>CM068386.1:24985742-25388242 GCA_034770075.1 Aralia elata
AATACTTTTATATAAGTTTGGTATTTACTTTTAGTTATGCTTTGGATATCGTGCGCACTAAATAAAGGTTGCAAGTACCTGAATTTGGGGGCGTCACAGGTTGGTATCAGAGCTTTAAGTTAGAAACCTTAGGAGGGAACCTTGGGTTATAACTTTAGGCTAGTAAGACTGCTGTTAAGACTAGACTCATGTAGAGTTGACTTGATGATGAAATATGGAGGTTCATCATAGGTTTTAATATAAAATAGTTAATACCTGTCAGTTAACTGTTAATTGTATTAGTTAATTGTCTTATATTATGACCAGGTTATCTATTAAGTATTAATTGAGTTTTGTTGGTTGTGTGTAGATGGCAGGAGTCATAGGACAACCAGTGGAGAGGGAGGAACATAATGCTCCTATACCTATTAATGCGGAGATCCTGATTATTGACTCTGATACTGAGGAAGAGGATCCTATTGAAATAACAAATCCAGAGATCAATGTTCAGGAGGATGCTACTCAGCAACAGCATGGGTTGCAGGATACCTTAGCACAGATGGAGCATATGATTCAGTATCTAACCGACCAGAATACTCAGCTGACTACTAGTCTGCAAACAGCAGAGGCTAGGATTCATAATTTGGAGGGGCAGCTGGAGGAGCTTCAGGTTGATTACCACGGACTTAATAATATTAGGACTGCGGGGATTCAGCGTCAGGAAGCCTCCGACCTGTATATGCAGTTTCTGGAAGCGAAGCTGAGAGAGTACACTAGAAGGATGGATTTGATGTCGAGGGCATACTCTACCTCCATTCAGCGTGTCCAGACGACAGTCTGGAATTATCCGCAGGAGGCAGGACAGCTTCCCTATTCTATCTCTCGAGCTAGAGTTATTGCCATCTCTGAGATAGAGAGGATTGATTCCCTGTCGGTGGGTCAGGGTCAGGGTCAGCTTTGAGTTGGCTAGGCCTGAGAGTATGTTGTACATAGTTTCCAGGTTGAGATGATTGTATATAGGTTGTGTTAGTACTGGTATGATGTTATCCACTTTTGGGAGCGGTAAGGAGTTAGATTCCTACTGCAGAGTACAGTTTTTGTGTATATCACTCTTTTTGTAAGAGTTGGGTAACATCATATGTATGACTAGTATCAGCTAAGATATAGCGGATATAAAGTTGCGGGTTGTATATAAACATGTTTAATATATATAACTGGTATTATCTATGTTGGTGGTGTATATTTATTGTTGTTTTCTTATTTGTTCTACTGTTTTAAAGTTATAAGAATAAGGTAATAATTAAATTGTGATTAAACAGAGAATGCTGCCTAGAGGTAGAGGTAGAGGTAGGGGTCGTGGTAGACCGCCTCATAATAGATATCGGGACGAGGAGTCCAGTAATGATATGAATGATAATAGAAATGAAAATCAAGAGAATCCGATGCATCATTTTATGGAATATATGATGGGGGCTTTTCAAAATAGAAATCAACCACCCCAAGCTAATGTACCACCACCAGTGACACATATGGCTAGTTTTAAAGATTTTAAAAGTACGGGACCTCCAGAGTTCAGAGGGGCTAAAGAACCGATTGAAGCTCAGTCCTGGATTCAGGAGATAGAAAAAGCTTTTGAGGTAGCAAGGGTAAGTGAAGATCAGAAAACTGCGTTTGCGGCATATATGCTAAAAGGGGAAGCTAACTTTTGGTGGGAAGCAAACAAAGCCCGAGCAGGTGTTGGGGTAATACCGTGGGAAAAATTTAAAGAAATTTTCCTTGAAAATTACTTTCCTCCAGGAATGCAGAGTTTAATGGAAGTTCGTTTCCTAGAACTGAAACAAGGTGATATGTCAGTGTCAGAATATGCAGCAAAATTTAATGAGTTGGCTCGTTTTGCTCCACATCAGGTGGACACCGAAGCAAGAAAGGCTAGACGCTTTGAGTTGGGTTTAAGGCCCTGGATCTATAATAAACTGTCAGTACTGCAGATTGGGTCATTCAGTGCCATCCTTGAAAAAGCGATCATAGCTGAAGGTGGAAACGAAGTCATGGGTTACAATAAGAATAAGAAGAACAAGGGAATGATTGATGGTTCGGTTAAAACCGAAGGAACAAGCGGGGGATCAAAGAAGAGAAAATGGAATGACTTTGGAAACGCGGGTAAGTTTCACAAAAATCAGATGAAATCAAAAACAGAAGCCTGCAAGACCTGTGGTAAACATCATTCTGGCAAATGTATGAAAGGAAAAACAGTCTGCTATAAATGTGGACAGGAGGGCCACATCTCTCCAAATTGTACAAGTACAAAGAAAAATTCAGGATGTTTTATCTGTGGATCAGAAAACCATTTTGCCAGGAATTGTCCCAAGAAAAGATCAGAGGGAGGAAGTAACATTAAGAGTAATAACAACAACAAGGCACCTATAACAGGTACAACCACTCCGAATAAGCCAACTGCTAGAACTTTCAACATGACGGCTAAAGATGCAATGACATCAAAGGAGGTGGTTTCAGGTATTGTTTCAATCAACAATATAAATGCTTATGTGTTGTTTGACTCTGGAGCATCCTGTTCTTTTGCATCTTCTGATTTTGCTAAATGTTTAGATGTGCCTTTATCAAATTTAGATGTGCCTCTAAACATTGAAATAGCAAATAAAGAAATCGTTCCTGTAGAGCATGTCTACAAAAATTGTTGTGTTAAGATAGGAGGATGTGAATTAATGGTAGACTTAATTCCAATTCAGTTGGGAGAGTTTGATATTATCCTGGGAATGGACTGGTTATATAAACATGGGGCGATGATTGATTGTCAAAAGAAATTGGTGAGTATTAAACCGATAAAGCAACCTAAGGTGGTGTTTTATGGTAATAAATCACCAAGACAATCCCGTTGTTTAACAACTATGCAAGCAAGGAAGTCTTTGAAAAAGGGATGTTTGGGATATCTAGCCTACGTGATAGATACTCAGCAGAAAAAGACACAAAAAGAACAGATTGCAGTGGTAAATGAATTTACTGATGTTTTTCCAGAGGAACTACCAGGTCTGCCCCCAGATCGGGAAATGGAATTTGTAATTGAGTTGGTACCTGGCACAGCACCAATCTCAAAGGCACCGTATAGAATGGCTCCAATGGAAATGAAAGAGTTGATGATTCAACTACAGGAACTTCTGGATAAGAAGTATATTAGACCAAGTACATCTCCATGGGGAGCTCCAGTACTTTTTGTCAAAAAGAAGGATGGTTCATTAAGACTCTGTATTGATTACAGAGAATTGAATAAAGTAACCATAAAGAATAAATATCCTCTGCCCAGAATTGATGATCTTTTTGATCAATTGAAGGGAGCAAGATATTTCTCCAAGATAGATTTGAGGACAGGATATCATCAACTGAAAGTGAGGGACGAGGATGTTCCCAAGACAGCATTCCGAACCCGATATGGTCACTATGAATTCCTGGTAATGTCATTTGGCTTGACAAATGCGCCAGCAGCATTTATGGATATGATGAACCGGGTATTCAAACCATATCTGGATAAGTTTGTGGTAGTATTTATTGATGATATTCTTATCTATTCTAAGACTCAAGAGGAGCATGCGGATCATTTAAGAATAGTGTTAGAAACACTACGAAAAGCACAACTGTATGCAAAATTCAGTAAGTGTGAATTTTGGTTAGAAAGAGTTCAATTTTTGGGTCATGTGATTGATAAGGAAGGAATATCAGTAGACCCAACCAAAGTGGAAGCAGTTATGAACTGGGAACAGCCAAAAACACCAACAGAAGTGCGTAGTTTTCTTGGATTAGCGGGTTATTATCGAAGATTCATTCAAGATTTTTCTAAGATAGCAATTCCGTTAACCAATTTAACAAGAAAGACTGAAAAATTCATTTGGTCTGAAAAGTGTGAGGCTAGTTTTCAGGAACTCAAAAGAAGATTGAGCAATGCACCGGTGTTATCTCTACCGGATGATACTGGTAATTTTGTAATCTACAGTGATGCATCTCATAAGGGGTTGGGATGTGTGTTGATGCAACATGGAAAGGTTATCGCATATGCATCAAGAAAGTTGAAAGATTATGAAACGGGATATCCTACTCATGATCTCGAATTAGCAGCGGTAGTATTTGCTTTGAAAATATGGAGACATTATCTCTATGGAGAAAAATGTGAAATATATACAGATCATAAAAGTCTGAAATATATTTTCACTCAAAAAGAGTTGAACATGAGACAAAGAAGATGGCTGGAACTGATTAAGGATTATAACTGCGACATCCTTTATCATCCAGGAAAAGCAAACGTGGTAGCCGATGCCTTGAGTCGTAAAGGCCGTGAAAAACTGAAAATGATAACAGCTCAGGAAGAGTTAGTCACAGCTATGGAAAGAATGGAATTAGAAGTTTCTATTTCTTCCGAAACACGGGAGCAGTTGTATTCAATAGAGACCAATTCAACTCTATTGGATAGAATAGCAAAAGCCCAAGACAAAAATGAAGAATGTGCAAAGTTAAGGGAGAAAATTTCAAGGGGAAAAGAGGACAAGTATAGAATAGACAATGATAATATAATCCGTTTTGAAGGACGAATTTGGGTTCCGATTGAACCGCAATTAAAAGAAGAAATTATGCAAGAAGCACATTGTTCAAGATACACAGTACATCCAGGAAGTACTAAAATGTATCAAGATTTAAAACAACATTTTTGGTGGCCGGGTATGAAAAGAGAAGTTGCAGAATATATCAGTAAGTGTTTGACTTGCCAAAGAATTAAAGCGGAACACCAAAGACCAGGTGGATTGCTTCAACCACTTGAAATTCCAGAATGGAAATGGGAGCATATCACAATGAATTTTGTGGTAGGATTTCCAAGAACTCAGCAGGGATTTGATGCTATCTGGGTAATAGTTGATCGATTAACTAAATCGGCACACTTTTTGCCGATTAAAGTTAGATATTCTCTGGATAAATTGGCAACCCTGTATATTAAAGAAATCATTTCTCGTCATGGGGTTCCAATTTCGATTGTGTCGGATAGAGATCCGAGGTTTTCGTCAAACTTCTGGAAAAGTCTTCAAGAAAATTTAGGAACGCAACTGAGGTTAAGTACAGCTTATCATCCTCAGACTGACGGGCAAAGTGAAAGAACTATACAGACTCTAGAAGATATGCTACGAGCCTGTGTCTTGGACTTTAAAGGAAGCTGGGACGAACATTTACCTTTGGTGGAATTTGCATATAACAATAGTTATCACGCGAGTATAGGCATGCCGCCTTACGAAGCATTGTATGGTAGAAAATACAGATCACCATTGTGTTGGGATGAAGTCGGTGAACGTCAAATGCTAGGACCTGAATTGGTACAGCAAACTGCGGATATAGTTAAAATTATAAGGATGCGATTAATTACTGCCCAGGATCGTCAGAAAAAGTATGCTGATCAACACAGGCAGAAGAGAGATTTTGAAGTGGGGTCACATGTTTTCCTGAAAGTGTCTCCTTGGAAAGGAAAAGTTAGATTTGGTAAAAAGGGAAAACTAAGTCCTCGTTTCATCGGACCCTTCGAGGTTTTAAGAAAAGTGGGTGAGGTAGCGTATGAAATCGCCTTACCTCCGGATTTGGAACATGTACATAATGTTTTTCACGTGTCAGTCTTACGAGCATATAAACCAGACTATAAACATGTGATAGATTTCGAACCAATACAGTTCGAAAAAGATTTGACCTATGAAGAGGTTCCTATTCAAATATTGGATAGGAAAGATCAAGTTTTGCGCAATAAGACAATACCTTCGGTAAAAGTCTTATGGAAAAACCACAATGTAGAAGAGGCAACCTGGGAGTTGGAGGATAAAATACGACAGAATTATCCTCACCTCTTCGAGTAATATGTTTTTGGCGATTCCGAGGACGGAATCTTTATAAGGGGGAAAGATTGTAAAACCCTGAAGTTTTTAAAGGCACAGGTATAATTATTCTAGTCAGATTTCATATATGAATTTTAGGTATAAATTTTTTTTATTTAGTTTCTTTGGCTATTGTGACATATATATATATATATATATATATATATATATATATATTTATATATATATATGGTTGCAAGTTAAGACTTTGTGGGATGGACTCCTAGAATAATTGGGTTGATATTATTAATTAGCTTACAGGTTATTAAAATAATTTATAGGGGTTAAAATTATTTTAATTCTAAAACCTTAAGTTAATTATAATATTGCCTATATTATTTAATGGGGTTATCTGTATTTATTTTTAGGGAATTATTTATTATTTTCTGGGTTATTAAAATAATTTAAGGGATTAAATTATTTTAATATTTAAACCCTAGATTAATTATATTATTCCCTCTACTTAATTAATGAGTGGTTTATTTATATTGAGACTCTTTAATTAAGTAGTAGAATATTATAGGTTATTAAAATAATTTAGTAGTATAAATTATTTTAATAATGTACCTTAAAGATAAATAATATAATCTCCTAATGGGTTTATAATGGTGTATGTGAAGGGGTTTTTAATTCCTTCTTATTGGATAATTATTAATTATACTCATGAGGGATTTGTAATAAAAGAAAAGAGGAAATAATTCCTAGCCAAACGCAGCCTTAGGTTTATTTTCTCTTATACCCGATCAAAGCAAGAGCTGGCAAGAAGTTAGGTCGGGAGGAAGATGATAATGCACTTGGGTAAGCAGGAGCTGGCGAAATTAAGTGGATTAAGGAAGAAATTCTTTGATTATGCTGAGAGAGGAAGTGGGATACACAAAGGGAAGAAGAGAAGTAGCTCCGGCTGGAAAACCCAAAGTTTGGGACTCGACTGTTTCGCGAAGGAGGGGTTAGCAATTGCGGATTCGTGTGGAAAGAAGAACGAAGGGGCTAGAAATTGCTGGACAATAGGATTAATAATCGCTTCAGGTACGCTTAAACCCCTTAGTTGAGAGTTTAATTTTACAATTGTTGAGTTAGGGCTTGAATTGGTAATGGGTAATGAAATTAAAAGCTTCATTTGGTAATTGTATTAGTAATTTGGCCATGTAATTGAATTGAGAAGTGGTAGTGTTGTGTTTAACATTTTACCCCCAATCGATTTCTATAAATTGGGAATTTCTAATGGAAACACTGATTTTCGGTAATTGTGGAATTATTATTACTATAAAATTTTTGTTGAAAGAGTTTATAATTTCTGGGTATTATTACATATGATATTCAGACTATTATACTTGACTAGCTTGACAGAAATTGGCTATCGTATGTTGTACTTGGACAGTCGATAGAAATTATGTTATGTGAAAATGTTGTTCTTGCAAGCATATTATATTCATTCTATTTCATCTGCTATTTGGGAATTCTGTGATAAAGAAAAATTGATGGTACAATAAAGTATTGGTTTAGCAATGGTAATTCAAATTATGGACATATATTGGTTATGTAGTTAATCAATTAACTTGTATGCGTGATTGGTAGTAGAAACCAGTGGGTATAATTGATACTTGAGCAGTATAGCTGTCAAAATATGCTTTATTAAATTGACAGGGAAATTTGATTGAGAAGTAATAATTTTGTGTTTAGAGTTTTACCCCAATTGATTTCTATTATCTGGGAAAGTCTTGATTAAAGCAGTGGGTTTTGATAATGATAGGATTACTGTTGCTATAAAAATGTTGTGATAGAATTTTGTCATTTCTGGACATTATTACATTTGATACTCAAACTGTTATAATTAAGTAGCTTATCAATGGCTTATTTTTTTTATATAGAAGTTCAACCATTGAATTGTAAATAGATTTTGTTTTTAAAACAAAAACTTCTATGTGGACTGAAATTTGGTTGGAGAGAGAGTTAGTATTGAGACAGAAATTTATTTTCTTATGTTTTGTATTTACTGAAAGTTTTAAATGTTTCAAACCATGAATATATAGTTTATAATAGGTTCATATCATGTTAATGAATATACTTGGATATGTGAGACTATTTTGGGGTAAAATAGTGTTAACCTATATATTATGCTTGGTTGGTGAATAATAAGCAATTCTTTATATTTCTTGAAAGCATGCTCAATTATGAGTAATAAAGAAATATATTCTTGATGTTAGTTTATCATTTCTTTCTATGGAATTAAGATAGGAATTTACAAAATACTCACATTAGTTGATAATTATTGGTGTTGTGGACTGATTTGAATCAAGGGATAGAAAAGCTATATGTTGCTTTTATAAACTCAATGTGACACAGGAATAATGATGTGTGTAATGTCAAACATGTAAACTAAGTTGGTTGATAGTTTTTCTATGTAAATGTTAAGTTGAACTGTCTATTTTGGTGTGCTGTGTATAGGGATATGTATTGTTTTTTATTTTTGGGGATGGCAAGGAAGTGCGCTGCTGTCCATGACAGCAGCAGGATGGGAACACTTGCTATCCATGACAGCAGCAGGAATAGGGGAATTGGTGTAAGCTTGCTGGTGTGACAAGGAGCGGCTGCCCTATGGCAGCAGCACTTGGTGCAGCTGTAACAACCATTTTTACATGACTTAACAAGGAGAATTAGGTAGAGAATAGGACAGGGCTGCTGCCCTGTGGCAACAGCAGCAACACAATAGCAGCAAGCCAAGGTGTGCGTGGCAGCGTGCGACGCCGCTCAGCAACAGGCAACGCCTGTTGTCGACCCGTCCGATTTTCATCGAGCAATTTGAGTTTTACTCGGGCAATTTCAGTGTTTCGCCTAACAATTTAAATATAGAATCATACAAAGTCACACTATGTATAATTTAGTCTATTAAAGACTAGTACAGATCAAAACGAACCAACTTCGGTTTCAAAGTCCATTTTCATTAAAGTTTAAAACTAATTGACTAGTTTTTAAACTTTGGACTTATAAACCTTAAAATTCCTAATATTTGGAATTTATAAATAAACAACTTACGGTATTCTAATAGTATATTAATAAAATACTCTTATCTTAATAGAACCCAAAATTAGACAATAAAGGGTTAAGCCATAACATGAATGAGGTATTTGAAAAATATGTTTATAATAATATATATATCCATAATATATTTACGTGATATTCACTCTTATACTTTGATCGCTATAATATATATAAGTAACCTACCTCATATATCTATATATATGTGTGTAGGATCTACAGGATCAAAATAGAAGAGTTTTGTCAATACTTGAACAACAGGCAAGTATCTAAACACCAATTCTTTCTAAGCTAATCAAGTAAGTTGACTTGATTATATTAAGGTAAATTATGTTTTCATACATAAAGTGATAAAAAGGAATTAAATCCTTTTTATTCCAATCAGCTTCACAAGGTTGGTGAGACTTTTACTTTGCATATTATAACGATATCTGATATGCATGAACAGTTTACAGAGGGTCTAAGCCAATTGTTTGGGCTAGACTAAACTCATAATATTTCTATTCTTTTATTTCCAAAGTATTGAAATATTATTGATATCCAACTATGTTGACTATGGGATTGAAATCTAGTCTGAGTATGAACAATCCCTGACATGGGAATATTTTGAAATCCGCTCCAAGGGCGGTACAGACTTGTAGCACTCTATGAGTGTGAGGGGTGAACCCAATGAGTGTTCACAAACAGCAGTGTTGATCAACGCAGGGCATATCGGGCTGATCACCCACCATGCCCGTAAGTTCAGACGGTTCGCAAAAGAAACTTTGCTTGGAACCTTTTCAATAAAATTGAAACTATTGTTCATAGTTTGTATAACTACTCAGCGTATTCTTAAATGATAATGGTTATCATGAGTTGGTTTCATTTCATATTACTTAACAGCTCATTCTACTATTGAAGTACACTCCATTGAAAACATTTATTCTTTCATACTTTATAGTCATATATTACTTGCTGAGCACTTTTATGCTCATCCTTGCTTTGTCTATAAATGTTTTCAGAGCACCCGGAGTATACTACAGGGTTAGCAGGAAACAAAGGCAAAGGAAAAGCCGCAGATTAAAGTTTATTACTTCCTGTAATAGATAGTTAAATGTTTGTATATATTTAATTATCATGTTAGGTAGTTAAGGTTATGTACCTTGGGATTTGAGACTCTGATGTAATACTTTTATATAAGTTTGGTATTTACTTTTAGTTATGCTTTGGATATCGTGCGCACTAAATAAAGGTTGCAAGTACCTGAATTTGGGGGCGTCACAAAATTGAGCGCGGTCGGCTCTGAGATGCAGAAAACACACTCTGGGCTATTTTCTGCAGATTTTTGATTTTCTAACCTACTTTGAAAATTCATAACTCCTAATTCACATGTCCAATGGTTTTCAAACTTTGACAAGTTCAAGATTGTACTTCCTAGTATTTTAGAAAATTATCACATGACTAATTTGAGTAATTTAAAAAGTATGAAGCTCAAAAGTCAGTGTTCATCACTATGTCTTAACTTTTCGTTTGACACCCAAAACTCGCCTCGACTCGCTCCACCCCGATTCGTGTCCCTAATACGTATCATATAACATATTAGGATTGTTCTAAAGTCTCGACTTCATTAAATAACGTAATCTTATCAAATTTTGTTCTCTATGGCCATTAAACGAACATAACGCGTGTATTTCGTTTTCATTCGATTTTCTTAGCGTTTTGGTTACGGGTATTCCATAATTTCCTGCCTTATAACTCTGCACAACCCAACCTAGTCTCCTTGGCTCTAATTCCACTCACCCACATCAGTACATAAGCTATCTACATGCATTATTTAGCTATATAGCTTACTAACATAACTCATATTTCATTTCTTGATTCAATCCCATCCAACGTGGATTCTAGATGCATCCTTATGATATTAAACCACTAGAAACATAGTTTCTAACTTAATTAACATAATTTAAACACACCCAATCATCAAATCAAAATTTCTAAATTTTGAAAACTTTTAACAAAAAAAATCTCAAAACCTTAATTCATGTACTATGCTTCCAAAATTCGTTCTAATTAGAGTTATATGCTACTAGCAATCATGTATACATACATATAATTGAATCAATTTAACTTATTACCTCCAATTTGGCCAAAAACTCAAATCACAGAGAAGGAAGTTTTCAAGCTTCTGGGTTTGCACGAAAATGGAAAACTGAGATGGAGGTTTTGAGTTGGGTATTTATAGATTATTGATTCTTGGTGAGCAAAAATTTTGCTTGGGCTCTACTGCTTATTCTTGCTCCTTACGAACACTGATGGCTGAGTTTTTCAATTTTTAACCGACTTTGAAAATCTATCTCAGTTAAATGAAGTAACTTGGAGGCTACTCACTTAATGTATATAACACATATATTACACAATACACATATATTATATATTACACATATATATAATATATGACATAAAATAAATATTATGCATTAAATAAAAATAATTAATTTATTTAATGCATTCCTTTATTAAAATAATTTAATTACATAAATTATCTCATTTAATGTATATAAATTAAATGTACCAAACTCATCATATTAAAATAATTATCTAAATTATTTTAATACAAACTTATTTCTTTTTCTTTAAAAACAACATATATATAAAATATATATTCAATCATTCTCTTTCTATAATTTATTCTCTCACCATTTATTTACTGAATATATATATATATATAGTAAAACAAACATTATAAAATTCCTTTAATAAAATGGAGGTCATTAAATATATTTAATACCACCAATTTACTATATCAAACTAATTTAATAAATTATTTTAATAAACTTATAAAAATTTCTTTTATCGTAACTTACACCTCTCATAATAACAAATACATAATGATCATATTTATTATTATTAGAAATCGCTTATCTCATAACACGTATACACTTATCATCACCCAATTTTACGTATCATATCGCCAAATAAGAATTTTTATTTATTTAATTCTTATTTAAATATTTTCTAAAAATTCGGGTTGTTGTGACAAGCTCTCTAACAACGTTTGACTGGCCTAAATCTCCCTGATATAATGTAGTTAAGGTTATAAAGATGTATCTCGTTATGTTCTGCCATGTATACTACAACTATGAACCATTTAAACATCAAAACAACACACTAGATGAAAGATATTAAAGGTCAAACGACATTGACCGTGTACAAAATGAGTTTTCTGGATAACCTAGAAACTCAAGATCCCCTCTGACCATGGTTTGACCAAGCTAGATCTTGCACGTGTGATATGTTTAGACCCCAAAATTGTTATGAACTTGTATATAGTATTACATTAATACTACATCAATGAACCAATTTCAAGCCCAGAAGTTAAACCAAATGGAGTCTATGGATGGTCAAACCAGCCTTCTCAGCATTGACCGAGTTGTTCTTGGTGTTCTTCATGAACTGAAGAACACCTATTGTAACCCCCCCAAAATTGGGACTAACTTAATCCGAAATCAGGATTATTCTTAATCCCGACCTTGTGCGTTAATATTGTCTTGTTCTAGCTTTAATACATTATTCAATGTTAAAATAGCTAAAAATGCGGAATAATTTAAAACTTTATATATCTCTCTTTCTATTCCCTGAATCGCAACCTTTACGATTATATATCGAAGTAGATATGAGTATATACAACTCAATTTTACACTCGAATTCTTTATTATATAGTATTATCACTATATTGATTAACTCTATAAACCATTCAAAACAATGATTTTGAAGCAAACATTCTTTTGTATATTGAATATTTTAAATTGTCAATTACCTCGTATATCGTACACCATTTTCATGATATAATAAAAATTTCAACTAAAAAGCAGTATTCTTTTATGCGTCTTCTAGACATTATCATCTTCAAAGCTAAAGTCTGGAATTGCATCCTGAATCTGCAAAAATTGTGTTTTTGCAAGGTTGAGCTCGACAGCTCAGCAAATCTAATAGTTTTCATGCAACACATAGCACAGAATTTCATGCTCAGCTCATCTTTCATAATACTTCTAGTAAGCATAGTATTCATGCATCATAACTTTAAACCATATAATTTCATACGCTTGATATAACACATATCACATAAAGATTGAGTTCCGTAACTCAATCAAGTTTAGTCATAATTTGACTTTCAGAATTCATAAAGCATAACATGTAATTCATCAGGTTCATACAATATCAAGTTTCATATAATACAAAGGAACTGAAAGACTTGCCTTGGTCCTTTATAATTTTACGCTAATTCATCCTTCATCAAATGACCTGACTGATAATTCAATTCTCTTGAAAAGATGACCACCTTTCTTTTTCTTCCAGAATGAACGGATAGTGTTTTTGACATTTTTCAAATACCTCATTCATGCTTAAATGTGAATCTTTTATCGGTACCCATCGTATCGTTGAGATGAACCTTGGCCAACAAGACTTAGACTACTGAAAGTAACCAGCCCAATTCTCTTGAAATCACAGTTCCAATAGTTCCACCAAAAGCAAATCTTAATACTTGGTTGAGTCTAAATATCCAAAAAGAAATTCTAATTTCTGAGCGGATGAATCTTATTCTTGCATGGTTGCACCATTATAGCAACCAATAAACAAAACATAAGGAGAACTCCCAAGCCACGTTATCTTAATATCCCATTTGATTTTCTCTCCTATTAATGATAAAATGGTCCTTAACATCAAATAAGAAAGTGACATTATATTGGTGTAAAACAACTCCTACAAGTCTTGCATCATTGAACAATAGCAAATTAGGTCTCATTTAGGCATCTTTTCAAACAACACTGTAGCCCTCTCCATATTTCCACACTTTACATTCATGTCCACAACAACTGCAGCAACATAAACTCTACGTATATCAAATGAACTCTGGCTAATATATGAATTCATCTAGTTAAACAGTTCCAATTTATCAAGTTGGGTACAAGTCGACATCACACTCACTATTGTATATCTATCAACTATAATATTTCTAAAACGCATGTCAACAAAAATATTTACAGCTTCATTAGGCTGCCCATTCTGGCAATAACCAGATATTAACACTGACCAGAGATGATATCCTTATCAAGCACCCGATCAAACTAAATCCTTGTGAATGCCATGTCACCAGATTTACCATACCCATCAATCATAGTTGTCCAAAAAAAACCAAGTTTCTCACTAGCATTTCATTAAACACTTTCCATACTTAATAAATATCTCTACACTTACCATAAAATCAATCAAATTGGACCCAATAACTACATTACCGTCAATCCCATACCTCACAATTAACCCATGCATCACTCGGCCTTCCGTCAACGCTAATGCCCTCGAGCAAGCTTTAATCAACGAGGGAGAATGAATTTATCTGGAACAACATTTTCACTCTGCTTCATATGAAGAAATAAAAAAAACGAAACAGAGTCCTTAAAAAAAACTAATGTTGACGGTACTATCAACGTGTTAGAGAGATAGATGTTGGGGTTTTTTTTTTCTAAACATACAATTAAAGACGCTAGATGCATATAAAATGCTCGGAGGAGAGAGAAAATGGATTGTAATTATTAGCCTTTCTAAGTATCAAGCATTAGCTTGGTATCTTATACTGGCTTAAAATGTTAACAGCTCCTGCTTCATAAACCATGACTCAGCATATATATAATTAATTCCTCATTCAATATATATATATATATATATATATATATATATTATCTAATGCATTCATACGAATGTACCTTATTCACATGCATTCTCATGAATTATTGATTAACTTATATATTCTCAGCCCATAATTAATCCATACATGTATATTATTTACATTATATTTCATAATGCATACTTATTTTGCATACATTTACCTTCTACATACTATATATCCGCCATACATATACATAACTTAAATTATATGTATTATGTATGCCATGCATCTCAATTAAATATTGAAATAAGTATACATTTAAAAATGTATAATAAAATTATTTCACTAATTATGAAATTAAATTCATAATTAAAATAAACAGTCGCAATGGAACGAATCAACTATTTAATTAATGTCATTTTATTTAAATAGTTGATTTAAACTTTAATAATTACATCTTGCTACTTCCTTCCATAAATTGTTTTTACACACTTTATTTAATATATATACATTTCATCCCAAATTAGATATTAATTAAAAATTTACTAATCTGACACCACTATATATATATATATATATATATATATATATATATATATATATATATATATATATATATATATTAGTATCGCATCTCTTATTTAATTTACTTTCATTTAGTATAATATTACATATTATACCATTATATGTTACATTAAAGTAACATAATTCTCATTATTAACCAATTAAAAGAAAATATCTTCCTTTATTTAATTAATCAAAATTAATATTTTAATTCACAAATTTTCAATTGTGAACTAATTACTTCATTTCACATTTAATCTATATTCGTTTGGCATAATAGATTATGTCATTACATAAATATATTACATTATATGCAATATATAAATTTAGTTACTTACTCTTCTTCGTCACACAAAATCCCATAATTTATCCTTAACCAAGACAAATATGTAATAATACATTCGAGTATTTCATGTTCCCTTCTATAAATTGTTTTCAACAATGTATTTATATTAGAAATATATAAGTTAATATCCTCCGTACTTATCGCACCAAGTATTATGTATATTAAATATACATGATATATTTTAAATATCATGACAAAATATCCATAAATCTTTTCCATAAGAATGGAAGCTATACATTAAATAAAAATAATTTATTTAATGGAATAATTTCTCTATACTAAAATAATTTAATTCCATAAATTATTTTACTTCTCTTCATTCCATGTAATAGACCATTTAAAATAGTTAATATTTAATTAACTATTTTAATTTACTTATTTAATATATACAATAAATTTTGTATATTTAAATTTAATCATCTTCTTCTTTCTATAAATTGTCTTCAACAATTTATTGCTATTCATTAAATATATAACTTTAATATATAATTTAAATATTACCTTAAGTCACCAATTTAATTAAGTGAATTAATTAACTTGCTCATGAAATTTAATTCATAACAAATTCATTACAAAACTTTATAATCCACTTATATTATATTATTTCATAATATAATTTAAATTTAATCTCCATTTATAAATTATTTCTAATAATTTATTTACAGCATACTTATATTAAAATAATTTAATATTGTAAATTATTTTAATTTTCTCATTAATAGATACAAAAGTTTTGTATCTTTAAAGCTATCCATCTCTTTAAATAAATTGATTCTATAATTTATTTTCATGAAATAATAAATATATAATAATAACATATTTATTATTCACAAAAATCTCATGTTACATAGCATATCACCAAATAAGAATTTTATTTATTAAATTCTTATTTTTAATATTTTTCTAAAAATCAGGGTCATCACACCTATAGCGACGATTTTTGTCGCTAAAGCCTTCAGCGACGGTTTTTAATAAAAATTAATTAATTAATTTAAATAAATAGAAATAAATATTAAAAATTCATAAAATGGTTTTAAAAATTATTTTAAGTTATAAAAATTAACTTTTAATATTTTGACATAAATTTCATTAATAATTTCATTTATTTAATTATTAATGTTAATTAATTTATTTAATAATTATATTAAATAAATTAGATAAAAATAATTTTAATAATTTAAAAATTATTTAAAAATGATATTAATGTTTTAAAAAAGTATTTTAAGTTGTATTAAATAACTTTTAATATTTTAATAGAAATTTCATTAATATTTTAATATTAATGATAATTAATTTATTTAATATTTATTTTAAATAAATTATTTAAAAATAGTTTTAATGTTTTAAAAAACATTTAAAGGCAATAAAAATGTTTTAAAAATATCTTTAAGTTATATTTAATAACCTTAAATATTTGAAATGAATTACATTAATATTTTAATATTAATGGTAATTATTTAAAAATGATTTTAATACTTTAAAAATCATTTAAAAGAGATAATAATATTTTAAAAATAATTTTAAGTTATAATGAATAACTTTTAATGTGTTGACATGAAGTTCATTAATATTTTAATTATTTAAATATTAATTATAACGAAATTATTTATTAATTAAATCATTATAAATGATATTAATGATTGAAAAATCATTATAAATGGTATTTATGTTTGGATAATTATTATAAGTGATAATTAAATTATCTAATATGATATTTAAGTTCTTGAACAAAGTTTTATTGGAAATATATTTGTAATTATCCAATAATACAATCGAAAAGCCGAAATGATGTCGAACTCAAACCAAATTGACATAGTTTGACTTAATACATGTTCTTATATGCATTAATGACTGATATGAATACGTGAAAATGTGTTGAGCTGTATAATGATTGTAAATAAGCAGTGTTATGTGTTAAGTTGTATTATTCTAATTAAAAGAATAATTTTATTGATGATAGGACTTCATATTAAAGATAAAAGCTTAAGCTATATTGTGTAGCAATAAACAGCGATCAAGGCAAGTACCCTATCTTTTGCATTTACTTTATGCAATGGATTCAGGCTTATGCAAGCTCCTATTTTATCGAATTTCCTTCGATTCGTTCGTTATTAAAAGTATATCAATACTGAATTGTTATGACTCATATTGAAAATTATATTCTAAGTTTGGCCATGCAAGTGTCCCCACTTGTATGAACTATTGTACATTATCAATTACCCTTGAATTCAAAATTCTTTGACAAGTTCTGATACATACTATTAAATTTCGATATGTATACCTAGTTTAAAGGTTGTCTAAGCTACTTGTACTAGCTAGACATAGTTCGAAAAGTATTGTTGAACATCATTGTTTATGGTAAAGTCGTCCAACTGAATTGTTTTAGTTAGGACTTCAGACTGAGTATGAACAACCCGTAATGGGGAAAACGTTAACGTTTATGTGCCCAAGGCGAATAGAGTGAACGTAATTAACGTTCAAACAGATAGTATTGATCAATACAGGACATAACAGGGCTGATCACCCTACATGTTCATAAGACTAGAGCGGTTTGCAGATGAATTTCTGTTTAAACCTTTTCGAAAATGAAAAATAAAAGTTCATGGTCTTTTGACCGCTCAGCATATGTAGTCAATATGTTGTTTCAAAAATTATAAATGATAGATACGTTGTTAAGAAATGTTTCAAATGACTTCACAACAATTGATCCGTTGTAGAAGTACCCTTCATAAAAAACATTTACTTATTCAGTTTATGATTATTCATTGTTATTACTTGCTGAGCAATTGAATGCTCATTCTTGCTTTTAAATTAATGTTTTCAAAAAAGCGTGAGCGTCTAGAATGTTCTGGTAAAGACAAGGGCAAAGGAAAGCTAAAGGAATAAGTTTTATGATATCTTTTGTAATAGTTAGATTTTATGAAGATGATAATATTTATTATCTATCATGTAATGAAATACTTTTAAGGTCGTGTACCTGGGATTAGATGTAATAACCCAATATTTTAAAATAATTTAAATAAGAAATTTTACGTATAACTTTTTTTTTATATATAATAAAATTATTTTTATTATATAGTAAAACAAGTATGGGAATGCGTACAAGAAAATGAATGTGAAGATGTAATATGCATATATATATATATATATATATATATATATGGTTTCAAATAAATTTCTTATTAAAGAAATTGTGGATATTTATAAATTATATTCTTTTAATACATTAATATTTAGTAAAGATATAGTACTATTTATTTTTCATAAAAATATGATTACTATATTATTTAAATGATAAATGTATATTTTAAGAAATGATTATTAATATTATTATTATTACTATGATTATCTCTTTATGATATGAATTTGTAAGATTAGTCAATTTAATTTAAATTGACTAGGTATGATAAATGTGGTAAAGTGACATTATGGATCAAAACCCTAATTTGATCTGTGGACATGTATTTTGATTAAATTCTAAATATAATTATTGTTGTAATTATATTTAAAAGGATTTATGTTTATATAATTGTTATATGAATAATAAGAATTTATTTTCTTATGTAAAAATTCGAATACTAAATATACTATTGATTATATTTATATTTGAATGTGTGAATGAATATTATGGATATTAGTTTTAAATATAATTAATGATAGAATTATATTTTTAACAAAGGAATGTGTATGTATATTTATTTATTATATATAGTGAATTAAAAAGAAAGCCTTGTAACCTAATTATACATTAGGTATGGTAATTAAATAACCTAAGGGTTATGGTATTGAAAAAAATGTTAGTATTTAAATATATATTAACCTAAGAGATTAATCTTATTATCTCAATTCATTATTTATTTTAGGCCTAATTAAAGCAAGTCTAATTGGATTATGGAATTAAATCTACACAAGTAATTATTTAAATTCCAAAATGAGTGAAATAGAAACCCTAATTAAATAATTAGGGTAATGTAAAATTTATGTATTGGACCTAGATTAATTCTAGAGCCCAAACAATTTAAATAGCAAGCCCAAATAAATTAATTGGATAGCCCAACTTGGAAGGGACTTTATAGTCATTCTATTAATCAAATTAAGCAATTAAAATAAAGCAAAAATGTGGCAAATTTGGGGGTGGGGAGAGTACCCGGCCAAGTCTTGAGAATAAGGAGCATGTGTTGATTTTTTTTTTCCTTTCTTACTTTAGTTGGTGAACAACTCTACTTAGGTGTCACCATGAAGTTTGGTCTTCTCATTTTTCTCTAGATTTGCAAGCAACATGGAGATAAGATAGAGAGAGGGCTTGGAAGAGTTAATAACACTTCACTTTCCATTTCCAAAGATAGCTAGAGGAAGAAGAAAAAGAAATAGAAAGAAGAGAAAGAAGTTAGAAGAATTGAGAAAAACTTTACTTTTCATTTCAAGTTTGCTAAACAAAAGAAAATCAAAGAGAGGGAGAGAGAGGAAGGGCTCGGCAGCCCTAGGAGGAGAAGAGGGGAGAGAAATTTTTACAACCCAAGTTCATCCATTACTTTGGAAGGAAGATAGAAAAATTTCTACAAAGATCAAGGTATAAGAAATAAAACCCTTAAAACCCTAATCTTGGGTTATATATTTATTTTTATGTTAGATATGTGGAGTTCTAGTTTTAAATGGCTAGAAACATGCTAGAATGATAGATATAGAGTTTAATGGGTTTAACTTGTGAATGGGTATGTGTTTATGTAGAAAAGTTAGCAAAATACTTGAAAATATTTTTTAAGACGAACAAACCGTAGCATGTTCATAAAAATTGTGCACTTTGAAATCTATACATGATATATGTGATTTTCTTTTTCTGAGTTTAAAGGGGTAAGTTAAGAACAAAATCTCATTGGAATCATTTAAAAAGAAGTTAAAATGAGTAAGATATGCAATTTTTACCAAAACATGTTAACTGTTGGAGCCATGTAAGAACATTCCACTTGCGGATGAATTTCAGTGACCAAAACTTATCCAAATTTGGATTTTAATGATGGAATATTATAGTTCGGAAAGATACGAATCCAACGATACCTCCTAGACCTAAATCCGAGTTGTAGATTTTGTTTTATGAGTATTTCCGTGAAGCACCCCAAAGCTGTAAAATGTGACGAAAATAGTAGAAATAATAGAAATTAAATTAAAAGGGAATAAAGAAATAATTATTATTTTAATTCATATTGAATAATGATAAAGAGTAAATAAGTGATATTATGTAATAATGATGTAATTACTTAATTACATTAATAAAATAATTATTTATTATTTAATTAAAATTAAATAATAAATAAGTATAATGCTAATTAACTATTTTTGAGAAAGAATAATTAAAGATTTATGAAGGGAAAATAAAATTATTAACTAATTATTATTTAATTAACATTAAATGACAATTAAAGGCACATAAAGTTACTAAACTAAGTATGTATTATTTAATTAATATTAAATAATAAATGAGGATAATTAATTAATTAATTATTATTTAACTAATATTAAATAATAATTAAAGACAAATGAGAGTAATAATTTGATTATTTATTATTAAATAATAACTAGATGTAATTAGTTATTATTTATAATAACTAAAGGTAATTGATTAGTTACTATTTAATTACTATTAAATAGTAATTAAATGAAGATAAAGTTAGCAAAATAATAAGTGAATATAATTAGTTATTGTTTATTATTAAATAATAACTAAAGATAATTGATTAGTTACTATTTAACTAACATTAAATGCAAATAGAGTTAATTAAATAAAAAGAATTTAATTAATACATTGATTAAACAATTATAATTAATTGTTTAAAGGTTTAATAGATGATTAGCACTTAAGAAAAAAATAGTATTGCTTAATTAAATCATTAACCTAATAGGTCTATTAAATGTCCAATAGACTTAATAATAGTATAAAAATTATAGGTGATATGTGATTATTTGATTTCTATTTACATAGTATGTGATAGAGTATAAATATTTAATTATACTCAATACTAATTGATAGACCGACATTATAAATGCTAGGTCAATCGAAGGATATTAATTAAAGCTAGATTATTGTAGCTCGTCGAACAGGCAAGTTCCTAACATTAAAACTTCTTACGTTATTGCAAGTACCCTATCCTTTGCATTTACTTTATGCAATGGATTCCGGCTTATGCAAGCTCCGATTTTATCGAATTTTCTTCGATTCGTTCATTGTTAAAAGTATATCATTACTGCATTGTTATGATTCATATTGAAAATTGTATTCTAAGTTTGGCCATGCAAGTGTCCCCACTTGTATGAACTATTGTACATTATCAATTACCCTTGAATTCGAAATTCTTTTATTGTACATTATCAATTACCCTTGAATTCGAAATTCTTTGACAAGTTCTGATACATACTATTAAATTTCGGTATGTATACCTAGTTTAAAGGTTGTCTAAGCTACTTGTACTAGCTAGACATAGTTTGAAAAGTATTGTTGAACATCATTGTTTATGGTAAAGTCGTCCAACTGAATTGTTTTAGTTAGGACTTCAGACTGAGTATGAACAACCTGTAATAGGGAAATGTTTTTGCGCCCAAGGCGGTTATGATGAACGTGTATGTTGTTCTAGCATGTAGTGTTGATCAATACAGGGCACAACAGGGTTGATCACCCTCCGTGTCCGTAAGCCAGACGGTTTGCAGATGAATTTCTGTACAAACCTTTTCAAACTTGAAAATAAAAGTTCATGGTCTATTGACCGCTCAGCATTCATAGTCAATATGTTGTTTCAAAAATTATAAATGATGGATATGTTATTAAGAATTGTTTCAAATGACTTCACAACAATTGATCTGTTGTAGAAGTACTCTTCACAGAAAACATTTACTCATTCAGTTTATGTTCATTCATTACTATTACTTGCTGAGCAATTGAATGCTCATTCTTGCTTTAAATTAAATATTTCCAGCCAAGCATAATCGACCAGAAGGCTCTGGTAAAGACAAGGGCAAAGGAAAGCTCAAGGAATAAGTTTATGGTATCTTTTGTAATAGTTAGACTTTATTAAGATGATAATATTTATTATCTATCATGTAATGAAATGTACCTAAATGTTGTTATACCTGGGGATTAGACAACTCTGATATAATATTAAGTTTGTAAATTTTATTATTCCGCTCAAAGAAATGATATCGTGTAGCACCAAGTTCGAGTTTCAAGTACTCGGATTTGGGGGTATCACATTAGACAACTCTGATATGAATATTAAGTTTATAAATTATATTATTCTGCTCAAAGAAATGGTATCGTGTAGCACCAAGTACGGGTTTCAAGTACCCGAATTTGGGGGCGTCACACTTTGCATGACAAATGGATATGTTTAGATTGATCAAACATGGTAAATTATGTCAAAACTAAGGTTAACAAAAAGAAGTAAATGAAATGAATATTTCAAAGAGCAAACGAGAGCCTAAATAAAAACTGATCTTTCTATACTATATAAATAAAGTACTTTAAGTGTATGATCAAGTATGAATTAAGTTGACTAAGGAAGTTTAAAACAGAATAAAGAATAAGAATAAGACCATGTAAAAGTGATTTAAGTGTTATTGGAATACGAATTTGATATATATAACTAATGTATGCTTGACATAGTGTATACGGGTATAAGCTTATTATACATGACTAATGAATATATATGCATGCGCATAACTGTGTAGGATATTTGAAGTAAGGTTAAGCTGTATTCGTAAAATACGAGCAAGACAAGTATCTAAACCTCATACTTTATTTTTATAAAGTATACGAGAGGCTATACGCAAGTTTCTTTCAATTTTGTATTAAATTCATGATGGTGCAAGTGTCCTAGCCTTGCATCATATACATGTGCAACTATCTTAACCTTTGCAATGGTTTTTTTGTATGAGCAAGTATCTTAAACTCATCTATCTTTGAGCAATTTTCTAATCCTTTACGGTTTATCCAAGTGTTCTAGTTCCTTGCAAGTTTTATGTATTCTCCTTGAGCTGGTATATGTTAATAAGTTTTATCAAGAGACATGTTTTTCATTCCTACTACATATGAACTGTTTAAACAACAAAGTCGAAAGCCTTTGTTACGGCTAGACTAAATATCTTCTCCTTTGCAAGTCATAAACTATTATTGAGATTAGGTAGAGCCTTCCAACCAGATTGTTTTGGTTCGGAATTCAAGTCTGAGAATGAACATCCCTTATTGGGAGATTTTGTGCGCCAAAGGCAAGCATGAATAACGTTAATATTGTTCAGATAGCTAGTATTGATCAATACATGGCATAACGGACTAATCACCCACCGTGCTCGTAAGTTCAGTCGTTTCACAGATGAATTTTTGATAGGACCTTTTCAGCAAATGAAAATAAAGTTCATGGTCTTCTAACCACTCAGCATCTATAGTCAATATGTTATTTCAAAAATTTTAAACGATTTGATAGATTATTCAGAATTATTTCAATACTTCACAGTTATTGATTTGTTGTAGAAGTATCCTTCAAAGAAAACATTTACTCTCTTCATATGATGTTTATTGTCTATTATTACTTGTTGAGCACTCGAATGCTCATCCTTGCTTTGATATTAAATGTTTTCAGTTAAACCCAAGTGAGTAGAAGGGTTCGGCAAGGACAAGGGCAAAGAAAAGCTACGGGAATAATTAAAGGGCGATAGTGGTATTAGTTATAGTTTTATTATGTGATAAAACATTATCTATCATCATGTAATAAAGTACTTAAAGGTCTTCGTACCTGGGATAACAAATTAACTCTGATGTAATCTTTTTAAATATTTATTATAATAAGCAGTTTGTATGAGCGGAATCGAATAACACCAAGTACGAGTTTCAAGTACCCGGATTTGGGGCGTTACAGAGAGAGAGAGAGAGAGAGAGATTTGATTTGAGTTTGGGTTGGGTTCAGCCCAGTACAATCTTCTATCTTTTATTAAAAGTAAAGTGTATCATCTTTTAAACTTAACCCTATCTTTTTTACAAGACAGTAGGTTGATATATGGTTTTAGTGTTAATTCATTAAGTACTTCAAAACACTTTTTTGCTTAAATGAATTTTGAAGAATTTGTGGTCTTTATTGGCCAGTACAATTTTATAATGAACAACCATTACACAACAATAGACAATAACAAAATACAAAAATGTTTGCAAACTTGAAACTTGAGTAAAGCATTGATCCAAACTTTGCCCAATGCTTGAACTAAAACGCCATCCTTATTCAACTCAAGAATTGAATAAGCATATCATGTACTTGCGGTATTTTTGTTTTATCATCTGCATCACACCCTAATTAATATTATCAAGCAAATTATTTCACAAAAAGAATCTACTTTTTATTGATGATAAAACCTCTTAATGCCCTCAAATTTAACACCACGATTGTATTACAATGTCACTATTACTAAACTAAACCAATTGTAGTTTTAGGGATTAAATGTATCCTTGAAGTTCGAAATTTTTTTAATACCACGTTTTATTTTTATTTATTTTTGGAAAAAGAGTGTAAACTTTAATAATTTAAATAACAAAAAGAGTCTTGTTTGTAAAATTTACAAATGATGATTTTTTTTTGCTCAATTTCATTCTTAAAATGTTCCTAAGACAAAATTTTTGTATGAACTTCATTACTCTTACAATAGAAATGCATATATGCATAATTTAAGATAAAATGTTGACAACAAATCTTTGTCAGAATACATTACACCATAATTTTCTTCATTTGCATACATGGAGGACAAATACATGATTTAGATATGGGGGGAGTTTGTTTGTATTATTGTATTATATTTTTTAAAAAAAGAATTGAAAATTTTGTTTGATTTTTTATGAGTTAGATTAATTCTAATACATACACACACATACACACACTACAGTATTCACAAGAGAAAGTATACACAGTAAAATAATTGAATTATGCAATACTACAAAGAAATTGCTTCTAAAATAGCTTAATTTGACGGTTAATACACAATAGCATACCTCATCAGCATGACAATATAACCTATTTCAGTTTTAGCAATCACTGCAAATAGCAAATAGTCAATCAATAAATAAGCGTCTTGGCAAATAAACAAACATTAACACCGACTTCACATGAGATGAAAACCAGGACAATTCAAATCACATGAAAAAATGTGGAAGTGGATACGGAAGAAACTTGAAATAGATATAAAAGATCTGAAATGTCTATTAAGTACTTTCAAGAAACCAACGGATGAATATTTTTACCAAACCAGAATGATTATTAATTTGTAAAGCGTGAACAAGCTAACCAAACCACTGGAACGGTTTGGCCTCCATGGTTAGATATTCATCTAAAGCATCCTGCAAGAAAATCCTGCAATCATCCTGAATATCAGAAGAATATAGATAATAGGATTAAGAGACATTTAAGAGCTTGTCCTGCTCAATTGTTGCTTCTCTAGCACTCCAGGAGACGGGCCTCGAGCCATGAGAGCACTTCAACCGCAGCAATCCTTAAGCACATAGGCAACAGTTTCAAACAACTGAATTTAAACATCCAACCAAAATGCAATCCAAACAACTTGCGCAGTCTACAAATAACATCCACAAAGTTTCAAACAACTTCAACGAGACATAATTCAAACATCCACAACCCACAAATACAATCCAAATTTAAAACAAAGGAAATACATAAAATAGCAAATTCTAATTCTAAGGTGCCTCCAATATGAGATGTTTTCACTGGCACAGCTGTTGAATCAGTCCATACATCTGCCTTCAATCTAAGGCCGGGTTTTGCCAGGTCTACGGGATGCGTTGCCAAGTAACTTTCACTTGCATTGTACCATTTATAGGAAGCTCAGATACACCAGATTGTTGTGCAGGAAAGAGTAGTTTTGCACTAGGAAAGTGCTTGTACTTGGTTCTCAGATGTGCACGAACTAAGAGATTGGAATTGATTGGCACGGCTACTACAGGTCTGGACAATTGAATTGGCTGCCCAGACAGTACTGGTACACTTTGACTCAAGTCCTCCCTTAGAAAGAGGATAATCTCATAATCATCCTCTTTAATCATGTCATTTCTAGCAGCAATAAGTCCATAAACACCAAGTTCTGGTTCTTCATCTTTCAGCCAAACCACCTCCACAGTGGCTTGAACGGCTTTACGGAATAAGGCGTAGAAAATGGTTACAGAACATGTACCATCCTTGCTACGAACCGTGTAACTTGAGGCTTTGTCGAAATATTCATCATGTGACGTTGGGCAAATAGATAGCCCATAGAACTTGCCCTCATTGAGCCTGCCGTTCTTGCTGAAGCAGCCCTTGCAGTTGCTGATGCGGATGAAGTTGCCCTCAATGTCTTCGAGTTCGGCGTCGTCGGTGTCATCATTCTCCATGTCATAGTCTTCTACTTCGAAAAAGTCGATCAAGTTGCCCTTGGAGTCGTAGAAGTTGCCCTCACTGTCAAAGTGGCCCGTGTTGGGCTTTCGTTTGGCGAGTTGCGGTATTTCGCAGTTGGTGAGCGTTTGGTATTCAGAGGTGGAGAACAGCAGATGCACAAGGACATGGAGATCACCATAAGAATCAAGGGCAGCACCACTCGCAGTCGTCAGCAGATCACACCCTTCCTTGATATGTTGACCATGTTCACCTTTTCGCTTGTAGATATATATATACCCAGATATATTACCGCAATAGATTTTACCAGACAGGTAGCCTTGTCTTCCTTCTGGTATGTTGATTGTCACCCGAAACACCTCCGTCGTAATAGTTCCATATCTAGAACGCTGTTTTTCGGGTACTGCTAATCGCCATGGGAAGTATTCGTCAAGGTAGGGCTTCCCGATAGAGAAATCCATGTTTTCCGTCTGAAAGTTGTCCATCTCCATATCTGATATCAACCTGACAATCCAAACAACAACAACAACAACAAAAATAAAATAAATAACTGCTTCGTTTTAATAAAAAACCAAATTGATAAGAACATAACAGATATTAATATATAATATTGTGAACCTAATTAATGTCCATCGAGATCTGATTCAACCTCACAATTCAAACAACAACAACAAAAATCTAAATATAGCATGAATAAAACATTATTATGCATAAAATCTATATTATTATGAATAAAATACGAACCGGCAAAAAGAAGATAATCCATCCCTCCTTTTGATTCGAGAGAAAAAAGAAAATTCAGCATCTTCGTTACTCCATATTTGATTTGGGTTGGGTTGGGTTCACAACAATCTTCTATCTTTTATTAAAAGTAAAGTGTATCATCTTTTAGACTTAACCCTATCTTTTTTACAAGACAGTAGGGATTTTTCACAATTTTGAAAATTAAGTGATTTGAGTAAATTTTATGTAATGTTTGTGAAAAATGGTTTCTAAATGGACCAATAATATAGAGTCGTTAGTTGATATAAGTTTTAAATAAATATATACATGTAGACACCAAAATTTCACATTAATTCCTAAAATTCATTAAAATAAAATTTTATAGAAAAAGTAATAAGAGTGATTAAAATTTCAATAGAGAGAGTTATGAGAGATTGATTAGAATTTCTAGGGAGAGAAACACTATAAAATGAGAGATTTTTTTTGGAAAGAGTGAGAAATTCATATCTATTCGTGTTCATGTATTTGATATACAGGCTTGATAATTCGTGCAAAGCACGGATAAGTTTTAAAAATCAAATATTGAGCGAACTTTAAAAACTACATAGATGAACGAATATTTGTAATAATAATAATATTTTCAATTTCAAATTAAATCATTACATTATGCCATTTAATCCATATAATGGATGTATTACGCTTAATATTTAAAGAGAAAATTACGGTCATATTTTTTTTTATGAATTGTCCTCTACGCGACGTGCAATATTTATATGAGTTATTTTGACGTTTGAAAAAAATATTTATACCTCAAGATATTGATATATAGATTAAAAAAATAATATATATATATATATATATATATATATATATATATATATATCGGTCCGACTCTAAAGCGAACCTTAAACAACGAACCAAAGACGAACCGTCATCTTTAGTGTCTATGGCGACGGTTCGACCCGTCGCCATAGCCATGTAGTCTTTGGCGACGGGTCGAACCGTCGCCATAGACACCAAAGACGACAGTTCGTCTTTGGTTCGCTCTTTAAAGTTCGCTTTAGAGCATCTCTCTCTCTCTCTCTCTATATATATATATATATATATATATTCATCCGGTAGGATAACATTATATTGGTGTTGACAATCATTTTTCTATTGTAAGATTATGTCTTTTAAAAAAGAGTTGGTTCGAGAAAAAATGTTGTAGATCTATCGTAAATTTGTGGGAATTTTCGGTGTGTAACTAGAGCACTATGCAAATTGAATGATATAGTTTTATACTAACTAGTTAGTAGCCCGTGCGTTCTATGATTACAAATTGAGGGTCAAGTAAGTTAAGCTATATGAGAAGGTTTTAAAAATGAATAGAGACTCATATATGAACTGATTATCCCCAAAATATTGCGGGCAACATGTAGAAAAACAAAAATACAAAATATTTTCAATCTCATTTCATCAAACATTTGAGATGCACTATGCCACTAATTAAGTAAAAAATACTTAAAAAATTAAACTTCTCAAAATCATTTCACAAAGTGGTAATTCTTATAGTTGTAAACAGAAAAATGTGTGTTAATTTGGATCATGCAAAACTCAAAAAGATACAATAACAAACAATCTGAACAATGACATCTAAAATAGTATGACTAAGAATATAACCCAAAAACTCCTTTAAAGTTGATTATGAGAAAAGAAGCTTAATTCTGCTTCTTGAAAGCCTTCTTCTTGCCTCCGGTGGTACGCCTTTTGTGCATTGAATCCCAAAAAATATCTGCAACAGAATATGAATATCATTTGGTCGTGTCAAATATGATCAACACAAATCAAAACCATGAAGAAAAACATCACAAATAATTGTTAAATATGCACGTGTTTAAGCTTTAATTACTATATCATTCCACAATTATATATACACATTCACATCGAAATCATAAAGGACTTCTCTGTGGCTGCTCTTGCGTGTATAAAACCTGAAGATTGAGATTTATGGGAAATTGGAGAAGGAGATGCGACTTGAAAGAGAAGATAATTAAAAGAACAATATCCATTACTGCAACATTTAATTGTTAAACAATCCACAAAGAAGCTAAAGAATCCTCACGGAGCAATGTTCAATTGGAGGAGAAGATTCTCAAAATCTTCAAAGAAGAGGGTAACTATTTTTGGTGGGAGAAGTGTTTTTTATGGTGAATGATCTATGTGGACCTTCCTTGTAATACCCGGAAAAAAAAATCTTAAAGCTTTTTAATTGGACTTTTTATAAGATTGACTAAATTTAATTGGGTTTTTCTTATATTTGGGTCGAATTGAATTTAAATTATGTGGACTATAATAGGTAAGGGATTACATTAATTTGGGTCTTTAAACTATTGGGTCTAATTTATATTTGTGTACTATTAAAATTCTATTAATATTAGGAGGGCTAATAAGATATATCGATAAATAAGCAAACCCTAACCATACGTACACTATCGTTGCTGCGAATTGGAAGGGCTGGGCGCGAGCCGAAGAAGAGCATAAAAAGGGAAATCGGAAGATTCACTTTGCTGAACTGGAAGTCCAGAAGCAAAAAGGTATTACATTGATCATGTTTTCTCCTAGAGGGACTACTACTATTTATTTATTTATTTATTTATTATTTTTTTGGACAAACCTGAGTTTGTTTGAGAGGGTGAACAAGATAGACTCTTTAGCTTGACTTTTATGGTTTAGAACGAATAAGATAAATAAATGTTTGTTGGAATAATGAAGAACATACATACAATTCTTGTTTATAGCCTTACTTTTGTTAGGCCTTGGTTTAATATTAAAATATGTATATATATCACATATATGTGTATGGAGTGGTGAACGGAAATATGTATATGGACATGAGTATGATTTTAATTATTAAAGGCATTCAGATTGAATCCAATTTCATGCCTCTGATGGAACGTAATTGATTAAGGCATAAATTTACTAAATGAATGTGAAAGGTAGGCCCTGGAATGTTAATACATTAAGATGGCATCTTATTTAGAGATGTTGGTCAAATTGATAATTAGTATGTGAATTTTGTATAGTGAAGTAAGCCAAAATAATTATGTCCTAAGCATCTTGTATTCTATAAATAAAACATTTGTTTGGGACGAAAGAGAATTATCAATAGATACACATAGTTATAGAATTTAAAATTTTACAGATTATGATAATAATACTAATAATAAAATAGGTAATTTAAGCATGGATTATAATCTGAACAGAAGAATTATTTACAACTAGTATAGATTATAAGAATTTTTGTAAATTTCTGTTAAGGTTAAAATATATATATATATATATATATATATATATATATAATGTTTATGTAAAGTTGATACTTGATACTTTATCAGCTTGTTGCAGAGTATGGAGACTAAATATTAATTAAATACTAAATCAATGAAATTGTGTTTAATCAAAAGAGGAGTAATTAAACTCTTATTAGATAAACATGTGTAGAGTTGTAATTTTGCAATTTGGTAACATCAATGTGCTCTGGATATATATTAGTTCTGATGTGTATGTATGTAATGATTTATATCATTATATACTTTATATTCCTCTTGTTGGACGGACGATGTAATTTATATTATGAGCAGTCACATATAGTTAAATTATTGTCACTTTAAAGTTTTGCATAATAATAGTATTAATAATAACAAATCTTGGGAAAGGGAAAAATTTTAATTAGTAATTTAACATATGAATTAATTATTAATTTATTTATGTTAATTTGTGTAATTAGCTCAGATGGAAGGTTAGCGAGATATATTTGGAATATAAATTTTGGATATTTCGTTGCTTATTCCATATACGGATTTTCATTCTCCTTCAGCAATACTCTTGTGGAATTTAATTAGTTCGTTTTGTTCCTCGTTTCGAATTCTGTTATTATATATTTCACATAACTGTTTCTTATGAAATTCATATAATATTTTCATTTTAGAGTTAATACATAAGACTCGTATTTGTACTTTTTGAATTAGGTTATCATGTCTAGTATTTATTTTGATATTTGTAGAGCGGTACATGTTGTTACCTTCTTTTTGAAACATTATGATTATGATTTGATCTGGTTCAACATGTACATATAGAACCTTTTTTGTTGATATTGTGTCGCATGTGTTGTGACATGATATCTGTGTTAGAATATATTATAGGGTATACATGAGCTATAACCACTTGTGGGGGTACTACAGACATGTCGTCTCAGCATGAGAGACATGACACTTTCCGTAGCGGTGTGATTAGTCCACGACATCTCCATTTTTGTGCTCCGAAGGTAGTGGGCGATTTGGTGTTTTTGTTGTGGGAGGCGTATGGGTTGACCTTACTTTCTGTTCTGCAGATTGGTGATGTTGTGTCAAACACACTTATTCGATTTGCGTGCATTTGGATTCGCGGTCCAATGTATGATTTGCCTGTGTGGCATTATTTTGATTGCCTGTGTGGCATTATTTTGATTGCCTATGTGGCATTATTTGGTTGTTTGTGTGGCATTATTTGACTTGCTTGTGTGGCAATGTATATTTCTGAGCTTAGTATGAAATTATAACACACAACCATTTGATTTATCCTATTAATTCATTGTGTTATTTTTGTTCGGTTCTGTTCAGCTCAATTAATTGAGTTAGTTATTTCAGTTTATTATTTATGTACTCTTCTGTTTATTTCGTTAATTCTATTGATTAAGATATATTCTATTCGGACTTTGGATATCATATTTTTGTCGGTATTTAAGCTTGAGGCTTTGTTCAGTATTTTGTTTCAGTTGATTTCGTATTTCAGTTGTACCTTTTTGTATATCTATATCCGTAATGGGCATTTGGCTCATGCTGTGTTTTTCTTCCAGCAGGTTTGCAGGGGTGATTCAGGGCTAGTGTGATGAGAGAGTTATCTTTGACCATCTAAGTTTATTTAATTTTAGATTTTGATTATTATGTCTTCTTTTGGAGAATTGTATTCAGTTCATCATTGATGGTGTATATATCATTATTATATATTTTGAAGTTATTAGTGCTCTGTTTATTTATTTTGAGGTTTGTTGTACTTTTCACGTGACCTCCCTTTCCTATTTCGGGAAGGGGTGTTATATTCTTCATCGCAACCTGTACACATGGGAATAACCTCAAATAGATTGTCTCATAAGAAAAGAAGAATATAATTCTTCACGATACGATTAATAATTCTAACTTGATTCAAGATTGAGTATAGCTCGAGTTCGTTTCCTATATCATCAAAATGAAATATAAGTAAAATGAAATTTAATTTACTAACCTTGTGGACTAATTGTCCGTATAAGTAAACTCAAACTAACTCTATTTCAATTCATGTCTAAACTTATATATAGATAGAAGTATCTCATAATTGCCTACAACTCCAAACAAAGATCAAATATACAACAAAAGCCAAGACAAAATTAAAATTATTATTAATTAATCAGTAAGAGGTATCTATTCAAGTCTTGAAAGCTAGTTTGTAGTTTTTGATAGAAAGAGGTGAAAAGCAGAAGATAGAGAAGGAAAATAAAGGCCACACGACTTGATTATTCATTGATCATTATTTATATATTACAAATGAGTTTTAAAACAATTCAAATACAGTAGGTTCCTAAACTAACTCCTAAAGATAATGAAACTGAAAATACAAAATTCAAACTTTAAATACTCAGTCAAAACAGAAACTAATTAACAAGAAGAGAAAGACTCGATTTTCTTTATCATGCCCCCTCAAGATGGAGCTCGAGTAGAGATTCCAATCTTGGCCTTGAGAGAAAGAAATGGCGTGCGTAGTTGGCTTGACCACATGACTAAATGTATCATGATAGTCAAAACCAGGGCGTTGATGAAATTCTTTGGCTACCAACCGTGCTTTGTACCTGTCAATATATAGAACCATCAGAGTGTCGTTTAATGCGAAAAATCCACTTACAACCAACTATATTTTGACTAGAAGTAGAAGGTACTAGCTCTCATGTCCCATTTCGAACAAGAGCATCATATTCTTCAGACATGGCCCGATGCCATTTTTGATCCTTGAGGGCTTGGGTCACATTGGTGGGTTCTATATCAATGGGATGGGATAGTTGAGTGGAAGTCCCCAATTTGTTTTTATCTACTAAACCTAAGCTGATAAAAAAAAAAAGAGACTTCTTGACGCGAACGACTTCTTTGTTGCCGCGAACGAGTTCTCAGACTGTCGCGAACGATTCAGGTACATGTCTTTGCTTATCTGTTTTACCTTCTCTTGAATATCGGCTTTTTGTTGCAATTTTCTTATGAAGACTTCATATGGAGTATAAGTTATGATTGGTGTACGGATTCTCCTTTTCTGAATCTTAAATAGTAGATTGCAATTAAACATGCTATTATCAGTGACTTGAATTTCTTGAAGAATTTAATGAATAATCTCTGTTAGTATTAATAATACAGATTATGTTTGATGACTTTTGGGTATGGTATGACAATGACTTTGTAGAAGTAATTTTTGTTTAACATTTATTTGGATATTTGTATTTGATTATGGAATTTTTTTTTCTTTGATTAAATTTATCTTCTTGTAATTAATAGAAGGGTAAATTTGTAAAAGTGATATTTTTCTTTTCTTTTCGTTGGAACTCAAACACGCAAGAAAAGAAAAAAAATTTAAATTTTCTATTCTTTTTTATTAAAAACTCAAAAACAATACAAAGGAAAACTTCAAGTTTTCTATTCTTTTATGTTCTAATTTAAGTTTTCTATTCTTTTCTTTTCCGTCCAAAACTCAGAAACAGAGTGTAAGAGCCGAACGATTGATCAAGCCAATTCCAAAAAAAAATACCGAGTTAACTCTTAATTATTTAAAGGTTGACTCACCGATTTTTCAAATTAAAAGGATTGGCTTACGTCATGTTGGTGGTGTATTTATATATAATAGTTGATAGTTGATTAGATTCATGAATTAGAAAATCTAATTGTCAAAATACATATAATAAAATAAATTATTGGTAAGTGGAAAGTAAAAATTAAGATACAATGTATTTAGTTCATAATTAAGTATAATGATTTTTTATAAATATGAATTTTGACTATGCTTGGAATACATTTTTATAGGTTGATATATTGTTTAGTGTTATTCATTTAAGTACTTCAAAACACTTTTTTGCTTAAATGAATTTTGAAGAATTTGTGATCTTCATTGGGGAAATACAATTTTATAATGAGCAACCATTACACAACAATAGACAATAACAAAATACAAAAATGTTTGCAAACTTGAAACTTAAAGAGTAGAATTGAATAAGCATATATATCATGTACTTGCGGTGTTCTTGTTTTATCATCTGCATCACACCCTAATTAATATTTCCGTAAAAGAGTATTTATTTATAAATATCAAGCAAATTATTCCACAAAAAGAATCTACTTTTTATTGATGATAAAACCACGTAATGTCCTCAAATTTAACATCACAATTGTATTACAATGTCACTACTACTAAACTAAACCAATTGTTATTTTTAGGGATTAATTGTATCCTTAAGTTAGAATTTTTTTTTTAATGCCACACGTTTTATTTTATTTTATTTTTGGAAAAAGAGAGTAAACTTTAATAATTTAAATAACGATTCCTTCGTTCAACAAAAAAAATAGTCTTATTTGTAAAATTTACAAATGAGAATTTTTTTTTGCTCAATTTCATTCTTAAATGTTCCTACGACAAAATTTTTGTATGAACTTCATTACTCTTACAATAGAAATGCATATATGCATAGTTTAAGATAAAATTTTGACAACAAATCCTTGCCAGAGTATAATACACCATAATTTTGACACTATCTTTCTATAATAAACTAAACTGATGGCAAAAACATTTTCAAAGTTTAAAATCTTTCCACAAAATTATACAAAAACACAAAAAACTCATAGCAGACAACCCGCATACCATTTTCAAAGTTTAAAATCTTGCCTCTTATCATATTTGTGTGCCATGCCAAATATTTCCATCCCCATGCCATGCCCCCAAAGAAAATTTCAATTTAGACCCCTACAGACCGAGTGAGGCAAAGTGAGGGACTGAATGAAGAGAGTAAACAGGGACCTGAGGCGACAACCGACTTAATCAAATTAACCTATAATAGAATGAGAAATACCCTATAATTAAGTTATAAAAGTGTAAAGATTCATATGACTCCCCTCGCCCCCTAGATCTGCCTCTGCCTAATGGAATGAACTAGAAGAAAGAAAAAGACTTGTCATTTAAATTCTCAAATCACATTCTTTTAGGGGTGAGCATGGTGCGGTTTGAAGCTCAAACCGCACCCGAAACCGCTTAAGTGCAGTTTGACATATCCAAAACTGCATATGAAACCGCCTTTTGATTGGTGCGGTGCGGTTTCATTTGGTGCGGTTTCGGTTCTAAAACCAATTGAAATAACAAAATTTGTTTGAAAGAGTTTTGAGGTTTTTCTACCGTAAACACAAGTTCGTTTAGTAATTAATAACTTAGTGAGTGAATTTGTTATTATCACACATGTAGACATTAATTATTAATTTTTATATACCATTCCAAATTAAGTTATATATCCAAATACATTTGAAAAGTATTATCTACCAAAAATAGGTCCATCAATTATTTGTTTGAAAGAGTTTTGAGGTCTTTCTACCGTAAAGGGTTTCAATGCTAAACTATAAAGTATAAACTCAATATATTTAAAAGTGAACATGGAATAAAAATTAACTAGTTCAATTTTTTTTACGCAATAATCAAAATTAACTAATTCAATTTAATATTAATAACAATTACAAATTTACAAGGATATACATCAGGATTACAAAGATTAATCAAACAAAACATGACGTGACTTCAACTTTATATATAAAACAACACATACAACTAACACACTAAAAATTAGCTAATTAATATCATAAACACTAATCTCTAACTTGCATAATTCAACACCATTAAAGTTCCTCAAACTTTTAGCAAATATTCTTGTCAAGGTACACCTGCAGGGGAAAAAAATAGACTAGTTGACATCATTCCCGGAAAGCAAAAATAAACTTATTGTCCACTCACGTACAGTTTTACCTAAATCGACAAAATCTTAACATAGAAGTGTCAAATTGTTGAGCTCTATTTAGATAAAGTTTTAGTTGACCAATAACATATTGATTCATTAGCAGGGTAGGTTATATAAGCTAAATTTAGAACTTGTGTTTTCTCCTTTTTCGTTTTTAAGGAGCAGAATCAAGACTCTACAGCAAGATATAAGACATGCTTTGTCTCAAAGGCAAATTCTATTTCTAAATCAATTTGTAAAAATTGGAGCTGGGAGTTCAATTATGATTATCATTCTAATGGCAGAATATGGGTTGGTTGGGACCCCTCTGTTTGGAATACCTCTATCCTTTTCAAATCAGATCAAGTTATTCACTGTAAGCTTAGACTGCTCAACATGAATGAGGATCATTTTGTTTCTATTATCTATGGCTTTAACACTGCTGTTCAAAGGAGACCTTTATGGTCCCAACTTGTTTCTTTGGCCCCTTCTGCTAACTCTTCTAAATGGTGCTTGATGGGGGATTTCAATGTCATAAAATCTTTGACAGAAGTTGATGGAGGTTCCGAAAGATGGGATGGTGGGATGCAGGATTTAAAAGACTTTATGTCTGACCTCATGGTGGATGATATTCATGCTTCTGGCTCTCTCTTCACTTGGTGGGATGGGCATGATATTAATCCCACTTATAAAAAACTAGATCGAGCTCTGGGAAATGCGGAATGGTTTAATCATATGGCTAATGCTAGTGTCACTGTTGGAGCTAGGGGCCTCTCTGACCATGCTCCCCTTATTCTTCACACTGGTTTGGTTTTTCCTAGGTAAAGGAATCCTTTTCAGTTCTTCAACTATATGCTCAATCTGTAACGACCCGGAAATCGGGGCAGCCTCAGCTCCCGACTTTGGTCATTAATAAACATCCACTCTCTAAGCTTACATCATTAATAGATGATGTAATCAATAAAAATTGCGGAAAATTTAAACTATTATAAAAATATTTCATATTCTGAAATCTCATTACAATACCATTCTAATCATGCTGTATAAAGCAGTCTACATCAATATAAGTATTAAAACTTATTATTACAAACTTTTCTCAATTCCAGGTTCCGTAACCATTAAACTTCTACACTTATGATCAAGGTTGAATAAATACCATGATCCTTACAAAATTTCATCTATGAACACAAAGATCAACTTCTGAATTTAATCGTTCCCTGAAAAATCGCAGAGTTATTCAATAATCGTTCATTTGTTATATAATGTCCTTATACAACAATGTAGTTCGTACTACTTTACGGTACAAGGTAACTTATATAGTTACTTCTTGATTCAAAATTTGAAAATTTCTAATTCTAGTTCAATATAGAATAGTCTAATTCACATACATCGTGTACCATCATCACAGCTAAATAAGTTCAATAAAGAAAATATTTAGCAACCTTCCTGTATCCATGCGTCTCTAGTCCTTAGCATCACGATACCAAGATAATTTGTCTCGTCTAAAATCTGCAAAAGTTTTATTTTTGCAAGTATGAGCACAACGGCTCAGCAAGAACTAACAGTTATCACCTTTCATGCTTCACGTAACATATAAATTTACATTTCATTCATGCGTCATAATTCTCATGCTATTTATCTTCTTCATGTCTCATAATTCTCATACTATGCATCTTACTCATGCATTATAAATCTCATGCAATGCATCTACACATGCACCATACATCTCATGGCATACATCATGTACCTCATATTGTATATTCACAATAATACAAGTTCCACATAGCACAATATACTCACATAACTGCACAACGTGCACACATAATCATGCTCACAAGCAATTCACATAAACATTTGAATATTTAATACATTTAAACAAATCAAACAAGGTACTGAAAGAACTTGCCTTAAGTGCTCCTTGCTAAATTACGACAATTCATCCTTCAAATATCCTACATAATTTATTAACAATAAAATACCAATTAGTCACAATAAAGACTTCACATATATATTGGTTTACACTACTCTATTTCTCATTCTATATAGCTCGCATTTAATAATGCGGCCAAAACTCAAAAATATTCTCTCGGCTTCGCGGCGTTCGAAGACGAGACGACCCTCATCATCATCCAACTTATAATCATCATATGACCCAATATATCAATCCTCAAATTTTCGTTTTAAAAAGAATTATAAACTCGTGTGAACTATTTTAATCGTTAACGAATACTATTATTCGTTTAATCATAACTTCTTCGTTACTCATTCGTTTTCGTTCACTCTTACGGCAAATTAAAGCTTATCAAGTCTACTTAAATCCCATCTAGGCCATGGTTCCAGCCCCTTCTTCAATCAAAACAGATTTTCACTTATTACAAACAACTTCAGATTACTACAAAAAAAACTGGTCAGTTTGACCCTACTTCGCTAAAACAGTCATAACTAATTCGTTTCAAAAGCTTTTTGAGCGATTCTTGCGCCCACGCGTCGCTAATTTCCGGGGCTATAACTTTTATGCTTTAATCATTTTCAAATTCGGAACACACAAGTCCAGAAAATTCTAACAATAGGCTGGTCCGAATCTGGTTTTCCAGATTGGACAGTTTTGACGCGCTTACTTCGCACCTTCATAACTCGGTCGTCCCGAACTCGAAATTAGTTCATTCCGGAGGCTATGGAAAGCTTGGAACATAAACTACAACATATCTAAAGCCCACAATTTTTTTGAACTCTAACTAGCCAAAACTGTGTCCCGAAACTCCATTCCCGAACTGATTTTCTTCTATTTGACAGTTTGGACACTTTTTCTTCCAAATGTCATAACTCCCTCATCTGAGGTCGAAATGCGTTCGTTCCAAAGCCCATGGCTTTCTAACACAGTGTAGTACAACTACACAAAAACTCAAATTTTTTCATTCTATATAGCAATACCAGAATTGAATTAACGGACACTGTTTACGCAGTGTTCAATTTCTATACATGGTTCACTAATACCTTTGCCACGGATTCGTTTTTAACGGCTTTTTGCTTGATTCCAACTGGGATATTCTCATAACCCGTGGAAGTATAATATATTAACAACCACCAAAAATCTCAGATATGAATGTAACAACAAAAGGTCCTCTAATCAGTCCATAACAGTCCAAATGTCCAGAAACATTGTTCATTTTGTCCATCTTCTTTCTCCTTTACGCATAGATTCGGATTTCTTCTATTTTTGTTCCACTTTAATGTTATTAGTGGCTTACATAACCTCTTAACAACATTACCAATCATCCACAACAAACAACAACAACAAGAATCGCAACAAAAACCAACCCACAAGCTTTAGAGCTCTAAAATAAGAAATACTTGGAAACTTAGAAGGAATGAGTTAGGGTATGCTATTTACCTCTTGGATTCTCCTTCTAGGTTGCTAAAAGGTTGCTAAAACCTTTCCTCTACCTTCTTGGGTTCTCCCGTAGCCTCCCTTCAAGCTCCTTTACTCCACCCACTAGTTTCTCTCTCTAGAATGGTTGGAGATGAAGAAGATGAAAAGATGAAGGTTCCTCTCTCTTCTTCTTTTCTGCAGTAGGTTCTCTCTTTCTCTATACTTATTAGCAAGGAACTGAACATGAACTTAGAAGGAATGGAGCGGATTAAATGGTATGGAAGGACGGAAGTGGGTTTGGCTCAACCGAGCCCTTCTTCTTTTCTCCTTCTTTGTCTTTGAAGTTAGCTCTCTCACTCTCAACTCTCCATTCTCTTGTAAATGAGCTGATGGTTTTTGGAATGAGGAAGGAATGGAGGTCGGATGGGGTTGTATGGGAGAAAGAAGTTGCAATGCCCGAGCTCCCTTTGAAAATGGGTTTGAGAGAATGTGGCATGCAATTACTTGGCTCAAGGCCATTCACCTGACACCCTCTCCCTTGCTAAATTCCCATTGGCTCACATGTTTCCTTCTTGATTTCTATTGGCTAGCAAATGTTTAATGGTCTCCTATTTGAGCAACACACCAATTTAAATGCACCCATTTGGCTCTTTCTCTACTACTTACCCGAATACTCCCTCCTTTTATTAACCAAATTGTTAATACTTCTACCCATAAATCACATGGGTCAAGTAATGGGTCTTGGGTAAAACAATGGGTCTTGGGTTGGGCCATTTATTTGGACCACCCAAGTCAAACATTTGGGCTACTAATTAAAATCCTCAATGGACTTACAAAATCCTACACTTGGATTTTAACAATAATATAATATTTCACATTTATTAGCCCACTAATTTAATCCATTAATGGACTCATTTAATATAGGTTAGCTATTTACTAACCAATTAGCTTACCAAAATCATGTACCTAAATGTACATGAAACCCACATGTATTTGGTTAACATATTTACACCAAATAAATTATTCAAATAATAATCTTCATCAAACTATTTATTTAATCCAATAAATAGCATCTTTGGGTGTATATAGTGCCCATGTGAATAACAATTCAGCGATATTTCTCGAAATCACCGAATTCGCTTAAACGAAAACTTTCATACTTACTAATCATCGCATCCTCATAATCTAGGTTGTAATATAACTTTTAGATGCATAACTCATAATATTATTAATAAAACTCTATTTTATTCAATAATATCCGTCAGCTCGAATTATCAAGCTACCCATTACACCTCATAATAAGAATTTCGTTATTAAATTCTTATTATAACAGTTCCTGAAATTCGGGCTGTCACATTCTTCCCCTCTTATAAGGATTCCGTCCTCGGAATCACGAACATCGCACCACCTTATTCGGTTTGCATCTAACTCTTTCTGAAATCTTATCAGCTTAACTCATCTCATCAAATTGCTTCGATATAGGTTTTCACCTATCTCATTCATTTCGCTGTCTAATTCTCATACGTTAAATCTCGTGACTTTCATCTAGACTCGATTATAATTCGAGTATTATCCTTTCTTTCTTTAACCCATCAACATCATCTTCTACGGATCATCGTAGGCCATCATCGTCATAGTAAATCAATATCATCGTTTACTAATATCATAACTATTTTGGGATATAACATTCAAACCTTATTCTAAGAATTCCATCCCAAAATTCCAACTTAATCATCTCTACTCATCCTACTCATCATCCTCTATAAGGATTTCACTTCTTCTTGGAATTTCATCCTCTTCTTTTGGGAAATATTAATCCCGTAATTCTCATCATTTGCTCATATCATTCATTCATACAAATTTTTAACAAACCTTTACTCTTTCCTCTTCCAATAATTCATTTGGAATTGTCGCATTCCGCGACTACTTCTTTCTAGGGAAAATGGCCCTTTTTTTTCACATTCAATTTCCCGAATAATATGAATCTTCAACAATTGCCCAATAATTATGAAGTAACTTAAACAAGTAGGGAATAAAAATAATTTCCCTTAGTTTCATATTTTGAAACGACATACTGAAAGGTCAGCAAGACCTTGAACAACGTTCGAAAATCATCTAAATACTTGTCGATCACAAGGACTGAAAATATTTGTGACAATAGGTGATCAGCCTACCGCACATCATTCTTCTGAAACAACTATATGCGTCTGTTTATCACCCACGAGGGGTCAATCGGTATTACTGACCAGAATTCATTCTTCTTCTGAAATGACTATTTATGTTTATTTATCACCCGCGAGGGGTCAATCAGTATTACCGACCAGAATTTTCCCAATATTAGGGTTGTTCATCTCAGTTTCATCGTACGAGTCCGTACCAAAACAATTTGATTTGGAAAGCAATTCTCAAAGAATCCTCGAATTCTATAAATATATTTCAACATTCGTCTAGTCGAATCAAATGGCTTAGACGTTCATCAAGAATTCGGACATCAATCGAATATTTTACCCAACTCAGCTGGCCTACTTTTTCATATATTAACGAAAACAAAAATCATTTTATGACGTCATGATACCGCACCTCTAAATGGTACGTTGAGGATTCCGTCATTTTATGACTTTGTCATACTACTTCATACCATAGCGGGCTGACGATCATATGATCACATCCAACGCTAGGTTAATCTGCATTGATGACTCCATCGTTTATCATTGCTACACCACATTCTGTGATGCAAAAGATTGCATAAAAATACATTTTGCTATTTTCAAATCATTTTGTCTTAGCCGAAACAATTAGCATAGACATATGAATAATAATACTTTTAAAAAAATCATTGGTCCAATAATTTGGCCCCATATATTTTTTTGAAGACATAAAAGTGCGAATATCAGCACGAAGTCAATAAATGTCGAAATCTAGCACAGCTAGAAGATTTGGAATATCCACGTCTCCTTATCAACTTTAATTCCCTCCATTACTCAACCTATTTAATACTATTATCTACTTCTAATATCACCAATGCTCATCACATCTGAAAATTCTCAGTTCTCAATCTAGAACCATTCTATACCCCAGTACAGTTCATCGACTCACCACTCATTATGAGTTCAGGAACTTACCACAACAATATGAGTTTAGGAGCTTGTCCTAGCAATACGTAGTCCAAGAACAAATCAAGGACTGTCCATATGCTTAGGGGCTCAAAATATACCATATGATTATGAGTCACAAACTTACCATAAGTATGAGTTTCAGAACTCGCATCTATCCTTAATATTCTTTACTATCAAATATAGATATGAGAAAATAATCACCTTCTCATCATACATACATCGATACGCGATACCAACATTTCAACGATTATCAATGTGATAAACTGAGTAGTTGTTAAACCAAGCACAAAACCCCTGCCCATACAAAGGCATGTACAACTCAGCTATCACACGAGCCCTCACTTGAAATCCCATAAAATCGTCGTTCTCTCTTTGCTCAATTACAAATTTCTTTAATCCGTATTTTAATCATCTCTAACTCTTTTCGAGTCTTCCTCGTACTGTTTCATAGTACCTTTTCTTCTATAGCGTCAAGCTATAACATTTCAATCATTCAACATATCATTTGTCATTCTGCGATTCAATCCGATCACGCCGTGATCTCATATCATAATCGTTTTACATCACGATTTTCCTTACCTCACGACCGTTTTATCATACGATCTTCTCTACTCTTCTCATCAATCAAATATGATTTTTATTAACGCTTTCGTCTTATAGATCTCGTCTATTTATCAACACTTGTCATCTCTATTTTTGGAGTCAAGTAACTCCTGATTCTCATCTTTCTATAATTCTTCAAGATTCTTCTTTGAATCTTCTTGTTTATGACATAATCCATTTCTTTATGGATCTTCTAAATTTATTCTTGTTGTACAAACTCAATATGAGTTTATTCTTTATCAATTCGTCTTTCTACTCTCAGGTTATAGCCTAAGGTACTCTTACCTAAGGTTTATAATCTATAGCTCTGATACCAACTGTAACGACCCGGAAATCGGGGCAGCCTCAGCTCCCGACTTTGGTCATTAATAAACATCCACTCTCTAAGCTTACATCATTAATAGATGATGTAATCAATAAAAATTGCGGAAAAATTTAAACTATTATAAAATTTTTCATATTCTGAAATCTCATTACAATACCATTCTAATCATGCTGTATAAAGCAGTCTACATCAATATAAGTATTAAAACTTATTATTACAAACTTTTCTCAATTCCAGGTTCCGTAACCATTAAACTTCTACACTTATGATCAAGGTTGAATAAATACCATGATCCTTACAAAATTTCATCTATGAACACAAAGATCAACTTCTGAATTTAATCGTTCCCTGAAAAATCGCAGAGTTATTCAATAATCGTTCATTTGTTATATAATGTCCTTATACAACAATGTAGTTCGTACTACTTTACGGTACAAGGTAACTTATATAGTTACTTCTTGATTCAAAATTTGAAAATTTCTAATTCTAGTTCAATATAGAATAGTCTAATTCACATACATCGTGTACCATCATCACAGCTAAATAAGTTCAATAAAGAAAATATTTAGCAACCTTCCTGTATCCATGCGTCTCTAGTCCTTAGCATCACGATACCAAGATAATTTGTCTCGTCTAAAATCTGCAAAAGTTTTATTTTTGCAAGTATGAGCACAACGGCTCAGCAAGAACTAACAGTTATCACCTTTCATGCTTCACGTAACATATAAATTTACATTTCATTCATGCGTCATAATTCTCATGCTATTTATCTTCTTCATGTCTCATAATTCTCATACTATGCATCTTACTCATGCATTATAAATCTCATGCAATGCATCTACACATGCACCATACATCTCATGGCATACATCATGTACCTCATATTGTATATTCACAATAATACAAGTTCCACATAGCACAATATACTCACATAACTGCACAACGTGCACACATAATCATGCTCACAAGCAATTCACATAAACATTTGAATATTTAATACATTTAAACAAATCAACAAGGTACTGAAAGAACTTGCATTAAGTGCTCCTTGCTAAATTACGACAATTCATCCTTCAAATATCCTACATAATTTATTAACAATAAAATACCAATTAGTCACAATAAAGACTTCACATATATATTGGTTTACACTACTCTATTTCTCATTCTATATAGCTCGCATTTAATAATGCGGCCAAAACTCAAAAATATTCTCTCGGCTTCGCGGCGTTCGAAGACGAGACGACCCTCATCATCATCCAACTTATAATCATCATATGACCCAATATATCAATCCTCAAATTTTCGTTTTAAAAAGAATTATAAACTCGTGTGAACTATTTTAATCGTTAACGAATACTATTATTCGTTTAATCATAACTTCTTCGTTACTCATTCGTTTTCGTTCACTCTTACGGCAAATTAAAGCTTATCAAGTCTACTTAAATCCCATCTAGGCCATGGTTCCAGCCCCTTCTTCAATCAAAACAGATTTTCACTTATTACAAACAACTTCAGATTACTACAAAAAAAACTGGTCAGTTTGACCCTACTTCGCTAAAACAGTCATAACTAATTCGTTTCAAAAGCTTTTTGAGCGATTCTTGCGCCCACGCGTCGCTAATTTCCGGGGCTATAACTTTTATGCTTTAATCATTTTCAAATTCGGAACACACAAGTCCAGAAAATTCTAACAATAGGCTGGTCCGAATCTGGTTTTCCAGATTGGACAGTTTTGCCGCGCTTACTTCGCACCTTCATAACTCGGTCGTCCGAACTCGAAATTAGTTCATTCCGGAGGCTATGGAAAGCTTGGAACATAAACTACAACATATCTAAAGCCCACAATTTTTTTGAACTCTAACTAGCCAAAACTGTGTCCCGAAACTCCATTCCCGAACTGATTTTCTTCTATTTGACAGTTTGGACACTTTTTCTTCCAAATGTCATAACTCCCTCATCTGAGGTCGAAATGCGTTCGTTCCAAAGCCCATGGCTTTCTAACACAGTGTAGTATAACTACACAAAAACTCAAATTTTTTCATTCTATATAGCAATACCAGAATTGAATTAACGGACACTGTTTACGCAGTGTTCAATTTCTATACATGGTTCACTAATACCTTTGCCACGGATTCGTTTTAACGGCTTTTTGCTTGATTCCAACTGGGATATTCTCATAACCCGTGGAAGTATAATATATTAACAACCACCAAAAATCTCAGATATGAATGTAACAACAAAAGGTCCTCTAATCAGTCCATAACAGTCCAAATGTCCAGAAACATTGTTCATTTTGTCCATCTTCTTTCTCCTTTACGCATAGATTCGGATTTCTTCTATTTTTGTTCCACTTTAATGTTATTAGTGGCTTACATAACCTCTTAACAACATTACCAATCATCCACAACAAACAACAACAACAAGAATCGCAACAAAAACCAACCCACAAGCTTTAGAGCTCTAAAATAAGAAATACTTGGAAACTTAGAAGGAATGAGTTAGGGTATGCTATTTACCTCTTGGATTCTCCTTCTAGGTTGCTAAAAGGTTGCTAAAACCTTTCCTCTACCTTCTTGGGTTCTCCCGTAGCCTCCCTTCAAGCTCCTTTACTCCACCCACTAGTTTCTCTCTCTAGAATGGTTGGAGATGAAGAAGATGAAAAGATGAAGGTTCCTCTCTCTTCTTCTTTTCTGCAGTAGGTTCTCTCTTTCTCTATACTTATTAGCAAGGAACTGAACATGAACTTAGAAGGAATGGAGCGGATTAAATGGTATGGAAGGACGGAAGTGGGTTTGGCTCAACCGAGCCCTTCTTCTTTTCTCCTTCTTTGTCTTTGAAGTTAGCTCTCTCACTCTCAACTCTCCATTCTCTTGTAAATGAGCTGATGGTTTTTGGAATGAGGAAGGAATGGAGGTCGGATGGGGTTGTATGGGAGAAAGAAGTTGCAATGCCCGAGCTCCCTTTGAAAATGGGTTTGAGAGAATGTGGCATGCAATTACTTGGCTCAAGGCCATTCACCTGACACCCTCTCCCTTGCTAAATTCCCATTGGCTCACATGTTTCCTTCTTGATTTCTATTGGCTAGCAAATGTTTAATGGTCTCCTATTTGAGCAACACACCAATTTAAATGCACCCATTTGGCTCTTTCTCTACTACTTACCCGAATACTCCCTCCTTTTATTAACCAAATTGTTAATACTTCTACCCATAAATCACATGGGTCAAGTAATGGGTCTTGGGTAAAACAATGGGTCTTGGGTTGGGCCATTTATTTGGACCACCCAAGTCAAACATTTGGGCTACTAATTAAAATCCTCAATGGACTTACAAAATCCTACACTTGGATTTTAACAATAATATAATATTTCACATTTATTAGCCCACTAATTTAATCCATTAATGGACTCATTTAATATAGGTTAGCTATTTACTAACCAATTAGCTTACCAAAATCATGTACCTAAATGTACATGAAACCCACATGTATTTGGTTAACATATTTACACCAAATAAATTATTCAAATAATAATCTTCATCAAACTATTTATTTAATCCAATAAATAGCATCTTTGGGTGTATATAGTGCCCATGTGAATAACAATTCAGCGATATTTCTCGAAATCACCGAATTCGCTTAAACGAATACTTTCATACTTACTAATCATTGCATCCTCATAATCTAGGTTGTAATATAACTTTTAGATGCATAACTCATAATATTATTAATAAAACTCTATTTTATTCAATAATATCCGTCAGCTCGAATTATCAAGCTACCCATTACACCTCATAATAAGAATTTCGTTATTAAATTCTTATTATAACAGTTCCTGAAATTCGGGCTGTCACACAATCTGGATGGCTTCTCTGATTTAATTGCCACTGCTTGGCAATCCCAAATTGATGGGAACCCGTTGTTTATTTTGGCTGAGAAGCTAAGGCGTGTAAAAAAAGATTTAATCAAGCTGAACTTAAGCCAAGGGAATCTTTCTTCAAATGTTAAGCTTCTTAGGCATGATCTGCATTCAATTCAACAAGTTATTGATTCTTCTATATCTTCCTCTGTTGACCTTTCTATGCTCCGTTCTCAAGAGAGAGCTTTACTACATAAGCTATGGAGAGCCATTGCCCTTGAGGAAAGTCTTGCTAAACAAAAGTCTAGGGTGCAATGGCTTGCGCATGGAGACAAAAACACTAGTTTTTTCTTTAACAACACCAAAAGCAGATGGAATTTCAACAAAATCCTGACTATTGAAAACTCAGATGGAGTTTTGGTTAATGAGCACTCTGAGGTTCAACAAGTTGCGATTTCTTATTTCCAAGAGTTGTTCAGTGCTCCATCTTCTTGTACTGATCTATCTCTGGCAAATTTGGATTGGACAAATGTTGTTTCTTATGATCATCAGTATGCCCAGCTGATGAAGCCTGTTGAGGATGAGGAAATTCTGATCACCCTTAAATCAATGAAGCAGAATAAATGTCCTGGCCCGGATCGTTTTAATGTCAATTTTTTCCTTCGTACTTGGAATGTTATTGGGGAGGATTTCATCAAAGCTGTCAAATTTTTCTTTGATTCTGGTTGTATGTTGAGGGAAACAAACGCAACTGCTCTTGTTTTAGCTCCTAAAGGGCCCAACCCATCTTCCATGAATGATTATAGACCTATTTCTTGCTGCAATACCACCTATAAATGCATTGCCAAGATTATTGCTGCTAGGATGAAACCTCTTCTTCCCTCCTTAATCTCTAACGCTCAACCTGCTTTTGTCCCAGGTAGGAGGATTGGAGACAACATTCTTATTGCCCAAGAGTTATTTCGTGGTTATAATAGGAGGTTTGGCCCTCCTCGTTGTGCTTTAAAAATTGATCTTCAGAAGGCTTTTGATACTGTTTCTTGGGACTTCCTTATCAAGGCCCTTCTTTTGTTCAGATTTCCCCCTCTTTTTATTTTCTGGATTAGGGCTTGTATCTCTACTGCAATGTTTTCAGTCAAGATTAACGGAAGCTTGTGTGGATATTTTAAAAGTGGGCGGGGGCTTGGCAAGGGGATCCCCTTTCTCCTTATTTATTTGTTTTGGCCATGGAAGTGTTGTCTAGAATTTTGCATAAAGGAACATCCCAGCCTAGGTTCAAGCACCATTGGCGAGCTAAGGCTAATGACATTACCCATTTATGTTTTGCTGATGACTTATTACTGTTCTGCAATGGCAATCTTGCGTCTGTCCAAATTCTTCATTCTTGCATTCTTGAATTTTCTCTTTACTCTGGATTGTTTCCAAATCCTTCTAAGAGTAACTGCTACACTGCAAATGTTCCCGAAGCTGACAGGGATGCTATTTTAAACTGTGTGGGATTTTCTTTGGGGTCTATTCCAGTTAAATTTCTGGGTGTTCCCCTCATCTCCTCAAGGTTGTCCTTCCATGACTGTATCCCTCTCCTTGATAGAATTACTGCTAGAGTTACCTCATGGACCAATTGTTCCCTTTCTTACTCTGGGCGTGTCCAGCTTATCAAAGCCGTTTTATTCTCTATCCAATCTTATTGGGCAGCTCACTATATTCTTCCAAAGGGAGTTCTGAATGCAATCCAAAGGGTCTTATGCAGATTTTTATGGAAAGGCCCTTCCCTTGCAAAGTTTGGTTCCAAAGTGGCTTGGGATCAGATTACTCTGCCTACATCTGAAGGAGGTCTTGGTATTAAAAACTTGCTTGACTGGAACAATTCCCTTATTCTTCTTCATCTTTGGCAGGTTATTCAACCATGCCCTTCTAGTTTCTGGGCTTCCTGGATCCATGCAAATAGACTGAAAGGCAAAAAATTTTGGATGCTTAAGATTCCTAATGATTGCTCCTGGATTTGGAGAAAAGTTTTAAAGTTGCGAAATCTCGCAAAGCAGTATATTCGATACACAATTGGCAATGGAAATAATACAAGCCTGTGGTTTGACCCGTGGTACAATGGTATATCGTTAGCTTCATCTTTCAATGCTCCGATTATTTCTCTCTCTAGGCTTGGTCCCATGGCCAAAGTCCATGACATAATCACTGATGATGGATGGAATCTGCCTCAGTCCCGTCACAGAATTGTGACTCAATTTAGGTAGTCTTTTGATCTCAATTTAACTTTCAATGTCAACCGCGAGGACTTAATCCTTTGGGACTCCATCTAGGCTACCAAAGTCAAAGCTTCTATGATATGGAATTCTATCAGATCAAAAAAGCCTCAAGTCCAATGGCGCAATCTTTTATGGCATAAATTACAGGTGCCCAGATACTCCTTTATTATGTGGTTGGTTGTTTTGCAAAGGCTTCAAACTCTTGACCGTCTTGCAAAGTTCTCTCATAACGTGGACCCTACCTGCTGCCTTTGCACTAACCACTCTGAAAGTCATGCCCATTTATTCTTTGAATGTGCTTACTCGGGTTCCATCCTCATGTTTGTCCTCTCCTATGGAGGCTGGATTAATGTTCCCTATAATTGGCAGGCCATTCTTTCTTGGATCCCTAATAACTCATCCATTAAAGGAGTTTCAAAACTAATCTTTAAAGCAGCCTTTGCCGCTATTGTTTATTCAATTTGGGGAGAGCGGAACTCTCGGCTGCATTCTAACCCGGCCCTCCCTTCTCACATTTTATCGTTCATGGCTGGTTGTGGTCCCTTTCCTTTGCATTGTTTAGCATATGTTCTGGGCAATCGTCTTGCTTTATTGTTATTGTCATGGCTTCTTAGGCATTTCCAGTTTTTCCTTGTTTAGCTTTTGGGCGTGTTTTCTTTTATTGTCTTGACATCATTAGGGGCTGTCCTATGATTTTCTGTTTGGGTTTCTTCCCTTTTTGTTTTGTATATTCTTCTCCTTTTTAATACAGTTAAATTTAGCAAAAAAAAAAATCCTACTTGAATCTCTGAAATCTCCTCATTGTAAATATATATATATATATATATATATATATATATATATATATATATATATATATACACACACACACACTATAGTATTCACAAGAGAAAGTATACACAGTAATTGAGATAAAATAATTTGTACTCCAACTAGTTTGAGATAAAAGACTAATTGAGTTACGCAATACTACAAAGGAATTGCTTCTAAAATAACTTAATTTGACAGTCGATAGAGCATACCTCATCAGCATGGACCAGTTTTAGCAATCACTGCAAATAGCAAATAGTCAATCAATAAATAAGCTTCTCGGCCAATAAACAAACATTAACACCAACTTCACAAGAGATGAAAACTAGGACAATTCAAATCACATGAAAAAATGTTGAAGTGGATATGAAAGAAACTTGAAATAGATATAAAAGATTTGAAATGTCTATTAAGTACTTTGAAGAAACAAATGGCTACAACCACAAAAAAACATGCAACGGATGAATATTTTTGACAAACCAGAATGATTATTAATTTGTAAAGCGCGTTCACTAACCAAACCACTGGAACAGTTTGGCCTCCATCTGAATCATCCTGCAATCATCCTGCAGATCAGAAGAATATAAATAATAGGATTAAGAGGACATTTAATTAAGAGCTTGTCCTGCTCAATTGTTGCTTCTCTAGCACTCCAGGAGACGGGCCTCGAGCCATGAGAGCACTTCAACCGCAGCAATCCTTAAGCACATAGGCAACAGTTTCAAACAACTGAATTTAAACATCCAACCAAAATGCAATCCAAACAAATTGCGCAGTCTACAAGTAACATCCACAAAGTTTCAAACAACTTCAACGAGACATAATTCAAGCATCCATGACAGAAATCAAAGTTTCAAACAACTTCCACAACCCACAAATACAATCCAAATTTAAAACAAAGGAAATACATAAAATAGCAAATTCTAATTCTAAGGTGCCTCCAATATGAGATGTTTTCCACTGGCACAGCTGTTGGATCAGTCCATACAAGGTGCCTTAAATATAAGGCCTGGTTTTGCCAGGTCTACGGAATGCGTTGCCAAGTGACATTCACTTGCATTGTACCATTTATAGGAATCTCAGATATACCAGATTGTTGTGCAGGAAAGAGTAGTTTTGCACTAGGAAAGTGCTTGTACTTGGTTCTCAGATGTGCACGAACTAAGAGATTGGAATTGATTGGCACGGCTACTACAGATCTGGACAATTGAATTGGCTGCCCAGACAGTACCGGTACGCTTTGACTTAAGTCCTCCTTTAGAAAGAGGATAATCTCATAATCATCCTCTATAATCATGTCATTTCTAGCGGCAACAAGTCCATAAACACCAAATTCTGGTTCTTCATCTTTCAGCCAAACCACCTCCACAGTGGCTTGAACGGCTTTACGGAATAAGGCGTAGAAAATAGTTACAGAACATGCACCATCCTTGCTACGAACCGTGTAACTTGAGGCTTTGTCGAAATATTCATCATGTGACGATGGGCAAATAGATAGCCCAGATAGCCCACAAAACTTGCCCTCAATTAGCCTGCCGTTCTTTCTGAAGCATCCCTTGCAGTTGCTGATGCGGATGAAGTTGCCCTCAATGTCTTCGAGTTCGTCGTCGTCGGTGTCATAATTCTCCATGTCATAGTCTTCTACTGCGAACAAGTCGCTCAAGTTGCCCTTGGAGTCGTAGAAGTTGCCCTCACTGTCAAAGTGGCCCTTGTTGGGATTTTGTTTGGCGAGCTGCGGTATTTCGCAGTTGGTGAGCGTTTGGTATTCAGAGGTGGAGAACAGCAGATCCACAAGGACATGGAGATCAGCATAAGAATCAAGGGCAGCACCACTCGTAGTCGTCAGCAGATCACACCCTTCCTTAATATGTTGACCATGTTCACCTTTTCTCTTGTAGATATATATATACCCAGATAAATTACCGCAATAGATTTTACCAGACAGGTAGCCTTGTCTTCCTTCTGGTATGTTGATTGTCACCCAAAACACCTCCGTCGTAATAAATCCACCTCTAGGACGCTGTTTTTCGGGTGCTTCTAATCGCCACGGGAAGTATTCGTCAAGGTAGGGCTTCCCCATGGAGAAATCCATGTTTTCCGTCTAAAAGTTGTCCATCTCCATATCTGATTCAGCCTGACAATCCAAACAACAACAACAAAATATATAAAACATAAAAATAAATAACTGCTTCATTTTAATAAAAAACCAAATTGTTAAGAACTTAACTCATATTAATATATAAGATTCTGAATATGGTAAACTATTTAAAAAGTACAAATATTACTGTGTTCAAAATTTAAATAAGTTCGCATCCATTTTAAATAAAGAATTTTACAAATTAACTTTAAAAAATTAAAATGAAACTCTTTTTTGGACAGGAGGGAGTGAAACTATGCCTTGAATAAAAAACCCCATAAAATTTGTTTACAAACAAATATATACATATATATATATATATATATAATATATGTATAGGACCTCCATCAGTGTAATCATAATAACTCACCTTCTTATCATCATCATTGTCGTCAACTTGGTCTCGGCATCTCTTCCCGAGAGAGGATTTCCTTTTTTCCGTCTGAAAATTAATGTTCATCTCCAGATCTGATTCAACCTCACAATTCAAACAACAACAGCAAAAATATAAATAGGAAAAAATGATTAATACTTTTGAGCATTATGCAATCAAGCCCAATTTAAACTTTTCAATTGCACAATTCCGTGAAATTAATTGAACCTAATTAATGGTCATCTTCAGATCTGATTCAACCTCACAATTCAAACAACAACAAAAATCTAAATATAACATGAATAAAACATTATGATGCATAAAATGATTAAAATCTATATTATTATGAATAAAATACGACCGGCGAAAAAAGTTAATCCATACCTCCTTTTGACGAGAGAGAGTGTAACGATTTGAAATTTTTAGATAATCAAATAAAAATATGATAAATTAATTTTTTTTTAAAATATATTGTATTGTATGTGTGATTACGTGCGATATAATTAATATGTGATTGTATGAGATATAATCAATATAACAATTTATATTTATTATATTTAATAAGGGAAAGAAATAAAATAATTATTTTATTTGATTTATTATACTGCTTTTAAAAATAATTGCGGTATAATATATTAAAAATATATGTTTATTACATAAATAATTTCTTGAAGTAAATTATAATGCTGTAAAGGGTATTTGTGTGGATATTAAAATGATTTATGAAAATAATTTATTTTAATATAATAAAATATTTATTAAATAAAATATTTTTATTTAATAAATAACTTCCATTATGATTAAAAAGATTTTTGGTATATTTATTATAATTTTTAATGTATTTTGTATTAATATAAATTGCAAATTATACGCTACACGATAAATGCGGAGGGTTAGATAATATTCATATATGTAATATATGATATGTATTGAGTATATATATCATATATGTATTATGTAAATATGTGATTATAGTACTGAAGGTATATAATATATGTAAATACTAAGTACTACATATACAAGGTATAATGATAATAATATATATTATGTAAGGACAAAGCATGTGCTGGGCAAAATTAGAATAGCCTCCAAGTATTCAAAGCTAAGTCATTAACATTTAAGCGGGAGTTGGCCGAATAATTAGACTATTGCAATTCGTAACGAGCAAGTTTTTGTGAAGCGCAAGAAAACAATTCGTGGGCATCAAGCTTATGCAATAAGAAGCAAGATTTGTTCTATAAATAAAGTTCTCAATTTTTCTTTTTCAGTTCATGGTGTTCAATAGCAAAACAGCTAATACCCTATACTAGATTTCCTGCCTAGCCCTGTACCTCTAAAAATATTGGAGTCAAGTAATTGAAGAACCAAGCTAGGGGAGGATTGATCATCATTAAGGGAGAAATATAATTACCAGAGGTTGTAAATCAATCTAACTAGGAAGTATCATCAATTGTAGAGGTAATATATTTCTCTTTTGATATAGTTATGAGACTAGATGAAATTGCTATTAGTATAGATGATTGGATTGTGTTGTGCTAATATGAGAAATTTGGGCTCATACATGTTTAATCAACTCCGGAAATTGGAAGTTTAGTTTATGTCCACTTTATGTTTGTTGAATTATTTCAATAGAATTCTTTGATTGAGAAATGAAAAGTTGGTATATGGAATTAAGATACGTAACTGAATTATGAAATAATCTAAGGTATGGTTGCTCTGAAATAAGATGTTTGAACTGGGTTATGACATGACACTTCCTAAGGCAAAACTGGCGCAGCTGCGCTGCTCCCCAGAGTTGAAAAATAAAGAAAAAGCATGGCGTTGTTGTGTCGATACTGTAGAGATTCAAAAATAGTTTGTTTAAATTATAGACACTTGGTGCATGATTGTTTGAGTCTCTTTGCATAACAAATGGATATGTTTAGACTGATCAAGCATAGTAAATTATGTCAAAACTAAGGTTAACGAAAGGAAATAAATGAAATGGATATTTCAAAGAGCAAACGAGAGCCTAAATAAAAACTGATCTTTCTATACTATAGAAATAAAGTACTTTTAAGTGTATGATCAAGTATCGATTAAGTTGACTAAGGAAGTTTAAAACAGAATTAAGAATAAGAATAAAATCATGTAAAAGTGATTTAAGTGTTATTGGAATGCGAACTTGATATATATAACTAATGTATGCTTGACATAGTGTATACGAGTATAAGCTTATTATACATGACTAAGGAATATGTATGCATGCGTATAACTGTGTAGGATATTTGAAGTAAGGTTAAGCTGTATTCGTAAATTACGAGCAAGGCAAGTATCTAAATCTCATACTTTATTTTTATAAAGTATACGAGAGGCTATACACAAGTTTCTTTCAACTTTGTATTAAATTCATGATGGTGCAAGTGTCCTAGCCTTGCATCATATACTTGTGCAAGTATCTTAACCTTTGCAATGGTCTTTTTGTATGAGCAAGTATCTTAAACTCATCTATCTTTGAGCAATTTTCTAATCCTTTACGGTTTATCCAAATGTTCTAGTTCCTTGCAAATTTTATGTATTTTCCTTGAGGTATATGTTAATAAGTTTTGTCAAGAGACATATTTTTCATTCCTACTACATATGAACTGTTTAAACAACAAAGTCGAAAGCCTATGTTACGGCTAGACTAAATATTTTCTCCTTTGCAAGTCATAAACTATTATTGAGATTAATTAGGTAGAGTTTTTCAACCAGATTGTTTTGGTTTGGAATTCAAGTCTAAGAATGAACATCCCTTATTGGGAGATTTTGTGCGCCAAAGGCAAGCATGAGAACGCTAATACTGTTTAGATAGCTAGTATTGATCAATACAGGGCATAACGGGTTGATCACCCACTGTGCCCGTAAGTTCAGTCGGTTCACAGATGAATTTCTGATAGGACCTTTTCAACAAATGAAAATAAAATTCATGGTCTTTTAACCACTCAACATCTATAGTCAATATGTTGTTTCAAAAAATTTAAATGATTTGATAGATTATTCAGAATTGTTTCAATACTTCACAGCTATTGATTCGTTGTAGAAGTATCCTTCAAAGAAAACATTTACTCTCTTCATATGATGTTTATTGTCTGTTATTACTTTTTGAGCACTCAAATGCTCATCCTTGCTTTGATATTAAATATTTTCAGTTAAATCCAAGCGAGTAGAAGAGTCCGACAAGGACAAGGGAAAATAAAAGCTAAGGGAATAATTAGAGGGTGATAGTTGTATTAGTTATAGTTTTATTATGTGATAAAACATTATCTATCATCATATAATAAAGTATTTAAAGGTATTCGTATCTGGGATAGCAAACTCTAATGTAATCTTTTTTTAAATATTTATTATAATAAGCAGTTTGTATGAGCGGGATTGTATAACACTAAGTATGGGTTTCAAGTACCCGAATTTAGGGGGGTTACAGAGAGAGATTTGATTTTGGTTTGGATTGGATTGGGTTCAGCCCAGTACAATATTCTATCTTTTATTAAAAGTAAAGTTATCTGTTGGTTTATGATATTTTGGTTTTAATGATGACAAGTTATTTTGTTTGCATTGCATACAAATATTTATGGAAGTGATTATTTTATTATGAAACAAATTAATTGGGCTTCTAATATTAATATTGAAGTTTTTTAAATGCTGAAATCTTTATATTCTTTATTTAAATATGTTGTCCATTCGATTGTTAAATGGTATATTTAACTGATACATTCCTTCCATAAAGTTGCTTAAATTGATTCCATATGCTTGTGATAAAACCGAAGCCTTCATCCATTCTTGAATTATGAAATTCCTTTTGGACTCTTCCTAAATTGATTAGTAGACATTGGCTGACCAAAAGCTTTGTTGCTGCCCACTTTCTTTTCATACTTTGTTTGTGCTAGCACATGAAGACAAGAATAGTGCAAGTGCCCACTTTATCTTCATTTTCACATTCGTTGCTCAATATCAGCATGGGAGGATTTCTTTAATGCAATTAAATATACTACTAATATTCTCTAAATATATTAAGTATATCATCCATGCTAAAAGCTACTAGAATTATGGGAAGCTGCCCATCTCCTTCTCTCTCTACGAAATCCTATGTTGCCTCATTATCTTGGGCTAAGCACATAAATACTTAATTCCTTTATGGTCCCAAGTTTTTATTCCAACGGTAAAAATAATGTTCAGCAAACATTCTCTATCTCTCTATCTCTCAATAAACAAGTGGCTGACACATGGTCTTATATGAGAACAATATTTGCTTGTTTTATTCCTCCACTATCTCATATTGCTTTATCTAATTCCCAAGTCACTAAGTTCTTGGCTGCACATGCTCTCATACATATGGAAATATATGTGTGTCATCCTCTCCCACTATTCCAACATTTGATCTTGGAAGGATTTATTTAATGCATTTAGTATGCAACCCATTCCTTGTTTTGCTGAAGCTGCCGAACATCTTAGCATGGGGAAGAGGATTTGTTTAATGATCTAAAAGAAGAAGGTTGCCCATTATCCGCATGGAATATTTTCTCTAAACAAATCCTTTGTTGTCCAAGTCTCTCTCTAACGGCTACATCTTATTCTTCTCTATAAAATTATATCTGACATTGCTTACAGGTAGCGAAGGAGGGGAATGAACTGAGAAATACACAGAGCCTCACAAAAGAAGTTTCTAGCAAATTAGTCTTACACTGTTATTAATCTCTTGTGCTAGAAAGTCATAAATATATTGTAAACCCATTCGTTCATATTAATACTTATATACAAGTCTAGTTTAGCTTGTATGATTCAGTGGTGGATAGGTCTGTACAAAGCATGCTCTAAAGGTTGCAGTGGTGCGAAAGGTTGCAGTGGTGCGAAAGGTTGCAGTGGTGCGAAAGGTTGCAGTGGTGCGAAAGGTTGCAGTAGTGCAAAAGGTTGCAGAGGTGCAAAGGGGCAGTGGTGTCCAACATAATCAGAGCTGTTTGTACAGGGAATTAATTTATAAATTGATTGCTTATTAACTGAATAAAAGAGTCTCCAATACCAACTGGTATTGGACGTGGATTAGGCCATTAGACTGGAGGTTAAGGGCCGAACCACGTAAAAATCTTGGTGTTTGTGGTTTACTATTTATCTTGCTTATTGCTTAATTCTGCACTGATTAATTAAGAAAAATTTAAATTTACCATTGTTAATCAGTTCAAGCATATATAATTATTCAACCCCATTTTAGGCGTGCACACACGGAATTACAGTATCAACTTTTAAACTTAACCCTATATTTTTTACAAGACGGTAGGGATTTAAAAGACAGTAAGTTGAAATATTCTTTTAGGGTTAATTCATTTAAGTACTTCAAAACACTTTTTTTGCTTAAATGAATTTTGAAGAATTTGTGGTCTTTCTTGGCCAGTACAATTTGATAATGAACAACCATTACACAACCATAGACTAACAAAATACAAAAATGTTTGCAAACTTGAAACTTGAGTAAAGCATTGATCCAAACTTTAATTGCCCAATGCTTGAATTAAAACGCCATATATCCTTATTCAACTCAAGAATTGAATAAGCATATCATGTACTTGTGGTATTTTTGTTTTATCATCTGCATCACACCCTAATTAATATTATCAAGCAAATTATTTCACAAGAAAGAATCTACTTTTTATTGATGATAAAACCTCGCAATGAATTAGGAAAAAAAAACAAAAACAAAAAAACCTGGTAATGCCCTCAAATTTAACACCACGATTGTATTACAATGTCACTATTACCAAACTAAACCAATTGTTAGTTTTAGGGATTAAATGTGTCCTTGAAGTTCGAAATTTTTTTAATACCACGTTTTATTTTATTTATTTTTGGAAAAAGAGTGTGTAAACGGATATATACGGATCCGGATACAGTAGTATTCGTATCCTTTTATTTGCGGATACCTTTAAACCGAATATGGATAATATCCGTTTTTTTCTGAATACGAATAATATCCGCTTTTTCTCGAATACGGATACAGACGAATGTGAATTTTCCGGTTACTATTTACAGTCCTAACTATAACTAGAATAAGAAAAAAAAAGTAATGAGTTTTAAAGTATATTTTATTAATAAATGAATGTTAATTTATTTATTTTTAATAAATAGTTAAATACAATAATCAATGTTCTAAATTACAATTCAAATAAGTTTTTATAATTTTTGAAATTTTAAATTTCAAAATGAATGTTCTACTTATTAATATTTAGATGTCCATTAATAAGTAGATATCTATTTTATGTGCGTAGAGTAATACTATAATGTGTATGAATATTTATAATCTATAATTAGATTCAAAAGTTTACATTTAATTATTTTTTCTCAAATACTTGACTAAAACTTTAATAATATATTTATTGAGACTTTTATTTATAATTTATCCTCAATACATAGATTACAATTTACATAGACTAACGCATTGTGTGTGAATATTTATTTATTATGTAATGAATGCCACTTAAAAAAAATTATTTTGCTTATTATATAATAATTAATATATATATATAAGTTATTTAGATACGGATTCCAGATATAGATTCGAATTCGGATATCTGCTATTTGCCGGATATATTTACGGTCGGATGTTAAACGAATACGAATACGCCTATATACGTATTCGTATCCGTTTATTTGCGGATATCTTTAAACCGAATACGGATATTTCCGTTTTTTTCCGAATAAGAATAATATCCGCTTTTTTCCGAATACGAATGCGGACGAATACGAATTTTTCGGTTACCATTTACAGCCCTAACTTTAATAATTTAAATAACAAAAAGAGTCTTGTTTGTAAAATTTACAAATGATGATTTTTTTTGCTCAATTTCATTCTTAAAATGTTCCTAAGACAAAAATTTTGTATGAACTTCATTACTCTTACAATAGAAATGCATATATGCACAGTTTAAGATAAAATTTTGACAACAAATCTGTTGGGTATGACATGATTCCTTATTGGATTTGGATTTAGGTATTATCTAGTTCCTTATTGGATTTGGATTTAGGTATTACCTAGAATCCGTTTTGGTTTAAGGAAAGTTATCTTTCCTAATTATACTCAATTTAGTATTTCCTATCCTATTTTGTTATGGAATTTCCTATGGCCTATAAATATAGGTGCTAGGATTTTGGGGAAGAGATATTCAGAGACATTCAGATTCATTCAGAAGTATTCTAATAATTCTCTCTCTATCTTGTATTCTTCAAATATTTATTTAGTGGATTTCTTCTGTCTTCTCCGTGGTTTTTCCCGATTTGGGTTTCCACGTAAAACCTTGTGTTATTGTCTTTATCTTTCTGCGTTGATTTATTGTGTTTGTCATAGTTTGTCATAACAAACTGGTATCAAGAGCTTGGTTATTATCGATCTATACTATGGCATTGAGTTCGACTTCATCAACGAAATTTGATATTGACAAATTTGATGGAAATATTAGTTTCAGTCTTTGGCAGGTTCGGATGAAGGCTGTTCTTACTCAGCAAGGCTTGAAGAAAGCCATTGTAGGGAAGCCAGTGAAGCCTGTAGATATGTCTGATACGGATTGGGAGACGAAGAAAGCTAGCGAGATATTGTCTGAGTCAGAATGGGAAACTATGGATGATAAAGCACTTTCGGCAATTCAGTTGTGCCTTTCAAATGATGTGTTGCAAGAGGTGTTAGCGGAAACTACAGCTGCTGATTTGTGGAAGAAATTAGAATCTCTCTATTTGACGAAGTCCCTCACCAATAGATTGAGAATTAAACAACGTCTTTACACCTTGCATATGTCAGAAGGTACTCAAATCAAATCTCATATCACTGAATTTAATTCGATTGTAACTGAGTTGCAGAATATTGATGTTAAGATTGATGATGAAGATCAAGCCCTATTGTTGTTAGTCTCATTACCTCCTTCATATAAGCACTTTAGAGACACTATGATCTATGGTAGAGACACTATCTCAATTGAGGATGTTAAGACGAATCTTATGAGTAAACAAAAACTAGATTCTGAGATGACTTTTGGGAAAAGTGATGATCAAGGTGTTGGATTGTTTACCAGGGGGAGGTCAGTTGAGAGAAGTTCAAAAAGTGGCAGTACACACAGATCAAAATCTAGGAATAAGAATTTCAACTGTAACTACTGTCATGCAAAGGGGCATATAAAGCGTAATTGTCCGAAGTTGAAAAATAAAGAACAGCGAGGAGACAATCATGGTCAGATTAATAGTGGACAGAATGTGCAGAACCAGCAGAATCAGGGGGCAAGAAAGCCTGCTCAGGCTAGCGTTGCTGAGGATAGTGATGATCTTCTGTTAGTAGCTGATGACAGAGAAAGACTTAACAGTGATTGGATTTTGGATTCTGGGTGTTCTTATCATATGTGTCCTACTCGTGATTGGTTCTCCACATATGAACCATTTGATGGTGGAATTGTTTTGATGGGAAATAATTCTAAATGTAAAGTAATTGGCATTGGCACAGTTAAAATTAAGATGCATGATGGCATAATCAGGACATTGTCAGATGTTAGACATGTTCCAGGTTTGAAGAAGAATCTCATATCTTTGGGTACACTAGATGAAAATGGGTGTAAGTACACAGCTGAAAGTGGAGTTATGAAGATTAGTAGAGGCTCTCTTGTGTTGATGAAAGGAATTAAGGTCGGCACTTTATATAAGTTGGAGGGTTCTACAACTACAGATTCAGATATAATTTGTTCTTCAGTTACTGCGGATGACACCACCAGGTTGTGGCATATGAGGTTAGGCCATATGAGTGAAAGAGGCATGGATGCTTTGAGTAAAAGAGGTCTTTTATGTGGACAAAAAATAGGAAAGTTGGACTTCTGTGAGCATTGTGTCTTGGGGAAACAGAAACGAGTTAGTTTCAAGACTGTGGTTCATAGAACAAAGGGGACTTTGGACTACATTCATTCAGATCTTTGGGGTCCTTCACGGGTTCCTTCCAAAGGTAGTGGTGCACATTATCTGCTAACCTTCATTGATGATTACTCCAGGAAGGTTTGGGTCTACTTCTTGAAACATAAGAATGACGTTTTTGTGACTTTCAAACAGTGGAAGACTTTGGTTGAGAAGCAGACAGGAAAGCAGATTAAGAGGTTCAGATCAGATAATGGCCTTGAGTTTTGTGAGACTGAGTTTAATGAGTTCTGCAAGAATGAAGGAATTGTTAGACATCGTACAGTTGTGAAGACACCACAGCAGAATGGAGTTGCAGAACGGATGAACAGAACCTTGATAGAGAAAGTCAGGTGTATGTTGTTAAATGCAGGTTTGGGCAAGGAATTTTGGGCAGAAGCAGTGAACACAGCTTCTTTCTTGGTGAATCGTTCTCCTTGTACAGCTATAGAATGTAAGACCCCTGAAGAGGTTTGGTCAGGTAATCCTGCAGATTATTCATCTCTTAGGGTATTTGGTTGTCCTGCATATGCACATGTGAATGAGGGAAAACTCGAACCTAGAGCGAAAAAATGCATCTTTCTTGGTTATGGTTCTGGTGTGAAGGGTTATAGACTTTGGTGTGCTGATCAGAAGTCAGCAAAGGTCATTATTAGCAGAGATGTTACTTTTGATGAGTCAGCTATGCTTCATAAGAACAAGGAATACTCTGTTCCTTGTATTGATAGTTTTGATAGTGTTGGTCAGAAGGTGGAGCTTGAAGTAACTTCTCCCCAGGTTCAGAAATCACAACAGAGTTCCGATCATGTGCCTACTACTACTGTTGTAGATGAAAATATAGTTGCAGAGGAGGAACAAGTGGACAGTCAGTATAGTCTCACTAGAGACAGAGAAAAGAGGACAGTGCGACCACCACAGAGATATGGGTATTCAGATTATGTTGCTTATGCCTTATCAGTCGCCGAGACAATTGAGTATAGTGACCCTGTGACTTATAAAGATGTTGTTTCCTCGAATGATTCAGAAAAATGGTTGTTCGCTATGAATGAGGAGATGGAATCTCTTCAGAAAAATCAGACTTGGGAGCTTGTGAAACCACCTAAAGGTAAGAAAATTGTGGGCTGCAAATGGATATTTAAGAAAAAGGAAGGCATCCCAGGAGTTGAAGACGCTAGGTATAAGGCTCGACTAGTAGCTAAGGGATTCAGTCAAGTCGAGGGAATTGACTTCAATGATGTGTTTTCACCTGTTGTGAAACACAGCTCTATTCGAGTATTACTTGGTTTAGTTGCTATGCATGATTTGGAGTTGGAACAACTCGATGTGAAAACAGCTTTCTTGCATGGTGAACTTGATGAAAAGATTTATATGCGTCAACCTCAGGGATTTCAGATTCAAGGAAAGGAAGACCACGTTTGCTTGTTGAAAAAGTCCTTATACGGTTTAAAGCAATCTCCCAGGCAGTGGTATAAACGATTTCACTCATTTATGGTTGGGATCGAATATAGCAGGAGTCAATATGATAGTTGTGTGTACTTCAAGAAACTTCAGGATGGCTCATTTATCTATTTGTTGATGATATGTTGATTGCAGCAAAAAATAGTTCAGAGATTGATAAACTAAAATCACAGTTAAGCACTGAGTTTGAGATGAAAGATTTAGGGGCTGCTAAGAAGATTCTTGGCATGGAGATTCAGCGAGATCGCAGAATTAAGAAATTGTACTTATCTCAGAAAGACTACATCACGAAGGTGTTAGATCGTTTTGGTATGAAGGATGCTAAACCAGTAAGTACTCCTCTTGCTGCTCACTTCAAATTATCAGCTGAATTATCTCCTCAGACAGATGAGGAGGTTAGGTATATGTCAAGTGTTCCCTACTCTAGTGCAGTTGGTAGCCTCATGTATGCTATGATTTGTACTCGTCCAGATATTTCACATGCCATTAATGTGGTAAGTAGATATTTATCACGTCCAGGTAAAATTCATTGGGAAGCTGTGAAATGGATTTTAAGATACTTGCGAGGTACCTCTGATGTTGGTTTAGAGTTTGGAAGAAATGGCGATACCCTTATAGGGTATGTTGATTCAGACTATGCTGGTGATCTTGATAGGAGGAGGTTGTTGACTGGTTATATATTTACCCTTGGAGGTTGTGCAATTAGTTGGAGAGCTACTTTACAGCATACGGTTGCTCTATCTACTATAGAGGCAGAATATATGGCTATTACAGAGGCTGTTAAGGAAGCTATTTGGTTGCGAGGCTTGTTTGGAGAGATCAACATGGATCATGGAGTTACTGTTGTCCATTGTGATAGTCAGAGTGCTATACACTTGACCAAGGATCAAATGTATCATGAGAGGACAAAGCATATTGATGTTAGGTATCATTTTATTCGAGACATTGTTGAAGATGGTGACATTAAGGTCTTGAAGATTGGTACTGCAGACAATCCAGCTGACATGTTAACGAAGCCGTTACCACATACCAAGTTTAAACATTGTTTGGATTTGGTTAGTGTTCGATGCACTTGAGTTGTGCATTTTGAGAAGAGGAGAAAGTTCACTGTTTGTGCTATATTTGGAGGATTCAAGTCAAGGTGGAGTTTTTTGGGGTTTTATGACATGTTTCCTTATTGGATTTGGATTTAGGTATTATCTAGTTCCTTATTGGATTTGGATTTAGGTATTACCTAGAATCCGTTTTGGTTTAAGGAAAGTTATCTTTCCTAATTATACTCAATTTAGTATTTCCTATCCTATTTTGTTATGGAATTTCCTATGGCCTATAAATATAGGTGCTAGAATTTTGGGGAAGAGATATTCAGAGACATTCAGATTCATTCAGAAGTATTCTAATAATTCTCTCTCTATCTTGTATTCTTCAAATATTTATTTAGTGGATTTCTTCTGTCTTCTCCGTGGTTTTTCCCGATTTGGGTTTCCACGTAAAACCTTGTGTTATTGTCTTTATCTTTCTGCGTTGATTTATTGTGTTTGTCATAGTTTGTCATAACAAAATCCTTGTCAGAATACATTACACCATAATTTTCTTCATTTGCATACATGGAGGACAATACATGATTTAGGTATGGGGGTAGTTTGTTTGTGTTATTGTATTATATTTTTTAAAAAAGAATTGAAAATTTTGTTTGACTTTTTATGAGTTGGATTAATTCTAATACATACATATACACACGCTACAGTATTCACAAGAGAAAGTATACACAGTAAAATAATTGAATTATGCAATACTACAAAGAAATTGCTTCTAAAATAGCTTAATTTGACGGTTAATAGACAATACCTCATCAGCATGACAATATAACCTATTTCAGTTTTAGCAATCACTGCAAATAGCAAATAGTCAATCAATAATAAATATGCGTCTCGGCCAAAAAACAAACATTAACACCGACTTCACATGAGATGAAAACTAGGACAATTCAAATCACATGAAAAAATGTGGAAGTAGATATGGAAGAAACTTGAAATAGATATAAAAGAACTGAAATGTCTATTAAGTACTTTCAAGAAACAAATGATAACAACCACAAAAACATGTAACGGATGAATATTTTTAACAAACCAGAATGATTATTAATTTGTAAAGCGTGAACAAGCTAACCAAACCACTGGAACGGTTTGGCCTCCATGGTTAGATATTGATCTGAAGCATCCTGCAAGAAAATCCTGCAATCATCCTGAATATCAGAAGAATATAGATAATAGGATTAGAGAACATTTAAGAGCTTGTCCTGCTCAATTGTTGCTTCTCTAACACTCCAGGAGACGGGCCTCAAGCTATAAGAGTACTTCAATCGCAGCAATCCTTAAGCGCATAGGCAACAGTTTCAAACAACTGAATTTAAACATCCAACCAAAATGCAATCCAAACAACTTGCGCAGTCTACAAATAACATCCACAAAGTTTCAAACAACTTCGACGAGACATAATTCAAGCATCCATGACAGAAATCAAAGTTTCAAACAACTTCCACAACCCACAAATATATAATCCAAATTTAAAACAAAGGAAATACATAAAATAGCAAATTCTAATTCTAAGGTGCCTCCAATATGAGATGTTTTCCACTAGCACAGCTGTTGGATCAATCCATACAAGGTGCCTTCAATCTAAGGCCTGGTTTTGCCAGGTCTACGGAATGTGTTGCCAAGTGACTTTCACTTGCATAGTACCATTTATAGGAAGCTCAGATATACCAGATTGTTGTGCAGGAAAGAGTAGTTTTGCACTAGGAAAGTGCTTGTACTTGGTTCTCAAATGTGCACGAACTAAGAGATTGGAATTGATTGGCACGGCTACTACAGATCTGGACAATTGAATTGGCTGCCCAGACAGTACCGGTACGCTTCGACTTAAGTCCTCCTTTAGAAAGAGGATAATCTCATAATCATCCTCTTTAATCATGTCATTTCTAGCGGCAACAAGTCCATAAACACCAAATTCTGGTTCTTCATCTTTCAGCCAAACCACCTCCACAGTGGCTTGAACGGCTTTACGGAATAAGGCGTAGAAAATAGTTACAGAACATGCACCATCCTTGCTACGAACCGTGTAACTTGAGGCTTTGTCGAAATATTCATCATGTGACGTTGGGCAAATAGATAGCCCTGATAGCCCATAGAACTTGCCCTCATTGAGCCTGCCGTTCTTGCTGAAGCAGCCCTTGCAGTTGCTGATGCGGATGAAGTTGCCCTCAATGTCGTCGAGTTCGTCGTCGTCGGTGTCATCATTCTCCATGTCATAGTCTTCTACTTCGAAAAAGTCGATCAAGTTGCCCTTGGAGTCGTAGAAGTTGCCCTCACTGTCAAAGTGGCCCGTGTTGGGCTTTCGTTTGGCGAGTTGCGGTATTTCGCAGTTGGTGAGCGTTTGGTATTCAGAGGTGGAGAACAGCAGATGCACAAGGACATGGAGATCACCATAAGAATCAAAGGCAGCACCACTCGCAGTCGTCAGCAGATCACACCCTTCCTTGATATGTTGACCATGTTCACCTTTTCGCTTGTAGATATATATATACCCAGATAAATTACCGCAATAGATTTTGCCAGACAGGTAGCCTTGTCTTCCTTCTGGTATGTTGATTGTCACCCGAAACACCTCCGTCGTAAATCGTAATAGTTCCATATCTAGAACGCTGTTTTTCGGGTACTGCTAATCGCCATGGGAAGTATTCGTCAAGGTAGGGCTTCCCAATAGAGAAATCCATGTTTTCCGTCTGAAAGTTGTCCATCTCCATATCTGATTCAACCTGACAATCCAAACAACAACAACAAACATAAAAATAAATAACTGCTTCGTGTTAATAAATAACCAAATTGATAAGAACATAACAGATATTTATATATAATATTGTGAACCTAATTAATGTCCATCGAGATCTGATTCAACCTCGCAATTCAAACAACAACAACAAAAATCTAAATATAACATGAATAAAACATTATTATGCATAAAATCTATATTATTATGAATAAAATACGAACCGGCAAAAAGAAGATAATCCATCCCTCCTTTTGATTCGAGAGAAAAAAGAAAATTTAGCATCTTCGTTACTCCATATTTGATTTGGGTTGGGTTGGGTTCACAACAATCTTCTACCTTAACATCATTATTACGTAAGCTCAGCCCAGCCCAGTACAACCTTCTATCTTTTATTAAAATTAAGTAAAGTGTATCATCTTTTAAACTTAACCCTATCTTTTTTACAAGACAGTAGGGATTTTTCACAATTTTGAAAATTAAGTGATTTGAGTGAATTTATGTAATGTTTGTGAAAAATGGTTTCTAAATCGATTGTTTTTAAAGTTTTATTTTAATGGACCAATAATATAGAGTCGTTAGTTGATATAAGTTTTTAATAAATGTATACCTGTAGACACCCAAATTTCACATTAATTCCTAACATTAATTAAAATGAAATTTTATAGAAAAAGTAATAAGAGTGATTAAAATTTCTATTGAGAGAGTTATGGGAGATTGATTAGAATTTCTAGGGGGAGAAACACTATAAAATGAGAGAATTATTTTGGAAAGAGTGAGAAATTCATATATATTTGTGTTCATGTATTTGATATATAAGCTTGATAATTCGTGCAAAGCACGAGTAAGTTTTAAAAATCAAATATCGAGCGAACTTTAAAAACTACATATATGAACGAATATTTGTAGTAATAATAATATTTTCAATTTCAAATTAAATCATTACATTATGCCATTTAATCCATATAATGGATGTGTTACACTTAATATATTTAAAGAGAAAATTACGGTCATATTTTTTTTTATGAATTGTCCTCTACGCGACGTGCAATATTTATATGAGTTATTTTGGCATTTGAAAAAAATATTTATACCTTAAGATATTGATAGATTAAAAACATAATACATATATATATATATATATATATATATATATATATATATTCATCCAGTAGGATAACATTATATTGGTGTTGACAACCATTTTTCTATTGTAAGATTATGTCTTTTAAAAAAGAGTTGGTTCGAGAGAACATGTTGCTGATCTATCATAAATTTGTGGGAATTTTTGGTGTGTAACTAGACTGTTATTTATAGTATATTACAGCACCATGCAAATTGAATGAAATAGTTTTATAATAATTAGATTCATGAATTAGAAAATCTAATTGTCAAAATACATATTATAAAATAAATTATTGGTAGGTTAAAAGTAAAAATTAAGATGCAATGTATATAGTTTATAATTAAGTATAATGATTTTTTATAAGGCCTAAATATTGATTAATATCTTGAATTGTTTTAAAAAAAATCACTTTAGGGATTGCCTTCTCAATTTTTTCAATTAGGGGATTAAACTTTTAATTTTTTTCCACTTTGGGAATTGTCTTCTCAATTTTTTCAATTAGGGGATTAAACTTTTAATTTTTTTTCCACTTTGGTGATTGTCTTCTCAATTTTTTTCTATTAGGGGATTAAACTTTTAGTTTTTTATGATTACGTCTAATTGATAGTGTCACGTCAGAAAATTGATGACATGACAACAACACGTGACTAAAAAAAATACTTATATGTAATATTGAGTCTCATTTTAACATTTATTCAATTAATTTTTTGTACCGAAAAGGGTAAATATAGGACCATTATTAATTTTAAAGTCAATTATTATTATTATTATTTTAATATAAAACCATTATTAATTTTTTAAAGTAAATTTAATGACAATTGTTTAAAGTAAAATGAATAATAGTCTTACATTTATCCTTTTTGATACAAAAAATTAATTGAATAAATGTTAAAATAAGACTTACTATTACACATAAATATTTTTTAGTCACTTGACGCTGCCATGTTAGCAATTTTCTGATGTGGCACTATCAATTTAATTGTAATTAGAAAAATTTAAAAGTTTAATCCTCTAATGAAAAAAATTGAGAAGACGATCCTTAAAGTGAAAAAAAATTAAAAGTTTAATACTTTAATTGAAAAAATTGAGAAGACAATCCCCAAAGTAGAAAAAAAATTAAAAGTTTAATCACCTAATTAAAAAAAATTTTGAGAAAATAATCCCCAAAGTGGAAAAATATTAAAAGGTAAGGATATTAATCCATATTTATGCCTTTTTATAAATATGAATTTTGACTATGCTTGTAGTACATTTTTATAGGTTGATATATTGTTTTAGTGTTATTCATTTAAGTACTTCAAAACACTTTTTTGCTTAAATAAATTTTGAAGAATTTGTGATCTTCATTGGGCAAATACAATTTTATAATGAGCAACCATTACACAACAATAGACAATAACAAAATACAAAAATGTTTGCAGACTTGAGACTTAAAGAGTAAAGAATTGAATAAGCATATCATGTACTTGCGGTGTTCTTGTTTTATCATCTGCATCACCCCCTAATTAATATTCCCACAAAAGAGTATTTATAAATATCAAGCAAATTATTCCACAAAAAGAAACTACTTTTTATTGATGATAAAACCACGTAATATCCTCAAATTTAACACCACAATTAAAACAATAATTTAAAGATATCTATTAATGTGGGCAATTAAGTCCTTGAAAGGTATACATCTTTTTACATCAACTCCAATTTTTATTTTTATTTTAAATTAATTACACACTAACCACGTACTTACAATTTTATATGCTTCCAAATGAGTAAAATTATCCACAGTACTCTCATTCGGATCAACTATTACATGTCGGTGGTCAAAAAGTTTAATTTATAAGAATTTAAAGAGATTAAGGTTTAATGTTCTAAAGTTAACATCAACGTTTAAGTTGTAAAAAGTAAAAAACTTTAAGGTTTTAAGTGTATTTAAACCATTTTTTTAAAAAATATTTACACAAGTAAAAATATTAATTCTACAATGCCCTTTTTTTATATGAATTGTGATTAGAGTTCGACCCCCTATGTTTTGCCCCCAACCCCTAAGAGCTCTGAAAGATCTTCCAGATGTAGTTTAGTGGCTTACAAACAAGGAATTAGTCTTAACTAGGGTTGCAAACGAACTGAACTATTCGCAAACTGATTCGGTTCGGTTTGAATTTGATTTGGTTCGAGTTCGACTTGCTCGTCTAGTCGAGTCGAGTTCGCACATAATGTTCCGTTCGATTGTTAGATCGAACATGTTCACAAACCATGTGGTTCGGCTTGTCTTTGTACGCGAACAATTTGAGTTCGGTTTGGTATGTTCGAGTTCGGTTCAATAAGTTCAAGATCGGTTCGAGTAGTTCGATTTCTTAATTACATGTTTAAATTGTTTCTGAAATTCTAAATAAAAATAATTGGTTCGATAAGTTCGAGTTCATTTCGATAATGTGCTCGTGAACTGTTCATGTTCGCGAATAAGCTTATGTTCGACTTGTTCGCGAACTGTTCAAGAACTCAATCATGTTCGCGAACACCAAACGATCCGAACTCGTACATAGTTGTTGGTTCGATCAAGTTACTCGAACATGTTCGAGTTCGACAAAGTTCGGTTCAGTTCGTTTGCAGCTCTAGACTAGTCTCAACTCGCAATTCTTTTCTTCTTCCTCCTTTTTTTTATTTTATTTATGAACACCCTTATTTTGGAGAGAAATCAGTATAACAAATAATATAATTAATTTAAGAAATTCTTAGGTACAACGATAAATTAAAATCCAACATATTTTAAATACTCCCTACATTTTGCAGTATAAAATTATTATTCATTTTTTAAAGTAAATTTTAAAAAAATCAAAATTTAACATTGACATAAATTATTTTAGTTTTAAGAAATATTATAAATTATCAAAAAATATTATTTATTGTAAGATTAATTGTTTCATAACTTTAATGAATCATCTCATTTTTGAGTTTTGAAAATATCTCAAATTAACTTTTCAAACCTTAATAATGATCTCATAATTTGTAACGGAAAAAATGTTATTGTTGAAGCCTAATCCGAACTTAATTCCGAGGTGATTGTAAAGTTACTCAAAAGGTAACTTGGTCTTGTTCCTTCTGCTTCGGACCCAAATTTGGAGGGATAGTTTTGGACAATCGTGAATTAGGATTACTTATATTCATTATATAAGAAGGAGAATCTGCAATTGTATAATGTATAAAAAATTTAAGAGATAGTAAAATTTTCAGCCGACGACTGTGAACTAGCCCAAACGTTATGAGTGAACCACTTAAATATTGTGTCTTGTGCGATTATTTTCTTTTGTTTTTCACTTTGCTATTATTTTCAATGCATTGGTATTCTCTAACAAGAAGTACATTGATTTGCAATACAAATATACAGGATGTGATTTTCTGATGAATCTGTTCATATTAGTTAGAGGGCCTTAGAAAAACGTAAATTTGAAGAGAAACAAGAAAAGAAAAAAACTTCTTATAATTGATTTGGAGCTAAATTAGGAGTTTCCTTCTATAAAGAGATACAATGTTTTTGCATAATCTTATAGGGTACTGCTATGTATTGCCACAATTTTATACTAAGCTACAATAGCAGAATATATCAATACAATCTCATCTATATCTCTCATCCAAAAGTTTACAACTAATACTTATGGACCAAAAAGTCACACAAATCTTCTCAATATATATCACTTTCCAATCTTATACGTTGGTTTTATTTAAGGAAAATACTTCTAGATCAAAACTGAGCATCATGTGAAACAGAGCTGACCGCATCCTATGAGCTAAATTAGAATCAGATCCACATTCAACCATATTAACACTTCAACAATGGAACCTAGCTTGAACCATATGTAACCCTTGCATATTAGCTGCATATTTCCCTGTCAGTAAATAAATAAATAAACACCATACAAGTGGTTCATTTTACCACTTGTATATAAATTGATGATTTTCTCAATCACCGTTGCTCTATTGTTCATTTTGTTGAAAGTGTTGACAAATATTATTCCCAGGGATCGCTCGACATTTATTCTTCCTCTTCTGGTTCCTTTTTCTAATCCTTGTGTCATGAAAATTGAAAATTCAATGCAAAAGAGAATTTGGCGTAAATTCTCTTTTGGCATAAATTGGACAAGAAATTAAACAAGGTTCAGAGTCTGTTATTCCTCGAAACTTCTGATGCAATATTATTACTTGTACTCAAATGTCTATCCGCTTAGAATCCACCAAAACCAAGTGGCACAAAAAATAAAAAAGAGATAAAAAGACAGAAATACAAACCAAACTACTTCTGTTGTAGAGTCTGAAAGTGCAAAAATTCTCCGAACTCTACCTTGCGCATTCATAGCTTTCGGAAAAGCATGAACAAGTGTACAGTTGAAGAAAGGCACATTCATTTAGCGAGGAACCGGGTGTTCCACGCCAAGACCAAACATATAAATGTTCGGTATCACAAGATAAGTGAGTGACTGAACAATGGTGATATTGCAGTTCGCAAAGTTCACACAAAAGAGAATGCTGTAGATATGCTTACAAAGTCAGTTACAACAGAAAAATCCAAGCATTGCTTGGATTTAATTTATTTCGTCAAATGTTGAGTTCGTGGTGGAGTATTCAGGGAGAGGGATATATCCACAATCATGAAGAAGTTCACAGTTCGCAGTATTAAAGAATATTTGCAAGTTGGCCTATTCTCCTTCATAGGTCCCACATGAATTAAATGCTCCTTTACATGAATTAGACTTTTGCCTTGCAAAGTCATTAATATAGCCACCCCCACCTATTCTATATCACAGCTACGTAGCTGAAGTACGGCTATTGCAAAAGTTATTTGCAAGATTATTTCAGCTCATTTAAAAAAAATGTCTCCTTCCTGCGGCTTATTGTCGGAAGCTCTTGCCTATAAAAGGGATTGATTTTTAGAAGATGAAACACATCACAACACCACAACGAGAAGAAAAGCTCAGTTAGAGCAAATAGAGAGTAAGGGTGTAGAGAGAAAATAAACAGCGAGTTTATTTCTCAGTTGAGAATTTGTATTCTCCATATTATTTTCATAGTGAATTTTTGAGATTTTTCTCTGTGGTTTTTCCTAATTGAGTTTTCCACGTAAAAAAATTTGTGTCATTATTTTATCTCATACATAAAGTGTACATGTGTTTATCTTAGTGTTTTGTTTGCTTGATTTCTCAACAGTAATCATAATTTTTAGCAAAGCCGAAACAAGCTTCATGAAGGTTGATGCAGGAACAACTTTTGAGAGGGATGACGCTCCTAACACTGCAGTTGCTCCAACTCCGGCTCCAACTGCCACTATTGGTTTATCCGTTAATAATCGCCTTTTGTCATTAAGGGTGCTTTCTCCATTTTTCCTATCACTAACCAATTGTTCAACTATATCCTTTACCTCTGAAGGAACATGAGTGTTCCAACCAGATAAGCCATTAGCATCAACTATTGCCATAACAGATTTGAACTTCTTAGTCTGGCTTGTCCCCAACAGGAAGATTTGAAAACTCAGCTTGAATTAGGGTGCTTTTTGTTTAGCAGAAAGAACATTGGGGTACATTTTGAAAGGTTAAAAAAAATTAGATGGAGCATTTATTTTAGCGGAAAGAATCTTGGGATTCCCTTAGATACATTTTAAACATCAGAGTGCAAATCTCAACAATCCTACAAACTTTGAAATGCAAACTGTAAGTTGACTTCAAGTTACTATTTATGTAATTATTTGAAAGAGAATTGTTTAGCTGTTAGCAAATTATGGTCCATTATGGTAGCAAAATATTGGCCATTAAAACAAGTGATTGGGGTATAGAGAAGCCTTTGTGGTCCAATTACTCCAATTCTATAAAGGTTGCTTTCCGTATTCTAAATTGATGAACCACAATATCCAACAAAACAAATTATTAGTAATGACAATTGAGTTGCGAAAATGAAGTACTACTTTCTCTATTGCATAAATGTAATATTACATCCGTTCCAAAATTGGAAATACATTTTGACTTTTTATAGTCAATTCGCAAAATCCTAAAACTCAAAATTGATATAATTTTGTTAAGTTTTGGAAACAACAAAGATGATAATTAGTAATACTTTCTAGTTAGTTTACAATTGTTATATTTGTTTGTATTAAAATTAAATAACTTCATATCAATTTTGAATTTTAAGATTTAGCGAATTGACTCATAAAAGTCAAAATGTATCTCTAATTTCGGAACAGATAGAGTATTTGTCCTAGAGAAGAATTAAAACAAAATAACACTCACCAGGTACTGAATTTTTATTGAGGGTGACAGATGCGATGTCAAGAATTTTATATAGTTGAGTGATAGGTTCATTGTATTTGATTATTTTCATTCCTTTATGCTTAGTTTAGTTGCATGTTATCTGTCATATGAGATGATTTAAGGTATTTATGGATTTATAGAAGGATTTGATGTGATTCTGCAAAAATGTATTCTAATGTTGAATTTTATGTTGTTTTGCAGAATACTCTACGATCGCTGGGTAAAGGCTCTACGTTCGTAGTGTTAGGATGTAATCTGGCAGTTCTACGATTGCAGGAAGGCTAGGCGGAGTTGTTCGACGATTCCTAGTTCCACTCTACGATTGCCGAGATTCATTCTACGACCAGGCACAACACTCTACGTCTGATGAGAGTTACTCTACGATGGTGCTCTTTACTTTACGATTCCGAGGTTTGCTTTACGATCGTGATAAGTGTTGGTGCAGAGTATACTCTACGTTTTGGGTCGACATGCAGATTTCCAATTCTGAGTAGGATTTGAGACATTGAAACTTAAAGATATGATTCCTAACAGGATTTGGAGATGAATTACAATCATAGAAGGAAACTACATTTGACTATGGGAAGTAGAGTTTGAAATGGAATCTGAGTTGAAGATAAATATGGAAACTGAAGCCTAACTGGAAAAGGAAACTGAGGAAAACTTGGATTTGGAAATAAAATCTGATTTGATAAGGAAGCTACTTAAGGCTGGATTGCAGAGTTTGATAAGGATTTAGAATCCTATCATATCTACAGAATGAAGACTTCCGAAGCAGAATTGGATTAGAATTATTCTAGGCTTTAGAGATTTATCTATAAATACCTATCACTTGTAATCATCCAACACAATTCATTATCCATTATTCTTGATCTTAGACTTTATTAGCATGCTAGCTTAGTTATTTTTATTCAGTTCTGAAGGGATGTGGAACCATATTTACAGTTAATACTTGAGTTATATTATTGATTCCTTTGTGTGTGAAATTTATTCTGATAATCCGGTTGAATTTCTTATATATTATTCAGTTTACTAATTTGGTTTCTGCAGGATTAAATTGGTGAATTGTTATCATCTGCTAGATTAAGGTATAATATTAAGCAAACGATGTTATATCTGATCACAGGTAGTACTTAGTAATATTTGATTGTGGACAAGCTTTTGAATATTATTAAGATTATCAGAAGGCAAGTTAAATAATCCCTGATAGTGTGATTGTTGCTTGGAACAACCTAATTCTCAAATTCTTAATGCTTCTGTCATATTAAATCTAAACTGATAGTTTTGGGTTATATAACAGTTAGAGTCTAGTGGGGGCGATTGTCACATTAGATTTAAACTTAAGGAGAATTTCGGATAATTGAGCGATTGCTGATCATCTAGGGTTGTTAGTTTCATTGAAGGAAGAAATAATATTAACTTGATTATTCTATTACTGTAAATTGGTGAAACTGAACTGAAGAATTGAAGCTTTTATATATTTGATAATCTTTATTAATTAATTCTGTTTTTCTTTGTTAATTACAATTGATTCCAAAAACCTCCCAATCTTTATTTCTTGTTTGTAGTTAGAAATATTAGAATAAATTTAAAACAATATCAATTCTCTGTGGGATCGACCCTTGATTATTGCTATACTGTGCTTAGTTTTGAGTTCGTAGAGTTAAGTAAGGTTTTTATTTTTGGTTTGCTTGATGACAGCTTCCCAAATTTTGGCGCCGTTGCCGGGGAATTGATTATTTGTTTTGATTTATTTTGTGTTTCCTTTTTAGTTTATGACTCGATCCTCTCAATCTACTAAACTGAATTTTGATCCAGAGATAGAAAAGACAGCAAAGAAGCTAAGAAAGGAGAGTCGTAGAGTGAAGAACTCAACTGAAGATCCAGAAGAGACGTTCGTTCCATCACCTGGTCTCAACATAGCAATTGAGTTATTGTCAAACAATTCACATACTGATTCAGAAGAAGAAGAAGAGATGGTTGATCCTAACAACAACAGGACTTTAAAAGAACTAGTTACTCCTAATCTCAATCAACAACCTTTGTGTATTGAGTATCCTACTTTGAATGCTTCTTTTGAACTTAAATCAGGACTAATTCACCTTTTGCCTACTTTTCGTGGTCTTACAGGTGAAGATCCATACAAGCATTTAAAGGAATTTCATGTGGTATGCTCCACCATGAAACCATAAGGAGTGACTGAAGAACAGATAAAGCTTAGAGCTTTTCCATTCTCACTAGCAGACTTAGCAAAGGACTGGTTGTACTACTTACCTTCAGGATCAATTCAAACTTGGAATGATATGAAGAAGCTATTCTTGGAGAAGTACTTCCCTGCTTCAAGAGTGGCTAACATCATGAAGGAGATATGTGGCATCAGGCAGTTCAATGGAGAAACTTTGTATGAGTATTGGGAAAGGTTTAAGAAGTTATGCTCCAGCTGTCCACCTCACCAGATTGATGATCAACATCTAATCTAATACTTTTATGAGGGATTGTTGCCCATGGACAGAAGCATGATTGATGCAGCAAGTGGAAGAGCCTTAGTTGACAAGACACCAGAAGCTGCAAAGAATCTAATTGCAAACATGGCTGCAAACTCTCAACAGTATGGTACAAGGATGAATCATGCACCAACAAAAGTAAATGAGGTAAGCACATGTACTCATGACCAGCAAATTTCTGAATTAACTGCTATGGTTAGACAATTGGCTGCAGGAAATATGCCAGTAGCAAAAGCTTGTGGGATTTGTTTGTTGTCTGGCCACACTACTGATGCATGCCCAACACTGCAAGATGATGAGACTATGCAACAAGCCAATGCAATGGGGAACTATCAGACACAACCTCAGAAAAGATATGATCCCTTCTCAAACACATACAATCCAGGATAGAGGGATCATCCTAATCTCAGTTATGGAGGCAATAGACCACCTGCACCACCTGTTTTCCCCAATAGACAGCAAGGCTTCCAACCAGCCCCACAACAGTACCAACCTAGACAACCAGCACCTGCCAAGCTTGGGACATCACTAGAGGACATGTTTAAAGCTTTTATGACTCAGCAACAACAGTTCCAACATGAAACAAGAACTTCCATTAATGATCTGAGGAACCAAATGGGTCAGCTAGTTACCACAGTTGGGAGATTGGACTCTCAAGGCTTAGGAAAACTGCCCTCCCAAACAGTTGTGAATCCAAGGGAGAATGCAAGTGCCATTACACTAAGGAGTGGGAAAGAGTTGGAAGAACCTAAAGCCACTGTTGAGTTTGAAAAAGAGAAGAACAGGGAGACTGAACCACTTAAGGTAATTCCTAAACCAACTATTTCAGTTAAGACTAATGTTTTACCTTTTCCACCTAGAAATCACAGGACTTTAAAGAAGGATGAGCAAGAAAAAAGGATTCTTGAGACCTTCAGGAAGGTGGAAGTCAATATACCTTTGTTAGATGCAATCAAACAAGTGCCAAGATATGCTAAATTTTTGAAGGAATTGTGCACTAATAAAAGGAAATTGAAAGATGATGAAAGAGTCACTGTTGGAGAGAATGTATCAGCAGTGCTTCAAAGGAAAATGCCACCTAAATGCAAGGATCCAGGCATGTTCACCATTCCATGCAGAATTGGTAACACTAGGTTTGAGAAAGCTATGCTAGATTTGGGAGCTTCAATTAATGTCATGCCATTATCTATATTTGCTTCTTTAAATTTAGGACCTTTAAAACAGACTGGTGTTATTATTCAACTTGCTGATAGGACTAACACTTACCCTGAAGGGGTGATTGAAGATGTTTTAGTGCAGGTGAATGAGCTAATTTTTTCTGCAGACTTTTACATTGTGAACATGGAGAATGATTCTTCTCCAAACCCTTCTCATATCTTATTAGGGAGGCCGTTTTTAAAGACTGTCAGGACTATGATTGATGTGCATAATGGGACCTTGACTATAGAGTTTGATGGAGAAAAGATTCAATTCAACATATATGAAGCCATGAGGTACCCTAGTGATATCAATCCAGTTTATGCTATTGATATTGTTGATTCTCTAGTACAGGATTCTTTCAATCAAGTGCAAAGGGACAGCTTGGAGACTGCAATAATTAATAGCTTGGAGTTAGACAAAGAAGAAGAAATTGAACAGGCTCAAGAATTGAAAGAGACTGTAGCTGCTTTACATTCATTACCACAGTTCTCAGATAAGTATGCAGTTCATTCTATTCAATTGCCTGTTTCTCATCAAAAATTGCTACCTTCTGTTATGCAGGCCCCTACATTAGACCTCAAACCATTGCCAACCCATTTGAAGTATGCTTACTTGGGAGAAGATAACACACTACCAGTGATTATTGCCAAAAATTTAACCAAAGTACAGGAAGACAAACTGTTGAGAATCCTTAGGGATCATGTAACAGTCTTTGGTTGGACCATTGCAGATATAAAAGGCATCAGTCCTGCTGTGTGTATGCATAGGATTTTGTTAGAAGAAGGAGCCAAGCCTACCAGAGAAGCCCAGAGAAGACTGAACCCACCCATGATGGAGGTAGTCAAGAAAGAAGTTCTAAAGTTGTTAGATGCAGGTATAATCTATCCAATTTCAGACAGCCAATGGGTGAGTCCAGTCCAAGTAGTGCCAAAGAAATCTGGAATTACAGTCATCAAGAATAACAACAATGAGTTGGTGCCAACAAGAATGCAAACAGGATGGAGAGTGTGCATTGATTACAGGAAGTTAAATGCAGTTACTAGAAAAGATCATTTCCCTCTCCCCTTTATTGATCAAATGTTAGAGAGATTGGCAGGCCACACTTACTATTGTTTTCTAGATGGATTTTCAGGTTACAACCAAATTGTGATAGCCCAGAAGATCAAGAAAAAACCACATTCACATGCCCCTTTGGTACATTTGCCTATAGAAGAATGTCATTTGGACTTTGTAATGCCCCAGGTACCTTCCAAAGATGCATGGTAAGCTTGTTTTCTGATCTTCTAGAAAATTGTATTGAAGTTTTTATGGACGATTTCACAATTCATGGTGATTCTTTGGATGCATGTCTTGATAATTTAACTAAGGTGCTTGATAGATGCTTAGAAACTAATCTTGTTCTAAACTGGGAAAAATGTCATTTTATAGTAGAACAAGAGATAGTACTTGGTCATGTAGTTTCAGCTAGAGGATTAGAAGTTGATAAAGCTAAAATAGAAATCATTGCTGCATTACCTTACCCTGCAAAAGTGCAGGAGATTCGTTCTTTTCTTGGACATGCAGGTTTCTATAGGAGGTTTATCAAGGACTTTTCTCAGATAGCTTTGCCTTTGTGCAAGTTGCTGCAGAAAGATGTGGAGTTCCAGTTTACTGAAGAGTGCAAGGAGGCTTTTGACAAACTGAAGAAATTGTTGACCTCTGCACCTGTGATCCAACCACCCAACTGGAAACTACCCTTTGAGATCATGTGTGATGCAAGCAACTATGCAGTGGGAGCTGTTTTGGGCCAGAGAGTGAATAAAGTTGTGCATGCCATTTACTATGCTTCCAGGACTCTCAATGCTGCTCAAATAAACTACTCTACGACTGAGAAAGAACTTTTATCAGTTATTTTTGCTTTAGATAAATTTAGATCTTATTTATTGGGAACTAAAGTAGTAGCTTATTCTGATCATGCTGCTCTCAGGTATCTCTTGACCAAGAAGGACTCAAAGCCAAGAATTATAAGATGGATTCTGCTACTACAAGAATTTGACTTGGAGATTAAAGACAAGAAAGGAGTAGAAAACCTAGTTACAGATCACTTGAGCAGACTGGTGAGGGATAAGGAGACACTACCGTTACATGATTCTTTTCCAGATGAACATCTACTTGCAATCACTGAGGACAGGCCCTGGTATGCTTACATTGTAAATTACTTAGCAAGTTCATATGTTCCTAACAAATTCTCTAGACCTCAGAAGGATAAGCTTAGGAGTGATGCAAAGTATTATGTATGGGATGATCCACATATGTGGAAACTTTGTGTTGATCAGGTAATTAGAAGATGTGTGCCCAAGAGTGAGTTTCATTCCATTCTATCTTTTTGTCATTCATATACTTGTGGAGGTCATTTTGGACAAAAAAGAACTGCTCACAAGGTTTTAGATTCTGGTTTTTAATTGCCTACTATTTTTAAAGATTCTTATATGTTCTGTAAGACATGTGCAAATTGTCAAAAGACAGGTAACATCTCACAAAGAAATCAAATGCCACAAACTCCTATTCTAATTGTTGAAATCTTTGATGTATGGGGTATTGATTTTATGGGTCCCTTTCCTGTTTCTTTTGGTAATGTTTATATTCTTTTGGCTGTTGATTATGTTTCAAAATGGGTGGAAGCCAAAGCAACCAGGACTGATGACTCTAAAGTTGTTGCAGATTTTGTCAAATCTAACATCTTTAACAGGTTTGAAATTCCAAGAGCCATTATCAGTGATAGAGGAACTCACTTCTACAATAGGGTGTTAGCAGCATTGTTTAAAAAGTATAATGTGATACACAGAGTTTCTACATCCTATCATCCTCAAAGTAATGGCCAAGCTGAAGTATCTAACAGGGAAGTCAAGTCCATTTTGGAAAAAGTAGTCAACCCAAATAGGAAAGATTGGAGCCTGAGATTAGAAGATGCACTTTGGGCCTACAGAACTGCCTATAAGACACCTATAGGTATGTCACCTTATCGGTTGGTGTTTGGTAAGCCTTGTCACCTACCTGTGGAACTTGAACACAGAGCTTTTTGGGCAATCAAACACTGTAACATGAAGATGGATGAAGCTGGGGAGCATAGAAAGCTACAGTTGCAAGAGCTAGAGGAGTTGCGGAATGAATCATATGAAAACTCTAGAATTTACAAGGAAAAGACCAAAGCCTTTCATGATAAACAAATCTTAAGGAAGACTTTCACTGTTGGACAAAAAGTTCTCCTTTTCAATTCAAGGCTAAAGTTGTTTCCAGGTAAACTACGTTCTAGATGGGAAGGACCTTTTGTGACAACTAATGTTTTTCCTTATGGTGCAGTTGATATTCAGAATCCTAGAACGGGGAAGACTTTCAAAGTTAATGGACACAGGTTGAAACCCTTTTTATGAAGGTTATGAGGCACAGGTGGAATTACTGGATTTGATGGAACCAGTTTATGGAGATTGAACAAGGAAAGATGTCGAGCCAATGACATTAAACAAGGGCAGCTGCTTGGGAGGCAACCCAAGATTCAGATTTGATTTTCTATCCCTTTACTTTTTATTTTGTAGATGCATGCTAGTTCGTAATACTTTCTTCTTTGCATGATTGTCTTACATTGGGGACAATGTAAGGTTTGAGTGTGGGGGAGGGGTTTAGGTTATTTATTATTTGAGTTATTTAGGAAAAAGTGAAAAAATTTGAAAATTTTTCTGACTCTACGAACGTAGTGTTTTGCTAAGCTTTTTGAAGGTTGAACTCATAAAATGAATATTAATGCTTATTTACAGAATTTGATTTGATGCTTTATTAACTGATGAATAATGATGACTTAGTTAGGACTCATGGACTAATTCTGAATTTGGATTGTTTTGCATGAATGCTTGAATATGAGAGGCATGTTTACTTGACTAAGTTATTTGTGGGATTATACTTAGTGCACTGATTTTGTGACTCATGAGTCGTTTTGACTGTTTATGTTGTTTACAGAACCTTGGAAAAAAAAAAGAAGATGAAATATGGAAATTATGAGAACAACTATGTTGGAAAGAGGCGAGAAACAGAAAAAAATGCATATGTCTTGTGGTGGGTTGAGATGGAGCGTAAAACGCACTCACCCATAAACACAAGAGCGAGATGGAGCGTAAAACGCACTCGCTGGAAAGTCGTAAGTGGGATGGAGCATAAAATACACCCACTTGAAGAGGAAAAAATGTGTGAAAGGTGGAATGGAGCATAAAATGCATTCACCTGAGGAATTGAAAAATTGTTGGTTTTGAGGTTGAAAAGAATTGCAGGAAAATCAATTTTTGAGTTATGAGTCAGTGTACACGGTTGTTGTTCCATGATAACTAAGTTGGGTATTTGTGTTGATCGTATGAGAGTTGTCTATGTGGATATGTTCTGATTTGGAGGATGTTTTATGGGGAATGACAGAGTTGTTGTTATGAGTTGGTTGATGGGGTATTGATCAGGGTCTGTGATGAGTATGGATGTTCAGTGTTGTTGAGTTTAATACCTTCGATAGTTGGCAGAATGAGTCAAATTTGTTTTCTTGATGATTCTTGTTTTGTTTACATGAGGTCATGTAAAGTCTAAGTGTGGGGGAATTTGATAGGTTCATAGTATTTGATTATTTTCATTCCTTTATGCTTAGTTTAGTTGCATGTTATCTGTCATATGAGATGATTTAAGGTATTTATGGATTTATAGAAGGATTTGATGTGATTCTGCAAAAATGTATTCTAATGTTGAATTTTATGTTGTTTTGCAGAATACTCTACGATCGCTGGGTAAAGGCTCTACGTTCGTAGTGTTAGGATGTAATCTGGCAGTTCTACGATTGCAGGAAGGCTAGGCGGAGTTGTTCGACGATTCCTAGTTCCACTCTACGATTGCCGAGATTCATTCTACGACCAGGCACAACACTCTACGTCTGACGAGAGTTACTCTACGATGGTGCTCTTTACTTTACGATTCCGAGGTTTGCTCTACGATCGTGATAAGTGTTGGTGCAGAGTATACTCTACGTTTTGGGTCGACATGCAGATTTTCAATTCTGAGTAGGATTTGAGACATTGAAACTTAAAGATATGATTCCTAACAGGATTTGGAGATGAATTACAATCATAGAAGGAAACTACATTTGACTATGGGAAGTAGAGTTTGATATGGAATCTGAGTTGAAGATAAATATGGAAACTGAAGCCTAACTGGAAAAGGAAACTGAGGAAAACTTGGATTTGGAAATAAAATCTGATTTGATAAGGAAGCTACTTAAGGCTGGATTGCAGAGTTTGATAAGGATTTAGAATCCTATCATATCTACAGAATGAAGACTTCCGAAGCAGAGTTGGATTAGAATTCTTCTAGGCTTTAGAGATTTATCTATAAATACCTATCACTTGTAATCATCCAACACAATTCATTATCCATTATTCTTGATCTTAGACTTTATTAGCATGCTAGCTTAGTTATTTTTATTCAGTTCTGAAGGGATGTGGAACCATATTTACAGTTAATACTTGAGTTATATTATTGATTCCTTCGTGTGTGAAATTTATTCTGATAATCCAGTTGAATTTCTTATATGTTATTCAGTTTACTAATTTGGTTTCTACAGGATTAAATTGGTGAATTGTTATCATCTGCTAGATTAAGGTATAATATTAAGCAAACGATGTTATATCTGATCACAGGTAGTACTTAGTAATATTTGATTGTGGACAAGCTTTTGAATATTATTAAGATTATCAGAAGGCAAGTTAAATAATCCCTGATAGTGTGATTGTTGCTTGGAACAACCTAATTCTCAAATTCTTAATGCTTCTGTCATATTAAATCTAAACTGATAGTTTTGGGTTATATAACAGTTAGAGTCTAGTGGGGGCGATTGTCACATTAGATTTAAACTTAAGGAGAATTTCAGATAATTGAGCGATTGCTGATCATCTAGGGTTGTTAGTTTCATTGAAGGAAGAAATAATATTAACTTGATTATTCTATTACTGTAAATTGGTGAAACTGAACTGAAGAATTGAAGCTTTTACATATTTGATAATCTTTATTAATTAATTCTGTTTTTCTTTGTTAATTACAATTGATTCCAAAAACCTCCCAATCTTTATTTCTTGTTTGTAGTTAGAAACATTAGAATAAATTTAAAACAATATCAATTCTCTGTGGGATCGACCCTTGATTATTGTTATACTGTGCTTAGTTTTGAGTTCGTAGAGTTAAGTAAGGTTTTTATTTTTGGTTTGCTTGACGACAGCTTCCCATTGAGCACCGTTGACATTCTGAAATAAAAGATTCAGTATAACTCGTATCAAGATTGGAAGATATTATCAACCTAATTTACTATATCAAATCTTAGATAACTTTAAATTTAGATCCTACTCATTTGTTAAATAGTTCCCACTTCACAAGGAAAACAAATATTGAGTTCATATGTAAACAATCCTCTTTTCCCCCAAGCTATCGTTTGTAGAAGGTTGAAAGCAACCCAGAACATAATGTTCCAAAAAAAAGAAGCCAAGATAAAATCTATTAATTATACCATCCATAATTGCTTCTCAGAATTCGAGAATGGTAAAACAACAATAACAGATTAATTACATCAGCAACCCTTTTTAAGGAACAAATAACATAACAGATTGTATTTACATCACAAAATCTTTTAGGACCTGGAAGACATACGCTACCAACTAACAAGTTCCTTAGACTAGCTTGTTAGATAATAATGAATTTTTATGCTATTTGCCAATCTTGAACCTATCATGCAATTCCTTTCATTGTGTTATCAATTCTTAACCAAATCACACCATTACTTTTGCATTCGATCATACTAACAATATGCAATATCAATTTATACATTAACAAGGTAATAATCCAACAATTTATCCCAACTAGCAAGCATATTAGAAAACTTTCAAAAACACATATATGAGGAATTTAGTATTACCTCTTTGAAAGCTCCTCCTCTTTGGATTACTCTCTAACACAACCTCACTCTATATGAATATAACTCAGATTTCCTAGCAACCCAAATGAAGAAGAGCAAGCTCCAATTTATAGAAAATTCATTACCCATACCAAGCTTTTGCCCTAAAGTTTGAACTAATGGAAGAAGAAAAAAGCTTGTGGGCAACAAGGGTTTGGTGAAAAGGAATTACCAGCTCCCTCCCCTCCATTCTCTTCACCATCATTGCCATGGAATTGAGGAAGAAAAGAAGGAAGTAAGCTAGGCTTATAGCCTTTTGGCCAAACACGTGAATGAAGAAATGGGGCAAAAATGACTCTTAATTTGGGACAAGGCACAAATGCTCAGCATTTTAGCAAGAGAGGGTATGCCATACATAGGTTATAAGGTGTATTAAATGCTACTACATTGTATTAATTAAGGAATGCATGTCAACATATCATATAATCCATGTAATCTAATTAATTACTAACACTCAAATGATTAATATATATATCATTATTATTAACACATATTATCATTTCCATAAACATTCAATTATTGCAATAATTATTATCTAACAATTATTATTACCTCTTTTAATAAGATACACATTTAAATATTTAATAGCCTCTATCACACATCAAAATGTCTCATGGACCCTTTTAATATATTAAATGATTTAACATGCTTTTATAATAAAGTCTTGCTCACATGAAACTCATGTAACATATTCACTTTATCAAATTGAACCATTCAATCTCGTGCCATAAAATACTCGTGCTCAAGTAAATATAAACTATTTTGGAAGAAAAAGAAAGGTTGCTCAAAGAAAAAGGTAAAGAAAACCCTAAAAACCTAATCTTGTATGCTTTAAATATTTTTATGTTAAATATATGGAGTACAAGCTTCAAATGGCCAAAAGCATGCTATAATAGTAGATTTAGAGTTTAATGGGTTTAACTTGTGTATTGATATGTGCTTATGTAAGAAAGTTTAGCGAAATGCTTGAAATTTTTTTTTTACCGGAAGCAAAACGTAGCTTGTTCATACAAATTGCTCATTTGGAAATCTATAAATAATTTTTATGATATTCTTTTTTTTGGTATTATATGGATAAAGTACGAGTAAAACCTAGTTGGAATCGTCTAAAAATAAGTCAAAATGAGTGAGATGTGCATTTTTAACCAAAACATGTTCACTGCCGGAACAATGTTAGAACAGTCCACTTCCGGACGAGTTTCAGTGAGCAAAACTGGCCAAATATGGATTTTGATGATGGAATATTGTATTTCAGAAAGATAACAATCCAACGAGACGAACTAGATATCAATCGAAGTTATAGATTTCATTTTATTCACGTTTCCGTAAAGGACCCCGAATCTGAAAAACTAAAGGAGTAGACTGCAGTTTGTTTTTTTTAAGAAATCCGGTCCGGGTCGGCTGGAATTTCCGGCGACCGGTTCGGGTCATTTATGGCCGGTTCTTATATCGGTTCTTGGGCGAATGTTTTTCTAAAATCATGAAGAATATTTTAATATTTAATTTGTAATTTTTCAGAATAATTAAGTAATTAGTGGCTTAAACACTTAAAAATCATTTAAAAAATGACAAATTAATAGTTTTTAATGCCACTAATTGATAATTAAACTAATGGAATATTATTTAAGTGTTAATAACTATTTAATTATTATTTAATTAATATTAAGTAATAACTAAATAGAATTAGTGATATTAAACTAACTATTTATTATTTAATTAAGATTAAATAGTAAATAGGGATTTGATGTTTAATTAATTATTATTTAATTAATATTAAATAATGATTAAATAGAGTTTTTAAACTAACTATTTATTATTCAATTAAGATTAAATAATAAATAGGGATTGAATGATTAATTGATTATTATTTAATTAATATTAAATAATGATTAAAGAATGTTGTAGTTAATAAACTACTTACTTAAATGTTATTTAACCAACATAGAATTAATAAATTAATTATTTATTATTTAATTAAGATTAAATAATAAATAAGGACAATTAATTAATTAATTATTATTAAATAATAATTAAAGACAAATAAAACTGAATATTTATTATTTAATTAGTTTTAATATTAAATAATAAATGAGGATGATTAATTCATTAGTTATTATTTAATCAATATTAAATAATAATTAAAGACAAATGAGATTAATAAGTGGATTATTTATTATTTGATTAACATTAAATAATAAGTAAATATAATTAGATATTATTTATTATTAAATAATGACTTAAGGTAATTACTATTTAACTAACATTAAATAGTAATTAAATGAAGATAGAGTTAATTAAATGAAGAGAATTTAATTAACACATTAATTAAACAATGATAATTAATCGTTCAAGGGTTTTATGAGTGTTTATCAGTTAAGAAAAATATTGTTAATTAATTAAATCATCAACCTAAGATCAATTAAGTGTATTAACGAGTTAATGATAGTATATTAAATCATGTATACTAGGTGATTGACTTATTTGCTAGATAAATAGCATAAGTAAGCATATAGATATACAATTATGCACAGTACTAATTGATAGACCAATATTATTAATGCTAGGTCATTCAAAGAATATTAATTAAAGCTAGATAGCAGTAGCTCGTCAGACAGACAAGTTTCCTAACTCAAACTTGAGTTATTATTTCAAAGCATGTTAGTGGATAATTATTTTTGATTATTCCACATCCATAATAACTATTGACATTTGCATTTTGTGCAATTGAATTCCTGTTCTATTATTATTGAACTGTGAATTAGTTAAAGTTCTTTCATTCATGAACTGTTTATGAGATAGATCTATGCTAGTTGTATCAGCTAGATCAAACATGTTTAAATTTGTTAAATCAAATCGTTTTTAAAAGTTGTTCCTAACCTATTAATTTGGTGAGGATTCTAGACTGAGAAAAGAACAATTTTATTAAAGCATTATATTGGGAAACAATTGTTGCTCGATTATTAAGTGTTTATGCATATTCACCGGGTATGAAAGGCTAATCCCCTTGAGTACCAAAACTTATTTAGAGGACCAATTTAAATACTGACAACCTCCGTATACGTTCATGGTCATTGTTGACCACTCAGCTTAATCTTTCAATTATTAAAACTTGAATTCTTATTCTTTTTCACAATTGATATTCATTGTTGAAAGTTTCGAAAGTCAAACCCTTTTCTATTCATGATATATCTTCTTTGTATTTAAACTTGCTAAGCAAATTAGTTGCTTTATATCATAACGTTTCTTTTAGCAAAGCCTGAATGTTCGAACACGAAGGACAAAAGAAAAGGAAAAGTCCAAGAATAGTTTATTATGAATGTTTAATTATTAAGTTATCTGATGTAAATTATTATGTACACCTTTTGTATTACTAAAGGTATGTTTTAAGTTAAGGTTATTAGACCTTGGGAATTTGATGTAGAACCTTATGTAATGAACAATTTATGTTTATTAATTCCGCTAAAGTTATAAAATGTGTATGTTGATGATGGATCGTGAGTACCGAACCTGAGGTTTGGAAACCCGGATTTCGGGGTGTCACAAATAACATATTGATTCATTAGCAGGGTATGTTCAATAAGCTATATTTAGTACTTGTGTTTACCTCTTTTTAGTTTTTTAAGGAGGAGAATCAATATCCTCCGCAAGTTAGCTCCCAAAGGCTAAACCGTCATTCTTGCTAGTGGTCGAAGGCCGAAGCATGCCCTTTTTCTCTCTACCTCAAACTTATCACTATTAATTATCAACACTACTTGTGATTATTACTTACATAATTCAACACCATTAAAGTTCCTCAAGCTTCTAACAAATATTGACCTGCAGGAAAAAAAAAGACTAGTTGACACCAATATTTCCTGAAAGCAAAAATAAACTTAACTTATTGTCCACTCGAGTACAGTTTTACTTAAATCGATAAAATCTTAACATAGAGGTGTCAAATTGTTTAGCTCTATTTAGATAAAGTTTTAGTTGACCAATAACATATTGATTCATTAGCAGGGTGGGTTATATAAGCAAAATTTAGAACTTGTGTTTTCTCCTTTTTAGTTTTTTAAGGAGCAGAATCAAGACTCTACAGCAAGATATAAGACATGCTTTGTCTTAAAATCACCGAATTACAACAATTTATTTTGAACTAACTCCTGAGAATAAAGGTCCCAATTACTTACAAAATCCTACTTGAATCTCTGAAATCTCCTCATTGTAAATATTTATATATATATAGGGTAATGATCCATAGACAACGTTAGCTAGAGTCACTGTTGCAGCTAACTGTCATCTAACCATTGAAAATAAAATCCAAAGGTTGGATGAGGGCTGGCCCGCTACTCAGAGTAGCAGGCAATATAATTTTTTTTAAAAAAAGGCCAGTCAAAATGGCATCGTTTTGACTGGGTATTTAAAAAAAAATTATATTACCCGCTACTCCAAGTAGCGGTAAGCAAAAAAAAAAAAGGGGCTTGCCCGCGACTTAGAGAGCGGCAAGCAAATAAAAACAAAACAAAATGCTCCCATTGCATGTGATCTAATATAATTAATTTCTATTTTTAATTTTTGTTTTTAAAATTTTTTATAACTAGAATACATATAATAATAATGGTAAATATATTAACTTTTTTTACATAAAATCTGAAAAATATCTACTTTTTTTTTAAAAAATAAAGTTTTATTTTCTTATGTAATTTTTTTGAATATATATTTTATGAAATTTTATACATTTTAAAAAAATAAAAGTTTTTAATATTTTTTCTTTATAATAATATTTATTTTTATAACATTAAAAATAATATTATTATTATTTTCAATTTTTTTTTACTTTAACTTGATTTTAAAAATTGAAAAATAATAATAATCTATATTTTTCATGCTACTTTAACTTTTAAAAATAATAATAATCTATATTTTCATACTACTTTAACTTTTAAAAATAATAATAATCTATATTTTCATGCTACTTGAAAAAAAATTGAAAATAATAATAATATTATTTTTAAAGTTATATAAAAAAATATTATAAGGAAAAAATATTAAATACTTTTATTTTTTTAAAATGTATAAAATTTCATAAAATATAGATTCAAAAAAATTACATTAGAAAATAAAACTTTATTTTTTAAAAAAAAGTAGATATTTTTCATTTTTTATGTAAAAAAAAAAGTTAATATCTTTACCATTATTATTATATGTATTGGAGCATTTTGTTTTATGCAATGGGAGCATTTTGTTTTGTTTTTTTTGCTTGCCGCTACTCCAAGCAGCAGGCAAGCCTTTTTTTTTTTTTTGCTTACCGCTACTTGGAGTAGCGAGAAGTATAATTTTTTTTAAATACCAATCAAAAAGACGTCGTTTTGACTGATCTTTTTTTTAAAAAAATTATACTGGCCGCTAGTGGGAGTAGCGGATAGTCAAAACGACGCCATTTTGACTGTCCGCTACTCCCACTAGCGGGCAGTATATATTTTTTTAAAAATTTTTGCTACCCGCTACTCAGAGTAGCGGGCATGCCCTTATACAACTTTTGGATTTTATTTTCAACGGTTAAATGACAGTTAACTGCAACAGTGACTTTAGCTAACGTTGTCTATGGATCATTTACCTATATATATATATATATATATATATACACACACACTACAATATTCACAAGAGAAAGTATACACAGTAAACAAATGGCTACAACCACGAAAACATGCAACGGATGAATATTTTTGATAAACCAGAATGATTATTAATTTGTAAAGCGCGTTCACTAACCAAACCACCGGAATGGTTTTGTAATGACCCAAATTTTTGGAAAATGTTAAAATAAGAATTTAATATATAATTCTTACTATGAGACGTAATAAGTTTGAACGAATAATAAATATATATATGTGTTATATATATTTATGTGGTTATGTGATCATGTTGTATTATGATAAGTAGATGTGATAAATATATATTATTACATGTATGTAAATTGTTTGAAACAATTTGTGAGTCGGAAGAGAAATAAGAAATCATTTATGTATACTAATATATTGTATACATTAAATAAAGAATATTTAAATAATTTATGAATTTAAATTATTTATTTATAAAGAGAGAGAAATTGTATATCGATTATATTAATTAATATATAATTTCCATTTTTGGGACGAAGAAGTTGAGTAATTAATTTGTGTATACTAAATCAAAGTATACATTAATTTAAGTGGATTAAAATAATTTATGAGGTTAAATTGTTTTAGTATACATGATAATGTAAATACATTAAATAAATAATAATTAATATATAATTTCCATTTTTGGGACGAAGAAGTTGAGCAATTAATTTGTGTATACTAAATCAAAGTATACATTAATTTAAGTGGATTAAAATTATTTATGAGGTTAAATTATTTTAATATACATGATAATGTAAATGTATTAAATAAATAAATTATTTTTATGTAATGTATAATATTTATTTTATGACATATATTATATATTTGAAAATATACAATATATGTGTTATGTGTAATATATATTATATATTAAATATATGTTATATATATTAGTTATGTAATATTAGATAACCCAAAACAAGTGAGTAACCTCCACGTTTATTGAGAAGCCAAGAAAAAATTCTTTCTGGGCACGGCAAAGAAATTATTTGGAACCCAAGAAACATTCTTGCAAGCTAAGAAAATTGAATCCTATAAATACCTAGCTCAAGCCTTCAGTCTCAGTTTCTTCGTTCGTCCCACAAAGAGCTTGAAAATTTCATTCAGTAATAAACTGAGATTGAAGAAATTGGAGGTAATTGAATTAATTAATTCAATTATATGATTATATATGTGATTTAAAGTGGTTTAGGACTTATTTGGATTAAATTATGTAATTATAATCCATGTTTAGGATTTTTGAATTTCACATTTTAAGTTTTTTTAAAAACTTAGAATTTATCAATTCAATGCTTGGGTATGTTTTAGATTGTGTAATTGGGATTGAAAACTATGTTTCCAATGATATGTTGCCATAAGAATGCATCTAGAAACCATTTTAGATGGAATTGGAATTGAATTGGACGGATTCGGCAAGAACAGAGCCGTTTCTAGGCTGAAAACTCAAGTGGCGCAGTTGCGTCACTTCCAAGGTTGAAACCAGCGCAGCTGCACTGGTCTATAAAAGCAAAAATAGATTTTGGGCGCAGCTGCGCTGCCCACAAGCCTATTTTGGGCGCAGTTGCGCCTAAACAGAGTCATGTGGGACTATTTTGACCTCCTTTAATAAAATGAGCATAACTTTTTCATACAAACTCCGATTGGAGCGATTCAAGATGATCCGAAAAGAGGAAGAGTAGACCTACAACTTTTGTTCTTTAAGTTTTGATATTTGAGGTGGTTAACAGGGTCGAAAATGGCTATTTTTCAGATTGCTGTGTAGTCAAAGGCGATCGGAGGGTGTCGGACGTTCGCGTATACTACGTGTAATGTTTCCGATCCTAAAAAATGGTGTTCTAAGTTCTAACACATGATCATTATGAAATATAATTATACTTAACATTAATCAATGATGGATTGAATAAGAGTAAGAGCATGCTAAGCATAAGCAAAGGAAGCAAATCGGGCGAGCGACGTTTGGACGTCGAAACGTCGTATAAAGTGTTAATGGATTTTAAAAGTTGTTTTTTTGAGATTTGAGCTATGACACATGTGTGACATGACTTACTAAGTCTCAGGGTATACTAGTGATTGCGTATAGACTAACCAAGCCTAAATTGGCTATGCCAAGCGAAGATTTCTAATGAAAAGAAATGATTTCAAAATAAAATCGAAAAGTGAACGTTGAGGGTTTCGTTGAGAATGTTTATAAAAGAAATGTGCATAGATCACATGACTATGACCATGCCTTAACATTCATTGTCATATGGTATTTAGGTGCATAAAGCATGTATACTTTAAGTTTCATGCGAATGAACAATAAATATACATAGCAAAGTGTAGAGCGTACTCAAGAGCGTAACACTTAGACGCTCATATGAATCAAGATAGACGTGTGACATAAAACCGTCTAAGTGTCATGACAAGAGTAAATGGCTATAACGAACGAAGATGAGAAAATGATAGTTAAAGGTTTCAGGAATAAAACCAATGAATAGAGTTAATGTAAATTGTATTTACATTAAGTATATGACTGATGATTGGTATATGTGAACACTTACTTTGTGTAGGAATATCGCAGAGCAGATAAGCTATAATAGTAGATAACGCACAAGGCAAGTTTTCCGATTCTTATGTGTTATATATGCTTTGATATTGATTGTATGAAATCTTTATCGTATTATGAATGAGATGTGCATATATATGTTGAATTACATATAATGCTCTATGAAATGTGACAGTCAAATTATGACTAAGTTGATTGAATTATGGAACTCAATCTATATGTGGTTTGGGATATATTAAGCATGCGAAATTATACTACTTAGAATCATGATGCATGAGTAATATGCATAGTAGAAGAGATATGATGTAATAAATGAGTATGGAAATTATATGCTATGTGAAGCATGAAAACTGTTAGATTTGCTAAGCTGTAGAGCTCAATCTTGAAAAAAAAAAAACTTTTTGCAGGTTAAGGATTCAATGCAATAATATTTGCCATTTGATGATATGGATTAGAAGACGTGCAAAGAAATACCTTTTCTTTATTTAGAAATTGTATGGAATCACGATGATGATTCGTGTCATGTATGTAACATGTATGTAAAATTTGAGTTACTCAATAAATGCAGAATGTTTATCTTGAGTTAAGACTGTATCGTAGTGATACTTAATAAAGTAAAGCAATATAGCCGTAATACGATACAAGGAAGAGATCGTATGGAGGAATGAGTTATAGAAATACTCATTTCTACTCTAATGAGGATAAATCATAATATATATGGTTTAAAGAAGAAGAATCGTATCGGTTGCGATTTAGGGCACAAATGAAGAGATAGTAAGAAAAAATTTAATTATCCGCATTTTCGACTGTTATTTCATCTATGTATGAGGTAAGCTGATTCAAGATAGTCGTTAATGCACAAGGTCGGGATTGAAGTATGGGTCCCAATTTTGGGGGCGTTACATTTGATATCAGAGCTAATAGGTTATAAACCTTAGGTAAGAGCACCTTAGGCTATAATCTGAGAAAAAGAAGATGATAATGACAAAGATAAGCAGAATAAACTCGAAAAAAGTTTAAGAATAGACGAAAGGATTCGAAGGAGAATCTCGATGCGTAATCAGGAATTAACTAACTCCGACAATAAAGATGAACAACCCTAGAAGTTTGGGGTATTGTTAAACAAGTGAACTAGACACTAATGTTGTGTCATAAGAAATTAAACACCAATGGTGTCAATACAAACGCAAATAGTCGTTTAAGATGTAATAAAAAATCTACAAAGCTTTGGGAGTAAGAAGAGAGACCTCGATAGAAGGGTCGGAGGATAAAGAATGAAGAAGATGATAAGCATAAACCCGAATGAGGGTTAAATGATATTAAATGAATTTAGAAAATTCGTAAAGAATGAGTTAAGAATTATCGCACAGATTCAAAGAAAACTCTGGAAAAGAGCTATAGGATCAGGGAACACCTGATTCGAACATCCATAGAAATGTGATTAAAAGGGATGATAAGAAGATCATTAAAAGAAAACGATCATAAGATAGAAAAAGAATCGTTATATAACAATATTATCAGATAAGATCACGACGTGATCTGATCGAGTCAAAAAAGACAAATAAAAATCATGAGTTATCTAACTCTAATAATAAAGAAGACGAATGATGATAAATAGACGATATTTATAAAGTGAAAAACATAAGTTAAATCATAATATACGATTAAAGAAGAATAAGAAGATCTTACGAATAACGATCGTAGGATAAGAAATGATCGTAAGGTAAATAGATCATAAGATAGAAAGGAATCGTAAAACGATTGTATGATAAGATCACAGAGTGATCTGATTGTAGAAGAACCAATGATCAATCGAATGATTGAAAATTTTAGTTGAATGCTATAGAAAGAAGGTACTATAAGATAGTACAAATAAGACTCAAAACGAGTTATAGAAATACGGATTAAAGAAGATTCGTATTAAGCAAAGAGCAAGAAAAGAACGAGCTAAGATTGGGTGGAATTTCAGTTGAGGACTCATGTGATAGCTTAGTTGTACACACCTTTGTATGGGCAGAGGTTTTGTGCTTGGTTTAACGACCACTTAGTTATCATATTGATAATCGTTAAAATGTTGGTGTCACGCTATCGATGTATGTATGGTGAAAAGGTTATTCTTTTCTTATATGTATAGTTGATAGTTAGAAAATATTAAGGATATATGCGAGTTCTGAAACTCACACTTATGGTAAGTTTGTGATTCATAATTATATGGTATGTTTTCGAGCCCAAAGGGTATGGACAGTTTTTGATGAGTTCTTAAACTACATATTCCGATGACAAGTTCATAAACTCGTATTATTATGGCAAGTTCTTAAACTCATAACGTGTGGCAAGATGATGAACTATGCCCAAATAGAGTTATTAAAGGATAATGAAATAAGGAAATTAAAGATGATTGAGGAAAAATGGATATTCCAAGTCTTCTAGCTATGTTAGACTTCGAAATTATTGACATTGTGCTAGACAAAATTGTTTTGAACATATCAAAATGTATTTTAAAATTGTCGACGCACCACTTAAAGCATGGTGTGGATATGACAAATGATGGAATCATCAACGCATAGTAAAATGTGGTGTATATGCTGAAATTTTGAGGACAAAATTCTTAGAAGAATGGGTGAATGTGATATCCCGAAAGTTTACGAGACTAGTAAATCATTAATTGATTGCATTAATCCTTAAAAAAAATTATGGGTTAAAAGTTGGTAATACTCGGGGTGTATTGAGTTAATAAAGGTTATGTAATAAAACCTAAAGAGAGTTGTTGATGAAGTGTATGAACTAGGTAATATAACACCTATGTTAACACGACGCGTTGAGATTATTCAACGGTAAAGAATTTTGAAAGGAGGTAGATGTGAACCGTGTAACTAAGGTTCAGTATTGTGATTTCGGGGACGAAATCTTTATAAGAGGGGAAGAATGTAATGACCCAGGTTTTTGAAAAATGTTAAATAAAATTTAATATATAATTCTTATTATGAGACGTAATAAGTTTGAACGAATAATAAATATATATGTGTTATATATATTTGTGTGTTTATGTGATTATGTGATCATACTGTATTATGATAAGTAGATGTGATAAATATATATTATTACATGTATGTAAATTGTTTGAAACAATTTGTGAGACGGAAGAGAAATAAGAAATCATTTATGTATACTAATATATTGTATACATTAAATAAAGAATATTTAAATAATTTATGAATTTAAATTATTTATTTATAAAGAGAGAAATTGTATATCGATTATATTAATTAATATATAATTTCCATTTTTGGGACGAAGAAGTTGAGTAATTAAATTGTGTATACTAAATCAAAGTATACATTAATTTAAGAGGATTAAAATAGTTTATGAGGTTAAATTATTTTAATATACATGATAATGTAAATGCATTAAATAAATAATAATTAATATATAATTTTCATTTTTGGGACGAAGAAGTTGAGTAATTAATTTGTGTATACTAAATCAAAGTATACATTAATTTAAGTGGATTAAAATTATTTATGAGGTTAAATTATTTTAATATACATGATAATGAAAATGCATTAAATAAATACATTGTTTTTATCTAATGTATAATATTTATTTTATGACATATATTATATATTTGAAAATATATAATATATGTGTTATGTGTAATATATATTATATATTAAATATATGTTTATATATATTAGTTATGTAATATTAGATAACCCAAAACAAGTGAGTAACCTCCACGTTTACTGAGAAGCCAAGAAAAAAATTCTTTCTGGGCACGGCAAAGAAATTATTTGGAGCCCAAGCAAAATTCTTGCAAGCTAAGAAAATTGAATCTTATAAATACCCAGCTCAAGCCTTCAGTCTCAGTTTCTTCGTTCGTCCCGCAAAGAGCTTGAAAATTTTATGATCGTGATACCGCAAGGAGTGAGGTTACAGGATTTGTTTATTCGGATTCTGCTGGAAACCTAGATTCGAGGAGATCTACAACAAAGTTTGTATACACCTTTTATGGAGGATGTATATGTTGAAGGTCAGTGTTACAGTCTATGGTAGCATTATCAACAACAGAGACAGAGTATATGACGTTGATAGAGGCAGGCAAGGAGGCTTTGTGGTTGAAGGGATTAGTTGAAGGACTAGGTTCCAACAAGGCGGTATCTAGATATAATGTGATAGTCAAAGTGCTATTCATTTAGCAAAGAACCCAGGTGTTCCATGCCAGGACCAAACATATAGATATTCAGCATCACAAGATACGTGAGTGGCTGAACAATGTTGATATTATAGTTCACAAAGTTCACATAAAAGAGAATGTCGCAGATATGCTCACAAAGTCAGTTATAACAGAAAAATTCAAGCATTACTTAGACTTAATTCATTTCGTCAAATGTTAAGTTCGTGGTGGAGTATCCAGGGAGAGGGATATATCCACAGTCATGAAGAAGTTCACAGTTCACACTATTGGAGAATATAAGCCAAGGTGGAAATTGTTCCAAGTTGGCCTATTCTAATTCATTGGTCCCACACGAATTAAATGCTCCTTTACATGAATCAAACTTTTGCCTTACAAAGTCATTAATATAGCCACCCTCACCTATTCTATATCACAGATATTTAGCCGAATTACGGCTATTGCAAAAGTTATTTGCAAGATTATTTCGGTTCATTTTAGAAAAAATTTCTCCTTCCTGCAGCTTATTGTCTGAAGCTCTTGCCTATAAAAGGGATGAATTTTCAGAAGATGAAACACATCACAACACCATAGCAACGAGTAGAAAAGCTCATTTAGAGCAAATAGATAGAGTAAGGGTGTAGAGAGAAAATAAACAGTGAGTTTATTTCTCAGTTGAGAGTTTGTATTCTCCATATTATTTTCATAGTGGATTTCATACATAAAGTGTGTGTGTGTGTGTGTGTGTGTTTATCTTAGTGTTCTGTGTGCTTGATTTCTCAACAGTATTCACAATTTTTAGCAAAGTCGTAACAAGTTTCATGAAGGTTGATGCAGGAATAACTTTTTAGAGGGATGGCGCTCCTAGCACTGCAGTTGCTCCAGCTCCAACTGCCACTGTGACGCCCCCAAATTCAGACGTCACTGTCTAGAATTCGGTTCGTCACGACCTAACCCAATTAACGATATACACACTAAATATGGCAGAAAATAGAACATATTACATTGATTTAATATAATAATTCTCGTCCCAAAGTCTCGCAACCGATACTAACTGCTTGCTTAATTAAACATAGTCTTAACATAAGCGAAATACATAAATCAATCCTAAGCTTATTACAATATAATAGGTCTTCTAATGATAAAGAACAAAACTACGACGTAGCCTTGCCCTTTCCCTTATCCTTACCTGAAGGTTCACCTCTCTCTGTCTTAACTGAAAGGTTTTTAAGAAATCAAGAATGAGCAACAAATTTGCCCAGCAAGTAATATAATAATAAGAATGTACGGTATAAAGTTCGAATTTTAGGGGTAGAGCAGTAAATGATATTTCAAGAATAATAAGAAGAATTAGTTTCAATAAATAAGAGTCACTAAAGACTGAAGAATATTAATATGATTCAAAGGTTTAACCTTTTCATGCTCAAAAGAATAACACTGAGTAGTCACCAAGGACTATGAACTCCTGCTAGAATTAACAGTTATTATAACAGTTATTATACTGAAAATCCAATAAAAATAAGTACACAGGTGATCAGCCTATAGTACTCCACGTTATGCATAACTTTCACATGCTTGTAAGTGCGCATGTCGGTTCCCCGACAATGTATAAATTTCCCTTCAATGAAGGTTGTTCATCTTAGTAAATAAGAGTTTGTACCAAGATAACTGGTTTTGATAGCTTTTAAGTACATGCATATAAGTCTAGCCGAAACAATGGCGTAGACAACTTTATTAAGCATACTCAAGGATATATCGAGTCCAATATTTGCAACAAGGTTCAAGGGATATAAATCTTGAACCAATGCTAGGATGTGAATGACAATTTAAGAGATTCCTTCTTACTATCATATACATGTATTATCAATGAATATACAAGTTTACATATTTGCTCAATAAAGAGAAAGGGGTTCGAGTACTTGCCTCAAGCGTAGATTATCCAATCTATAACTTAACGTCACTTTGAAGTCTTATTGAATCCTATTTAGTATAAGTTCATGTGCACATTAGTTACACAAGCTTGATAACAATTTGGTATCATATACGTTTGTCCACATAATTTAACGATACACATCTAGTTTTATTCTAGTTATACAATTGGCCCGCATGATCGAGTATCACTACATCACTTAATCATATATACATTTTGGAATGTCGTTTAAGACCTATTTTTAAGGTTTACCACATCCATGCACAAGTTTTATTTTATTTATATGCATACTAGTCCATCTCTTGAAATCATACTCGAGTAGGTTACGATGTGTGCAAGTATGTGAGTGTTCATATATATTATGGGTAGTGGCATAAGAATACTAGCATGCAATCCTATGTAATACAATCACGTAACGTGTATGAAACTTAATTTGTAAACATATCCAAGTTAGCCTCTAAAGTCATTTTGAATCAAGCCAAGCCAATCTAGTTCACATGGGAAATTTCGAATCATATGTCACACATAGTTAAGTTACGGGCATATGCTAACAAGTTCGGACTTAAATAACACATGTTTGTAAGCTCGACACGAAAAGGCGTAAGGTTTTTCAAGTGCTTAGTTTCCTTAAAACTTTAAGTTCTCTTTTAGAAAATACATGTCGAGTAAGCTAATGGTAACTTATGATGCACAAAGGGACTGCCTAAATCGTGTTACATATACTTAGTATGAATTGAAATCTTACTGCTCTAGGACTGGGCAAACAAATAATCATTGTCGACGCCGGGTTTTGTCGTCTTTCGTCCTTAAAAGTCCTCTTCCGATTTTAGCCTTTCGATTAAATGATTTTTTTGGAAAAGGTCGGCATTAATATCGACGGGGTTTTGAAAGATCCTTTTTTTATGATGAGCCAATTGACCAGAGTCGCCAGTTGGTATTTTTGCAATGGATGTACCAACTCATCCGAGTTTTTTTTGTTTTTGGTAAATCGATGGCTCATATGTGACTCCGAATTAATTGGTCTGCGAACCGAGATTCATAGAGTTCGAGGGCTTGCTTAAGCGAGGGGAAGGTGTTAGGCACCCCTCGACTTCCGTGAAACACGGTTACCGCAATCTTGATGCTTTTCCTATCCTTTAATTCATGAAGTGTGTGTGTGTGTGCGTGTGTGTGTGTGTGCTTATGTAAATGTTGTGGTGAATTTGTATGAAAGAATCATTTGGATTTTAGGGAAAATCGTGTTTTTCTTTTGAGAATGCTTTAGAATGTCCTTCGGCTCAAACGAGAAAGCTTTATGAGAAATGTTTGATTTTAATTGTCAAAAACTATGAGATTTTCCTTAGGTGTCGTTTTGGCAAAACAAGAGTTTCTAAACCTTCGTTAGAATAGGAATCAAGATCTATACGTTGCTTTCATAAATGACGGGCAATTTCTAAGATCTCTTTCGCCCTATGTATCAAGATTTAGTAAAACGTTTATTTCCTTTTATGAAATCATTTTTTGTGACATTCGAAAACAACTTCTCTTTAGCTTTCTCGTAAAATAGGAATCGACTTTCATTAGCATTTCCCAATTTTTTAGCCTTGTGATGCTAATATCCTATTTTGATTGATTTTAGAAAAGTCTTTATTGTTTTGGCTTTGAAATCATTTGTTTGGGTGTTACAAATCAAATTAAGCATCAAAACGCGTAGGGGGCTATTCACGGGCATGTGAGCCATCAAAATAACCCCGAACGCCAACAATCACATATTTCACTACTACGGGGCCTTAAATCCGATTCTCGCCTTAGCGTCGTTTTAAGGCCCGACGATTACATATTACAAAAATGAGCACCTTGAATCTATTACATACATCAAAACGTCCATCATCGGATTTGGACCACGGGGTCGCGTTCCTAGGCTCACACCCAAATCTCTACACACCCACAATCGGATATTACAAGAAATAACCAACACGGATAATCTAACAATACCAAAATATCCCAAAATAGCGATCTAAAGGAAACACGCCCAATATAATGCCGTAAAAACAAACAAGAAATCAATAAATAAATATCATCGGGTTATTAGGAAGAAATTTGTTCCGATGGAACCCTCACTAATAATCCCTAATTTATTATTCCATAATCAATTGCATGAAAACTACATTTAATTCAACCAAAGGATATGATAAAACTTGCAAAATAAGGAGATTTTCACCTTGCAAATGAGATCAAAGTGGATGTAAACTTGTGTATTTTGAATAGAAGAAAAAGTATATTTGATACAATCAAATCAAAAGAAAATTATTCCTCTCTTTTTTCTTCCTTTCTCTCCTATTTTGTTGCAAATCTATGCTATTTTCTCCCAATTCCCGAGCTGCTGCTGCTTATTCCTTTGCTGCTTCCGAATTCTCAACCTTCTCTGTATCACCTGAATGAAGGAATGTGTTGAACTAGGCTGGCTAAGCCCAGCCGCAGATTGATCTGCGGCTGGCCGCAGATCAATGTGCGGCTGGCCTTAGCCTGCCTTCCACTCAGCACGCCAGGCACTTTGATTATTTAATTCTTCTCGATTTCTGCACCGCACCTCGATTCTTGCGTCGTGCTATCGGTTTTCACCGAAAGGCTTGTATTTTGCAGTCCGAAAATTATTGTGAGACGTGACACATTTTTCGGGAACGCTCATTTCGGATGGCTTTGTCGTCACGTCGGTTTTGACTGCAAATCATCGCGGTGGCGTCGAGTGTTCGCACTTATGCCAAGTCTTTCGCTCCCGCAGGCGGGTTCAATTGACGATTTTGCGCTCCTGTCACGGTTAGTATAGGGAACGCAAAATTTGGGTGTCTACAGCTGCCCCTCTTTATCATGTTTATGCAATGTTTAAATGAAATGAACATGATAAAGAAATAGACACCTGATGCATGAATGACAGTGTCTAAGGATGACAGTACATACATGATGCAACATATGTAGCTTATCATGCAACACAAGATATAATGTATGCAAAACATTCGTAAGAGTGTTAATGCATCAACCCCCTGACCGTATTTGTTAGTCGTTGGGTTCACTCTTCCAATCTATCGTCTCGTTCGGGGTTGGGTTTCGTCGCCGGTCACCCATCTCGTAACCCCCAGTTATCGTTGCCGGTTGGTTGTCTTGTCGGGGCCGGGTTTCGTCGCCGGTCACCCATCTCATGATCGCCGGTTATCGTCGCCGTCGATCGTCTGGTCGGGCCGGGTTTCGTCGCCGGTCACCCATCTCGTAATCGCCGGTTATCGTCGCCGTCGATTGTCTTGTCGGGGCCGGGTTTCGTCGCCGGTCACCCATCTCGTAACCCCCGGGTATCGTCGCCGGTTGGTTGTCTTGTCGGGGCCGGGTTTCGTCGCCGGTCACCCATCTCGTAATCGCCAGTTATCGTCGCCGTCGATTATCTCGTCGGGGCCGAGTTTCGTCGCCGGTCACCCATCTCGTAATCGTCGGTTATCGTCGCCGTCGATTATCTTGTCGGGGCCGGGTTTCGTCGCCGGTCACCCATCTCGTAACCCCCGGGTATCGTCGCTTGTTGGTTGTCTTGTCGGGGCCGGGTTTCATCGCCGGTCACCCATCTCGTAATCGCCGGTTATCGTCGCCGTCGATTGTCTCGTCGGGGCCGGGTTTCGTCGCCGGTCACCCATCTCGTAACCCCCGGGTATCGTCGCCGGTTGGTTATCTTGTCGGGATCGGGTTTCGTCGCCGGTCACCCATCTCGTGATCGCCGGTTATCGTCGTTGGTCGATCGTCTCGTCGGGGCCGGGTTTCGTCACCGGTCACCCATCTCGTGATCGCCAGTTATCGTTGTCGTCGATCGCCTCGTGAGTGCCCGGTCTCGTATCCGGTCACTCGATCGATTTGAGAAGCCGTGTTTGACATCTACTTCATCAAAATCTTGTCTTTTTTCATCACATTATGAGTTAAATGGGCTTTAGAGTCGATTAAACCTGCAATGGACCAATGGGGGAGCATTGGGCCCAGCCGCAGATGGATCTGCGGCCAGCCGCAGATTGATCTGCGGCCAAGATCGGGGTTTTAAGCGGCCAGCCGCTTCCCAGATCTATCACTTTCATTCGTACCCCACGCGACTTTTTCGACCTTTGCACGCCCTTTTGCCGAGTTTTCCAACCTTTTTTGCAAAAACTGCTCTGGTAGGATCGATCTACGCGCTACAGGTAACACTTTGACCGGTCACTTTTCAATTTCATCAATGTTTTGCTATACATTTGGCTATTTGCATGTTTAGAGATAAAATGTATGCTTTACAATGCTATGTTATGCATTATCATATATACATGCTATGCATCAATTGTGTGAGTCCTATTTTATGTTCATGATCTGATTCTACATATTTGTTCGTTCCTTTTTTGAAAGAAAATCATGTATTACGGTACTTTACATGCTTTATTTACACATATGAATGTAACTTTGATCTGTTGTGGCTTGGGTTCTTTGAAAAAAACATGTCTGGATGTGCATGGGATGTCCATTTTACAGACGGAACTCTGCCAATTTTTTTTTTTTAAATGCACGCCTAATAAACATGCATCATGCTGCATTAATTCTACGATAATTATTGAAATATTTGTGACATAATTAAAAAAAGGGAACTTACCTTCCTCCTTGCCTGTTCTATTCCAGCTATGGATCCCGACGCTCCTAGCAGCTCTTCTGCGTCTCGAACCTCGGGTGTTCGCCGTCGTAGGGCTGCACCTGCCCCTGCTCTTCCTCGGACCCGTCAGGCTCGTCGCTTGGTGGAGGCTGTCATCCGTCCCGATCACCCGGACGTTGAGGAGGCTGTTCCTCTGGAGGTTGTGGTAGAGGGGTCATCCTCCAGTACACCGGCCCCATCTCCTCACCGCGCCCCATCTGGCGCCTCTGTGCAGATACCCGATCTTTTGGGTCGGGATCTCAGTCGTCACCCATTGGCATCTCTTGTAGCTAATGAGGTATATTCAATTCTATTCTCATTTCATTCCAAATTTCTCAATTTCCGCTTTTATCTGGACTGACCCATTGGTGATTGCCCCAGGTGCCTGAGTTTACGCAGCCGAGGGGTAACTGGTTTAACATTTACTCCCTCTACACCGCTTTGCACAGTGATTACCGAGCAGTGGTGGATGCCTGGGGTTTTCGTCACTTCTTCACCATCATTCCCCGTCAGTGCCCTTGGGGTTATATGAGGGCTTTATCCGAGAGATGGTTTCATCAGACCCAGTCTCTTCACCTTCTGGACTGTGAGGTCGTGCTGACTCCCTGGGACTGGAGGTACATCACGGGCATAGAGTTTACCGGGTCCCGCGTCCCTCTAGACCTTGACATCACTCCCGCAGAGGTCAGACTTTTACTGGATTTCGCTGTCGATGACCGGGTCTTCAAGGCCCGCAGCATTCGGTCTGGAGCTTTGGCCGTGGACGCTGTTGGAGGCATATATGCGGCGCCATTCCCGGCAGATCACGCCACTCGCGATATTCTGCTTCGACGTCTGTTCTTGACCATTGTGAGGGGTTGTTTCTTAGGGAACAACTCCTCTACCATTCATTTCAGCGTCGTCGGAGCCGTCAGAGATGTAGACTGGATCGGCGACTATGATTGGGGGTCCTTCACCTTTGCCTACTTCCTCCACGGTCTTCGTCTACGCTCGGAGGGACAGGCAGATGCTTGGCTCGGATTCTACCACTTTCTGCTGGTGAGCCCTCTCTTCCTTTTTCTTATTGTACTTCCCGTCATTTCATTTCTTTTTTCTGCATTTGTTGGTTACTCATGCCTTGCCTTGTTCTGTTCAACAGTTCTGGGCGTACTAGCGTCTTCCCTGTCTGAGGCCTGTCACTACCCTCGGTTTGGATACCTATCCCCGGGGTCGGCGATGGCACCACAGCACCCTGGAGGAGGTCCCAGTGTCCAGCAGCTTTGCCCATTGCCGCATTCAGCTGGAGCTGATCACTGCTGCAGAGGTCGTCTGGAGGCCTTATCTTTCTGAGCATTTGGATGTGGGGTTCACAGATGGGTATCCTACCGGTCCGGAGTTCGCACTTTCCACCCGCCGCCTCACTTTGCAAAGTGTCGGGGGCTGGGTGATGTATCTGGGAGAGCGCGCATTCAGATGCGTCACTGGAGAGATCCGCATCCCGCACTCCCTTCCTTTCACTACCGCCTGGCCGTTGGATTCTCAGCCCTCGGAGATCATGCTCGCCGGGGAGGACGGCCTGATGCTTTCTACGGGTCCCAATACGAGTGATGCTTTCCGTACCTGGTGGGTGCCCCGAACTATCAGTCCTCAGACCCGGGCCACATTCTTCCTCGGGGATATGGTCCCCGGCTCGGTGATGATGACTGACTGGGCAGCCTGCGTTCGGAGCCCTACCCATGCTGAGCAGATCGCCACTCTGACCCGCCAGGTGGAGCAGTTGTCGCTGTATCTTCGGGTGTTAGGCCGGACCCCGGAGGAGGCTTACGCCTACGATCCTGACAGTGCGGGTTATGATGCAGGCCCGAGCTCATCTGATGCCACAGCGCAGCCGTACATTCCTGACATGAACTTTGGTCCTCCGACTTCAACGACCCCGGGGGATCAGTTCGAGGATCCCGCTTTCATAGATGACATTGATTTTATTTAGATCAGGATAGGATAGGGCTTTTGTACCTGCACCTGTCTAGACTTCTTTTCCATTTATGCACTATGTACTGAACTCATTTATTTATTTATGCACAGTTCTTTTTTGTCTTTATGGAATTCACTTGTTTTATTATTAACTGTATGATGCATGCTTTTTATTTATAGATAGAGAATGACCCTTGTACAGTCTTTTTGATACTATTTTTCCACAGATGTCGTCCTCATATGCCGTGGTACGTTTGGATTCCATTCCTCCCACAGGGTTGGTTGGCAGTCTCCTCCGCTGGTTGGACAGTTTATTGCCGGCAGACAGGGTTATCGCAAATGGTCTTCTGGGACATTCTTGGTCCTTATTAACCTTTCAGGTGCCAGCGGGCTTTGTGGATGGTATTCTGAGCTATTGGGCCCCTGCCCGTCAGGTGTTTAGGTTAGGGATAGTAGAGCTGACCCCCACCCTAGAGGAGTATGCTCGCTTCACCGGCTTGCCTTTGGATGGTCCTTGTGCTAGGGTTACAGTTGGTTCCATGCGCCGTCAATTCTTGACTTTCACCGGTTTGCGGAGGGCTGTCTTGTTACCGGTGATCACATCAGACCATCTGGTTCCTCTTCATTTCCTGATCGACCGATTCGGCTCACCCAACAGTTTTCACCTATTTTCTGGTAATTTTTCCGTATCCGAGGAGCGCTGGGGTGCTTTGAGATTAGGCGTTTTGATGGCCTGTGTCATCTCCGTTTTATACTTGCCTGCAGGACCCGATCAGTTGGACATGCGGGTTGTCGCGGCCGTTAGAGCCCTTCAGGAGGATCACACCATTCTCCCCATGATATTGGCGGATACCTATATGTCAGCCTCATATTTCCAGTCTTTCCGAGGCAGAGTATTCAGAGGGAGCTCGACTTTGTTATACGTGTGGTTCATGAGTCATCTCAGTCCCATCGGCCATTTCCGTTGCCAAGGGTTTTGCTTCAGCCATGACATAGCCACGTAGTTTTCATTTCGTCCCGTAAGCTGTACTGATGCGGCTTCCTGGGTAGAATTTCTGTCGGTCATTGGGGATCCCTTCCATCTCTTGGTCTATTCGGGTTATTGCTCCTTTATGAGCTTCTTGACTCACGTACCCAACCTGGATTTCATTCCTATCGCTGGCTTGAGAGGCGTGACGACTTATCATCCCTTGGCGGTTACATGGCAGTTTGATCAGACACAGGATTTTCACCCTTTCACGGGTGCAGTCGCCTACCGATTCCTTATATCATCCCAGACAGAGAGGGATCTACGGCGGGTATACGATCTTTGGTCTCACAGGATCTTTGCAGAATATAGTGAAAGCCGCCACATCCAGACATTTGCTTACGTGCAGTGGCTGCGCGGAGACTCGGATCCGGTCGGTCTGAGTCAGGTTGGTGCCTTTGATGACTCTGGAGTGATTTTTCCAACTGATACCACAGATCATTCCATCTCAGCTGATTCTGCCCCAAGTCGGCTTATTGAGGATACCCAACTCCGCCTGGCCTTGATTGCTACTGAAGCTGAGAGGGATGTCGCTATTCTGGCCAGAGATGTTGCCATTGCTGACAGAGACGCCATTGTATTTCAGACCCGGGCAGTTATAGATGCTCATTCTGGGACTGTCAGCCGAGCCACTACTTTATTGGGCCGCATCGACATGATGGGGCAGCAGATTGCAGGGGGCGCTGATGCTTCAGATCTATCCACTACTTTATCCATCCTGCTTCAGCTAGTTTCAGATTTGTAGATTATTTTATTTCCTGCATAGACTATGTTAGTTTCATCGGTTATTGAAAGAGAAATCTTGAAATAAAATGACTTATATATATAGACATGCATTTAAATTTAGTCATTTTCCCTTTTCGTCGTATCATTGCCTTTCATTGGATCCTCATTTTATCCAGTTGACCATGATTTTGACATTTTGCTTTCTTTCTCTTCTCAAGTCTTGATGGAGATCTGACAGATATTGTCGTACCCCTGTTGATTTCGTTGGATTGGGTCTTAGATTTTGGGATAATTGTATGGTTGGATTACGGTTGTGTCACTTGGGATGAAACCGGTTAGGTGGCTGGCTTCGGGACGGGTTTGAGGGTGTAGGAAGGTTTATCTGGCTGTCGGGAAATGGTTCTGTTTAAGGAAAGGATTATTTTTTATGGATCGGATCGTGCCGTGATGGCTGCCTACGTACCCCCACAAGTTGGGAGATCAGGTCCTACGTAGTTCGCTCCTCAAAGAAAAAGGAGAACTGATGATTCAAGCGTAGAACCGCTTCACCGAATCGGCATTGAGGGGTTGTGGAAATACCTCACCATCCATTTCTTGCAATATGAGGGCTCCTCCGGATAGCACTTTCTTAATCACAAAAGGTCCTTCCCAGTTCGGGGCAAACTTTCCTTTGGCTTCGTCTTGACAAGGCATGACTATTTTCAGCACCAAATCATTTTCCTTGAACTTCCGAGGTCTTATCCTTTTGTCGTATGATCGAGAGATCCTTTGTTGATATAACTGGCCGTGCCAAACAGCAGCCACCCTCCTTTCATCAATTAGGGCCAATTGGTCGTATCGATTTTGCATCCAATCCTCCTCGCTTATCTGAGCATCAATCATTATTCTGAGGGACGCCATCTCAACCTCAACTGGCAGAACAGCCTCCATTCCATACACCAAAGCGTAAGGGGTTGCCCCTGTAGAAGTACGCGTTGACGTTCGGTATGCCAGCAGGGTGAGGGGTAGCAGATCCGGCCATCCCCGATGATTAGCAGACATTTTTGCCATGATCTTCTTGACGTTTTTGTTTGTAGCCTCCACTGCCCCATTCATCTTAGGGTGGTAAATGACAGAATTGAGGTGTTTGATCTTAAACTGGTCGCACAATCCTTTCATGAGGGCGTTGTTTAAATTCTTGGCATTGTCGGAGACCAAGACCTCAGGTTGCCCGTATCGACAAATGACATTATTCCTGATGAAACCGACGATGACCTCCTGAGTTACCTTGGGGAAAAAAGCCGTTTCTACCCATTTGGTGAAGTAATCGATTATGACGAAAATGAATCGGTGCCCGTTGCTTGTTTTGGGCTCTATTGGTCCGATTACATCCATTCCCCACATTGAAAATGGCCACGGGGAGGTCATACAGTGCAATTCATTGGGAGACGTATGGATCACGTTACCGTGCGCCTGGCATTGATAACACCGTTTGACATGATCGTCGCAGTCGGCTTTCAGCGTTAACCAATAATGCCCCGTTCGCAAGATCTTTTTGGCCAGCATCGGTCCACTCATGTGTGGCCCACACACGCCACCATGTACTTCATTCATAATCCTTTGGGCTTGTGTTTCATCTACGCATTGCAACAGTCCCAAACCAGCATCCCTCTTGTAAAGTGAATCCCCACTCAGGTAAAACTTCATTGCCATCTTTTGAATTCTCATCCTCTCATTTCGGCTCGCCTGGTCGGGAATGGATCTATCCCTCAAGTACTCCCTTATATTGTGATACCAAGCCTGCCTTGGCACAACCACCTCGTCTGATAATACTGCGACATGTTCCTCGTACGCCGGGCCACTCTGCACTGCTATCTCAATCTGTGGAACATCTTTTCTTTTGATTATATGGATTAAGGAAGCCAGAGTTGCCAATGCATCGGCAAAATCGTTCCGTCCCCGGGGAATATGTCGGAAAGCGATATCTTCGAACTCTTGCATCAATTGGATAACACAACGATGGTATGGAAGTAACCGGAGCTCCTTCATGCTATACTCCCCGATCGCCTGTCTGATTACCAGCTCTGAATCCCCGAACACCGTCAGTCTCTTCACTCCCATGTCGCGGGCAAAGCGGAGTCTCAAGATACATCCCTCGTATTCAGCGGTGTTGTTTGAATTGCTGAATTTCAGTTTAGTGGCCACAAGGTATTGCTCTCCGGTGATAGAGACCAGGACCGCTCCGGCTCCTGCCCCCTCGGCATTCATGGCACCATCAAAATACAGCTTCCAGAACTGCCCCTCGTCATCACATTTCGTGTGTGATACCCAAAATATATCTTCGCCCGGTAGGGGAGTTTCTAATGGTTCCATCCCTCCTGATGGGGTTTCTGCCAACTGATCTGTAATTCCCTGCCCTTTCATGGCTTTCTGAGTTACGTATACCATGTCGAACTGTTGTAAGATTAATTGTCATCTTGACAGTCGACAGTTCAGCATGGGTCTTTCAAAGATATATTTCAAGGGATCCATCCTCGATATCAGGTACGTGGTATGCCCATGGAGGTAGTGCTGTAATCTACCTGCAGCCCAGGCCAGAGCACAACAGGTCTTCTCGATGGGAGTGTAATTCTGTTCACATTGGCTAAATCTCTTGCTGAGGTAATAGATGACCTGCTCTTTACCTGCCTCATTCTTCTGTCCCAGCATACATCCCATCGCAATGGCATTGACCGATATATACATAAACAGAGGGATCCCATCCTTCGGGGGTACCAGCACTGGTGCCTCTGTCAGCTGCTTTTTAATGGTCTGAAAAGCCTTCTGACATTGCCCATTCCATTCTTGGGAAGCACCCTTCCTCAACAACTTGAAAATTGGCTCGCACGTAGTTATCAAGTGGGATATGAAACGGCTGATGAAGTTTATTCTTCCTAGGAATCCTCTTATCTCCTTTTCTGTGTGAGGTGCTGGCATATCCACAATGGCCTTAATCTTTGCTGGATCCAACTCAATGCCTCGATCACTAACTAGGAATCCCAAGAGCTTACCCGATTGCACTCCGAAAGCACACTTTGCTGGATTGAGCTTCAAGTTATACTTTCTAAGTCGATCAAATAGCTTTTTAAGATGGGTTATATGGTCAGACTCTACCCTTGACTTCACGATAATGTCATCCACATAGACCTCTATCTCCTTATGCATCATATCGTGGAACAGGGCCATCATGGCTCCCTGATAAGTAGCCCCCGCATTTGTGAGACCGAAAGCCAGCCGTCTATAGCAGAAAGTGCCCCAGGGGGTGATGAACGCGGTCTTTTCCCGATCTTCTTCTGCCACCATTATCTGATGATACCCCGCAAAGCAATTAATAAAAGAGTACATCTCGTACTGGGCTGTGTTATCCACCAGGATGTGTATGAAAGGCACCGGGAAGTTATCCTTGAGACTGGCCTTGTTTAGATCTCTATAGTCTACACATACCCTCACCTTCCCTCCAGGCTTAGCCACCGGTACTACATTGGATAGCCATTCTGGGTAAGTGGACACCATAATGATTCCGGCCCTTAACTGTTTGATGATCTCCTCTTTTATTTTTAAGCTCCACTCCGGTTTCAACTTTCTTAATTTTTGCTTGACAGGCCTGAAACCCTCCTTGATGGGCAACCGGTGTACCACAATGTCGGTGGACAATCCGATCATATCCTCATGAGACCAGGAAAAGACATCCTTATATTGGCTTAGCAACTCAGTTATTTCTGCTTTTTGGCTGGGGGGTAAGGTCTGTCCCTATCTTGAGTTCTTTTGGCTTGTCAGGGGTTCCGATATCTATAGTGATGGTTTGGTCCAAATTGGGTTTGGGTTTATCTTCAACCCATCCTTTGATCTCATCAGGCGCGTCGTCGTAATCTGTCTCGTCTTGCTCAATGCCCATCAAATCGAAATCCAGCTCAATGTCAAAATCATAATCATCATTCAAATTTGAAAGACCGTTTGTTAGGCAAGGATTATTCAAATTGGTACACCTGACATGAAACAAAATACTTGTCATATATAAGTTATTTTCTACAACGATCACATTTTCAGATAACATGAAGAAACGACATAATTATGCAAAAACAAAACAACAACAAAAATAAACTTCTTCATCCTCCCATCCTCTGGGGTCTACCACCCGATGTCGGGTTTTACCCTTGTTTGGATATCACTGGTTTCATGGTCCAGTTGTCGACGGTCAGGTCAGACGAAATGCGCTGGATAAAAGGGGGCTTCACATCGGACACTTCCCCGATGATTACGGCTACGTCGCCTGAGTCCCTTCTCCTACCTTCTTCGGGAATCACTAGCCCTGCCCAATCGATGACAGGCACAACTTGTTGGGCTCCCGGTGGCATGACAACATCCGTCCCCTCTCTACTTCTTGTTAATTGTCCGGGGATATGGCACTTGGTTTCAAACTCTCTTGCGACCTCCTGTAGGAAACTCTCCCTCTTGGCCGATTCATCACTTGTGGGGGTTAATTTTCCATCCCCTGACTCACTCACAGGCTCGCTTATCCCCTGTTCATCGTTGACCCTGGTCACCAGACTGTCAGCCAGCCGAATCGGAGCCGCACCTTGACGGTGTCTCCGTGCTACGCCTTCACGATATCCCAACCCTGCTTTACCTATCTGATGGGGTAGTTGAATGGGCTCGGTGATTCCTTGGCTACTCTTTCCTAACCCCTGTCCAGGCTGGAAATCCATTTTCATCATTTCCTTTGCAACGAAGGTAAGCTCTAGGGAGATCTTAGGTTTCACGGCTGGGGCTCCCAAGCATCTGTAGTGGGGAGTGCTAATTTCCAGTGCCTGAAAGCTGGCAGGTGTCGCTGACTCGTCCACATTAATCACTGGTAGGCCACTCCTGGGAGGAGAAGGGTCATCACATTCTGCCGAGATTGTTACCAAATTCCCGTCAATGATGAGTTTGATTTGCTGGTGTAATATGGAAGGAACTGTCCCGGCCATGTGTATCCACGGCCTCCCCAGTAATAGGTTATAACTTGCCGCAATGTCTAGGACTTGGAAAGAGATATCAAAAGTACAAGGTCGTATTTCCACCGGCAATTCTATCTCTCCAATTGTATCCCTCCGGGAACCATCGAAGTCTCGCACCACTACATGACTGGCCCGTAGGCGCTTGGGATTGATGTTCATCTTCTGCAATGTACTGAGGGGACAGATATTCAACACAGATCCCCCATCAATCAGCACCCCATTCATGATATAACCCGAGGAGACTACCACGATATGTAGCGGTTTTCGGTGCCCCCTTCCCTCCTTGGGGATGTCCTCATCTGCAAAGGATATTACATCACTCTCCAACAGATGGCCTATCAGATGGCCGAAACCTTCCTCACCAATTTCCTTGGGCAAATATGCCTCCTCCAGGACTTTCGCCATGGTTTTGCAGTGATTATTGGACGATAACACCAAGTCCATGATTGATGTCAGGGTCGAATCCTCGCGTAATATCTGGATCCCTCTTGTTTCCGGATGATCCATCCTCTTCAAGAATTCTATGGCTTTCTCCTCGGAGATCTCTTCATTCTTCTTTGTTTTGTTCTCAAGGACCCGTCCAGGCAGATACAAGGGATTCCCCTTTGTTGTCACAGAAGCACAACTGGCCGCTTCCTCTGACACCCCCTCCATAATTCCATGGTACTGTCTTTAGACTGCTGATAGGGATTTGCGGTCTTGCTGTAAGGATGAGGGGTTTCGGCGCCGCCAACTTGACAGGTCCCTCAGTGGTATTTCTACTTACACCCATCAACCTAATGGGCGCTCCCCGTGCACTCCCGTGATCATTTATCATATTGATCATTTCCTCAATTTTCTGCACATAGTTCAACCTTGACGGCCCCTCGGCTTCACTGGCCTCTGCCACATTGACCCCCCCTCCATCATGTCTCGGCAAGGGATTGACCTTAACGTTTGGGGAGTCCGGCTGCTCTACCACAATTTCCCCATTGTCAATCATGTTCTGAATTATATGCTTTAACGTCCAACAATCCTGCGTATCATGACCCGGGGAACCCGAGTGGTATGCGCATCGCTTGCTTGGGTCAAACCTTCTTCCCTTCGGGTCACTTGGGGCGCCAAATTGATTATCTTCTTTTGGGCCATCAATACTGCTAAAATCCGCTCGAGAGGCTCCCCGAGTGGGGTGAATACTCGATTTTGCGAGGCCTCAAATCTCCTTCGCCCATCCGCCCTCTGATCAGCGAAGTTAGGCTGTCGGGATGGCCCACTCTCTGCACCTGTACAGGGAGATGGTTTTCTGCCTTTCTGGATGACCCCTGAAGGATGAGGGAAACATCCTCCTCCTTTTTCTTTTGCACCCTACGGGAAGTGCTGCCATAATTTCCACTCTGTATTTGTTCTGCAGCTGTTTCCAAAGCACTAAAATCCCGAATCTTACCAGACTTCAGACCCATATCCACCATTTCTCTGTGTTTAAGCATCTCGGCGAAAGGCCTACCAATCCCTGATATAACTCGCTCATAATACGGGGCCTCTTGAATATCTACGAAGGTCATCACCATCTTTGACTCGCTCATTGGGGGATTCACCTGTGTGGCCATACCCCTCCATCGTTGTGCATAGTCCCTGAAGGATTCCCTGGGTTGCTTCTTAACTTTTGTCATTTGGTATCTATCAGGGCCATTTGTGCTTGGAAGCTATACTGTGTTAAGAAGGTATGGGCCAATTCCTCCCAATTGTGAATCCGGACATTGTCAAGACGGGCATACCAGATTCTCGCTTCTCCCGTCAAACTCTTTTGAAAAAGTTGCATTCTTAGACCCTCGTCTTCTGCATAAGATCCCAACTCCCCAATGTAGATTTTCAGATGTGTATAAGGGTCCCCTTTTCCATTGTATTTCTCGAACTCAGGAATTTTAAATTTCTCCGGATATCTGGTTCCGGGGAAGACACAAAGATCTGAGTAATTCACCCTGCCTAGGGACCCTATGCCCTTCATAGATTGGATAGTTTCCTCCATTTGTTTCATTTTCTTTCGCAGTTCATCAGTATCTCCCTCTTCCGGGATAGTAATCACTATTTTATTAGGTACGGGAATGGCCTTTGGGACGACTGGCTCGCCCTTAGGTTGGGGTGGGTCCTCTTTAGGTGGATCATGTCTAGGTATCAATTGTTCTCTCAGCATGATGGCCATTTCTAACATCTGCTTCTTGAAATCATCAAATTCCTCCCTAGATATAGAGCCAGGATTAGTAGGTGGGAGCTCAGCCATTTCAGATGTAGAGTTTTGGGCCCTTTTAGACTGCGAACGGGTTTGAGGAGCAATCCTACAGAGACAATAGTTCGAAGTTTAGTCCTGGGTAATGAAAGGATATGGATGCATGCTAAAGCTGTAAATTTTTTGTGATTTGGGTTTTTTAATCTTTCCCTGTAAAACAGAAAGTTAGTAGTCCTTTAATGCAATAACAAATGCTAAACATGACTTTATTATGCTTCCCTAGTTGTTCCCTGCAAAACATGGAGGTCAGTATTCTCTTTTGACAACAGGGGAGGCATATATGAATGGGATCATGACATTTTATACGCTTGAACGTAAAAAGGGCATGAAGAGACTTTTCCTGCGTTGGGTTTATCAGAGGCTGACCTACCCTAGGGTTACTCTCGCGGGCTTTTCGGCTTGAAGGTCCCCAAATCTTCGCAATCTACTCGTCTGAATCCTTTCGATTGGAGCGGATTTGGGTGGTGCGTTTCCTAAGCCATCTCCGGAGAGCAGCCCCTTCGAGTCCAGTAATAAGCAACCGACAGGTTCGCCTCAGGAGGAGGTACACTCTCAACATACATTCACATTCATCGTCCTTACCGTATGCATATGATTACTTTGAATTAAAGCAATTACATTCAATCATTCAATCATTGGACAAAAACACACATTCACACAACAATAAGTAAAACAGGTCAAAATGTCGCACGCACATACACATTCATAAATTTTAAAGGATAGGAGAGCATCAAGATTTGGACGCGGCTTAAGCCCTCTAATGTTCCCCAGCAGAGTCGCCAGCTGTCGACGCCGGGTTTTGTCGTCTTTCGTCCTTAAAAGTCCTCTTCCGATTTTAGCCTTTCGATTAAATGAATTTTTTGGAAAAGGTCGGCATTAATGTCGACGGGGTTTTGAAAGATCGTTTTTTTATGATGAGCCAATTGACCAGAGTCGTCAGTTGGTATTTTTGCAATGGATGTACCAACTCATCCGAGTTTTTTTTGTTTTTTTGTAAATCGATGGCTCATATGTGACTCCGAATTAATTGGTCTGCGAACCGAGATTCATAGAGTTCGGGGGCTTGCTTAAGCGAGGGGAAGGTGTTAGGCACCCCTTGACTTCCGTGAAACACGGTTACCGCAATCTTGATGCTTTTCCTATCCTTTAATTCATGAAGTGTGTGTGTGTGTGCGTGTGTGTGTGTGTGTGCTTATGTAAATGTTGTGGTGAATTTGTATGAAAGAATCATTTAGATTTTAGGGAAAATCGTGTTTTTCTTTTGAGAATGCTTTAGAATGTCCTTCGGCTCAAACGAGAAAGCTTTATGAGAAAGGTTTGATTTTAATTGTCAAAAACTATGAGATTTTCCTTAGGTGTCGTTTTGGCAAAACAAGAGTTTCTAAACCTTCGTCAGAATAGGAATCAAGATCTATACGTTGCTTTCATAAATGACGGACAATTTCTAGGATCTCTTTCACCCTATGTATCAAGATTTAGTAAAACGTTTATTTCCTTTTATGAAATCATTTTTTGTGACATTCGAAAACAACTTCTCTTTAGCTTTCTCGTAAAATAGGAATCGACTTTCATTAGCATTTCCCAAATTTTTAGCCTTGTGATGCTAATATCCTATTTTGATTGATTTTAGAAAAGTCTTTATTGTTTTGGCTTTGAAATCATTTGTTTGGGTGTTACAAATCAAATTAAGCATCAAAACGCGTAGGGGGCTATTCACGGGCATGTGAGCCATCAAAATAACCCCGAACGCCAATAATCACATATTTCACTACTACGGGGCCTTAAATCCGATTCTCGCCTTAGCGTCGTTTTAAGGCCTGACGATTACATATTACAAAAATGAGCACCTTGAATCTATTACATACATCAAAACGTCCATCATCGGATTTGGACCACGGGGTCGCGTTCCTAGGCTCACACCCAAATCTCTACACACCCACAATCGGATATTACAAGAAATAACCAGCACGGATAATCTAACAATACCAAAATATCCCAAAATAGCGATCTAAAGGAAACACGCCCAATATAATGCCGTAAAAACAAACAAGAAATCAATAAATAAATATCATCGGGTTATTAGGAAGAAATTTGTTCTGATGGAACCCTCACTAATAATCCCTAATTTATTATTCCATAATCAATTGCATGAAAACTACATTTAATTCAACCAAAGGATATGATAAAACTTGCAAAATAAGGAGATTTTCACCTTGCAAATGAGATCAAAGTGGATGTAAACTTGTGTATTTTAAATAGAAGAAAAAGTATATTTGATACAATCAAATCAAAAGAAAATTATTCCTCTCTTTTTTCTTCCTTTCTCTCCTATTTTGTTGCAAATCTATGCTATTTTCTCCCAATTCCCGAGTTGCTGCTGCTTATTCCTTTGCTGCTTCCGAATTCTCAACCTTCTCTGTATCCCCTGAATGGCCTTAGCCCGCCTTCCACTCAGCACACCAGGCACTTTGATTATTTAATTTTTCTCGGTTTCTGCATCGCACCTCGATTCTTGCGTCGTGCTGTCGGTTTTCACCGAAAGGCTTGTATTTTGCAGTCCGAAAATTATTGTGAGACGTGACACATTTTTCGGGAACGCTCATTTCGGATGGCTTTGTCGTCACGTCAGTTTTGACTGCAAATCGTCGCGGTGGCGTCGAGTGTTCGCACTTGTGTCAAGTCTTTCGCTCCCGCAGGCGGGTTCAATTAACGATTTTGCCCTCCTGTCACGGTTAGTATAGGGAACGCAAAATTTGGGTGTCTACAATCATTTCTGGGTCTGTCTGCATAGCGGCGCTGCGGCGCGACAACAACACCAGCAAGTTGGCGCTGCAGCGCAGACAATATGCCTGTGTTTGGCGCTGCGGCGCTGAAACACAGCAGCGCTGCGGCGTGGAAACCAGGCACTTCACTGGCGCTGCGGCGCGGGGTTGCAGACACAGGCAGAGCAGCTCGCGCTGCTGCCAAAACCAGGCCCAACTCTTCCCAAATAACGATTTCACAGCAATTTAACTCTACCCACCAGCTATAAACCCTATAAACACATTACTGAACATTCATAGCATGATTCCAATGACTCAAAACAATTTAAACAACCAATTACATAACTCAAAAATTGATAATCATGCTATTTTGTCAAAGTTAAACACATTTTGCAATTTCTCTTACTGTACTTTCCATTCTATACCGAATCAATCCATTCAACCTTCATTGTTTTTGTATTTAGTCATATTAACAATATGCAACAACAATTGATAAATTAAACTAGCAATAATCCATCAATTTGACTTAAATAGCAGGTAGCTCACAAAGCTTTAAGAACTCAGAGCATGTATAGAAACTAAGAAGGTGGGTGGGAGTATTACCTCTTAGAAGTTCACCGTGCAAGCTCCTCCCAATCTCAGTGTTCTCTTCCTTAATAGCAAACCCACTCTCTATATAAGGTTTATCAGACCATTTTTTTAGCAACTGAAGATGAGAAGAGAAGGCTGCCATTTATAGAGAGGCTATGGACCAAAGTTGGGTTTTGCACCTTGAATCAGACCAATGGAAGAAGGAAGAAGATGGAGGTTAATATGGATTTGGTGGAACAGTAGCACCAGTACTGAAGAACCCACTCCCCCCCTCATAATTCCCTGAGTTCTAGCTTGGGTGGATTTTCAGCAAGGTGGGTGATAGGCCAATGGCCTATTCCTTGAACACGACTGGTAATATAGGGGGTCACTCATTTTGGGACAAACTTTCAAACTCAGACTTTGGCAAATGAGGCTCACTAGCATACTTTAGTTTAAAATGCCAACTTAGGCCATAAGGTGTATTAAATGCTACTACATTGTATTAATTAAGTCTACATGTACACATATATCATATCATCCATGTACATTAATTAAAGTATAATCAAATCAATTATTAGCATCTAAATATTTAATATTCATTATTATTCTATTATTCTCATAATGCCAAATTATTTTAATAAACATTCCAATCTGGCAATAATAATTAATTAGCAAATATTAGTCCCTTTCCAATATTACCTCATGTAATTCGAATTACACATAAGCATGGAAAGAAATATTACACAAAGATTTATTTATTCTTTCACATATTAAAGTATACACGTTTACTTAATATAATGTCACACAAGTATATTTTATCTAGTAAAGAAACTTATTATAACATAATAATCATATCATACATCAAAATGTCACATGGGTCCTTTTAGTACATTAAATAATTCAACATGCTTTTATAACAGAGTCTTGTTCACATGATGAAACTCAATGTAACTTATTCAATATTATCAAATTGAACCATTCAATCTCGTGCCACAAAATACTCGTACTCAAGTAATTGTTTAAATATTTATGAGCCTTCAATTAATAATATTAATAAAATTCTCGGATATTACAGCCACTATTGGTTTATCCGTTAATAATTGTCTTTTGTCGTTAAGGGTTATTTCTCCATTTTTACAATTACTAACCAACTGTTCAACTATATCCTTTACCTCTAAAGGAATGTTCCAACCAAATAAGCCACTAACATCAACTATTGCCACAACAGATTTGAACTTCTTAGTCTGGCTTGCTTTTTACAGCATGTGCCTTGTCTTAAACAGGAAGATCTGAAAACTCAACTAGAACTGAACTGGGGCTCCTAATTTTGTTAATAGGGAGTCGAGCCGTATCTCTCCACCGCAATTCTCAATCTCTCTACCGCAATTCGAAAGATATAGACTTCAGAGAGGAGCTGAGAATCAACAATCCCCCCTAGTAACATCATAAAAGCATCTTATGTGCATAAGCTAGACCATTTCCAATTGAGGGCCTCATAATCCGCTTGTGGTTGAATATTTGCATAAAATGCTTCTATAATAGAACTTGGATGAACTAAATGTGATAATGATTTCACTATCTTCAAATGAAGATCATTTGTCAAACCAAACCTCCTTGAACTCGAAGGAATTATATATAAAACCCACCTTTGTGAAACCAAACTACTAGGCTGGAAAGCTAAAGCTTCAAACTTGTTTCCAGACTCAACCTCATCAGAGGAACTCCCATGCTCGCAAGGTTTCAAAATTGGAGATTCCAATAACAAAAAAAATGAATCAACTTCTTCAACCACCTTTTCCGCACCATTTTTTTATTGGTAAAATTTGACATTTATGGTCAATTTGACTATTTTTAAATTAATAATTGAGTATATTTATTTAAATTGTCAAGTTATTAAATTCTTAGTTTACTATGGTTATAGTCACTCGGACGAAAACTGTGACACCCCCAAATTCGGGTACTTCAATTCCACCGAATCTGGTGTTCACTGTTCAAATCATTCACAACTAACTACCCATAATAAAGGAAATAACTGCAATCTCATAAATGAAATAGAAATCCTCCCATTAAAGGGTTACAATACTTAAACAAATAAATCCCAGGTATCTAACCTTAAACGAAACATTAAATGCGGAAATATAATATAACATATTAAGTCCTAAGAACAACTTTTAATAACAACTACTGATAAACAAATCTTCTTCATTCGTAAGCTTTGTCCTTGCCCTTACTAGTCGATGGGACATCAACACTTCCAAACTTAGCTGCAACGTTATTACGCAAGAGTGAGCAATGATTGCCCAACAAGTATAATAATGACAATAATAATAATAACATGCGGAATTTGAAGAATTCTTGAACAACGGAAAGCTTCTCTTTTGAATCGAAGTTTAAGTAAGAAACAAAAGAACATCTGAGGGTCACAAGACCAAGAACTTTGTCCAGGTTATAAAGTTTTCACTTTAAACCCCTAACAGTCATAAGACTATATGGACGGAACATATCTGAGGGTCACAAGACCAAGAACTTTTTCCAGGTTATAAAGTTTTCACTTTAAACCCCTAACAGTCATAAGACTATATGGACGGAACATATCTGAGGGTCACAAGACCAAGAACTTTGTCCAGGTTATAAAGTTTTCACTTTAAACCCCTAACAGTCATAAGACTATATGGACCTTTTTGTTCGTACTTAGGGGGATCAGCCCTTCGTACAATGTATGTGCACAACATCCTAACGCTTAAGCGTAAAAATAATCCCCTTATAGAAGGGTTGTTCATCTCAGTTTGACATCGGAGTCCACACCAAAGAAAGTTCAGTTTGGATTAACTTAACTTACAGTTCTGGAATTTAGAACGCTCATCAACTATGGATTAGTCGAATCAATAAGGGTTCGATAGTCAATCAAAGTTTAACAATAAGATTGATATTTAAAGGGAACAATGAACCTCAAGGTATACAACTAAATAAGCATTGTATAATTAAAGTATTCTTTAAAAAGAATTGGAACATCTCGAATAGAATTTGAACAATTGAATAATCAAGAATAAAGAGTTTGATTAAATTAAGTATATGATTTATAGCTTGCATAATTGAAAACAAGTTAGGAATAAAATTCTTGCTCAACTGAAAGAGTAGGGTTAAGGAACTTGCTCAATAAAGAGTAAAGGTAAAGAACTTGCGTTATTGAAATCAAATTAGAGTAAGAAACTTGCTCGGTAAAGAGTAAAGTTAGAGAACTTGCTCAAATAAAAGTTGAGGTAAGAAACTTGCATTAATTAAAGTACAAGTCAAGGATAGCAAACTTGCCTTATGTGTCTGCTACAATAATTATTATCTACTAGCTCTTTGAGTAACCTATACATTTAGGTCACATGGAATAGTTAATATTTAAAGTTAAGTTAAACACTTAATTATTTTTTAAACTTTAAGTTAGATTGCACTATTAAACTATCAATTAACCTTTAAATATTTATTTTATTGTTTTAAATGTGTAAAATTAATTTATTATAATTTTTTTGGGAAAATTTCATTTTTCGGATTTTTGACCCGACCCGACCCGTTGACTGACCCGATTGACCCGAGTCAGCGCCGAGGCGCCAGGTTTGGCCTTGGCACAGCGTCGGGGCGCTGGCCAAACCCAGACCCGGGTCTGACCTGGTCCAGCGTCAGGGCGCTGGAATCATGCCTGATTCTGGCGCCGGGGCGCCAGAGCGCCTGGCCATCTTCTTCCGACGATTTCTTCACATAGTTGGGCCAATTTTGGCCAATTTTCATGTTTTGTTTTCCCGAACACCAAGTTACACAACCTAGATGCTAAACTATAAGTATAATCAATACTCAAATTATTTAGCATGCTCCTAATAATTAAACTCATACAATTGTTGAATTACAGAATCTAATTTTTAGGTTTTTGGCCAAATAACAAAGTATTGAGAAATCAGGTCTTCACAAATACACTAAGATAAATACAAACACACTACTGTATGAAATATAAAATTATACACAAGAATTTTTACGTGGAAACCCAACTGGAAAAAAACCACGGGGAGAGATCTCAGAAAATCCACTATGAAAATAATATGGAGAATACAAACTCTCAACTGAGAAATAAACTAACTGTTTATTTTCTCTCTACTTCACTACTCTTAGAATGCTCTAGCTAGAGCTTCTCTCTCTATCTATCTTGTTCTCTCTATTTGATGGTGTGTTTCAAAATGAAGGAGTTGTCTCCTTTTATAGGCTACCCAATGAGATGGTAGGTGGGTGTGAACAATTGAATATAATGGTAGGCATGCCTAACTTGCCTAATTCTAACATGCCTAACTCCCATTCCTAACCTGCCTAACTTTTGACATATGAGACAAACTTCAACAATCTCCACCTTGGCTCATATTCTCTAAATAATACATATTGTGAACTTCTTTGTGTTTGTGAATGCATCCCTCTCCCTGGATACTCCACCACGAACTTAGCATTCGACGAAGTGAATTAAGTCCAAGCAATGCTTGAACTTTGTTGTCACTGACTTTGTAAGCATATCTGCGGCGTTCTCCTTCGTGTGAACTTTACGAACTGCAATGTCTCCATTGTTCAGCCACTCACGAATCTTGTGATACCGAACATCTATATGTTTGGTCCTAGCATGAAACACCTGGTTCTTTGCTAAATGAATAGCACTTTGACTATCACACTGTATCTGTATACTGCCCTGCTTGAAACCTAGTTCTTTAACTAGTCCCTTTAGCCATAAAGCCTCCTTACCTGCTTCTGTCAACGCCATATACTCAGCCTCTGTTGTTGATAATGCTGTTGTAGACTGCAATACTGACCTCCAACATATACATCCTCCACAAAAGATGTATACTAACCCTGTTGTAGATCTCCTTGAATCTAAGTCTCCAGCATAATCCGAATCTACAAACCCTGTAACCTCACTCCTTGCGGTATCACAATCAAACATAAGACCGTAATTGGTTGTACCTGCTAGATAACAAAAAATCCATTTGACAGCATTCCAATGCTCTTTCCCGGGATTTGCCATATATCTGCTAACCACACTGACTGCATGTGAGATATTTGGCCTTGTACATACCATGGCATACATGAGATAACCCACCGCATTTGCATACGGTACTTTGGACATATACTCCACCTCATCCTCTGTCTATGGGCTTAACTGTGAAGATAACCTAAAATGTGCTGCCAACGGAGTGCTAACTGGTTTAGCATTGTGCATGTTAAACCTTTCCAAGACCTTCTGCACATATCCTTTCTGAGTTAACCACAGTTTTCCTGCCTGACGATCCTTGTGAATTTCCATACCTAGGATCTTCTTTGCTGATCCAAGATCCTTCATGTCAAATTCACTGCTCAACAAATTCTTCAACTGAAGAATATCTGACTTCCTCTTTGCTGCTATCAACATGTCATCGACATATAACGTCAGCAATACTAGAGAACCATCATCAAGCGATCTGAAATACACACATGGATCATACTCAGAACGAGAGTAGCCATGATCCAACATGAAGATGTCAAACCGCATGTACCACTGTCTCGGGGACTGCTTCAAACCATAGAGAGACTTTTTCAACCTACAGACTAAGTCCTCTTTCCCTGGTTCAATAAACCCCTCTGGTTGCTTCATGTAGATCTTTTCTTCTAAATCACCATGGAGAAAAGCTGTTTTCACATCAAGCTGCTCTAACTCCATATCCTGTGATGTTACGATAGATAAGATCAACCGAATCGACGTGTGTTTCACAACTGGTGAGAAGATCTCATTGTAGTCGATTCCCTCTCTTTGAGAGAATCCTTTTGCCACCAACCTGGCCTTGAATCTTTCACCTTCTTTATCAGACTGAGCTTCCTTTTTCCTGAATACCCATTTGCATCCTATAGCCTTTGATCTTTTTGGAAGTTGAACTAACTCCCAAGTCTGGTTCTTTTGTAAAGACTCCATCTCTTCTGCCATCGCTATTGCCCATTTATCATTTTCCTCAGACTGAATAGCATCCTGATAGCTAGTTGGATCTCCACTACCAGCAATCAAGGCAAAGGCAACCATGTCATCAAACCCATATCTATGTACTGGTTTGCTGACTCGCCTTTCCCGATCTCTAACAAGATTATAGGACCTTTCCTGGAGATCTGAAGGATGATCATCTTCAATCTCTTCAGCTCCTTCAGGAAGCTCCACCTCAACTGGGTGTTTCTGCAAGTCACTTGCTGCAGATTCATCATTCTCGGATTTGTTCAACATATGTTTCTCATTGAACACCACATCTCTGCTGACAACCTTCTTCTTGGATACTGGATCCCATAACCTGTATCCTTTGACTCCATCTTCATATCCAAGGAAAATACACTGTTTTGACCTTGGATCAAGTTTGGACTGTCGCTCTTCGACCGGTAGATGAACATAGGCTGGACAACCAAAGATTTTCATTACAGAAAAATCAACTGGTTTCCCTGTCCATACCTCCTCGGGGATTTTGTAATCAATTCCAGCTGAAGGAGATCGATTTATCAGATAACACGTTGTGTTGAGTGCCTCAGCCCAGAAATTCTTGGGTAACCCCGCATTCAACCTCATGCATCTGGCGCGTTCCAACAGAGTTCTGTTCATCCTCTCTGCAACCCCATTCTACTTTGGAGTTTTTTTAACTGAGAAGTGCCTGGTGATACCTTCATCTTGACAGAACTGTAAGAATGACTTGTCCCTGTATTCCATGCCATTATCTGCTCTGAAATACTTCAACTTCTTTCCGGTCTGGTTTTCTACTTTAGCTTTCCAATGCTTAAAGATTCTGAAAACCTCGGACTTCTGTTTCATAAAATACACCCACACCTTTCTAGAGTAGTCATCTATGAAGTTGATAAAATAATGGGCTCCACCCATTGACGTATGCTTGATCGGCCCCCACACATCTGAATGTACATAATCAAGTACATTTTTACTGGTGTGTGCTCCTGCCTTGAAGCTTACTCTCCGTTGTTTGCCGTACACGCAAAACTTACAGAATTCCAAACTGCACGTTTTGACACCTTTCAGCAACTGTCTTTTGTGAAGTTCTTTCATTCCACCTTCACTCAAATAACCAAGTCGCATGTGCCATAATTTCGTGTTATCACTGTTGGAATTATTCTGCACAGAAATTGCTGCTCCACCAGTAATTGTGTCCCCTATCAACTTGTAGAGGGTGCCCTTCTTCTGGCCCTTCATAATTACCATCGAACCCTTTGTAATTTTCATGACACCATCTCTGACTGAGATACTACAGCCTATAGAGTCAAGTGCTCCAACCGATAACAAGCTCTTCTTCAATTCTGGAATATACCTTACATCACCCAATGTTCTAACAACTCCGTCAAACATTTTGACTTTGATGGTTCCTATTCCAGTAACTTTGCAGACTGCATTGTTACCCAATATCACGGAACCACCAATACAGGATGTAAAAGTATCAAACCAATCCCTGTGAGGGGACATATGAAAAGAACAACCGGAATCCATGTACCAATCTGTAAGGCTGCTACTGTCTCTAACGGATAAGAGATCACCTTATGAAGCTTCATTTTCTATCACTGTGTACAGCTCCCCGTCGCTGCACACATCTGCTTGCTCAGCAACATTAGCAGAATTTTCAATCTGCTTTCCTTTCTTCAACAATGGACACTGATTTTTGTAGTGTCCCTTCTTGTGGCAATTGTAACATTCAACCTGAGATTTATCCTTCTTGTCTGGTCTCGACTGAGACCTTCCTCGTTCCTTGCCGAAATTCTTCTTCCGAATAGGACCCCTGCCACGCCCATCTGAAAATGCAAGAAGACTGTCTCCTTGATCTCTGGAAGTAGTGCCCCTGAACTTATCCTGGTCCAAGACTGCTGACATCACATCGTCAACTGCAAGCTTTTCCTTCCCTACAAGGAGAGTAGTTTGGAGAGTTGAGTATGAGTCTGGTAGGGAGACAAGAAGCAATAAGGCTTTATCTTCTTCGTCCAGCTTTACATCGATACTAGTAAGTTGGGTCACTAATCTAGTAAACTCATTAATATAATTGGTCAAATCTGACCCTTCTTCCATCCGAAGCCGATACAATTCCTTCTTCAAATATAACCGGTTTGATAGAGATTTTGACTTGTAAACTTTCTCAAGTTTCTCCCACAAGTCCTTCGAAGAGGTTTCTGTCAAAACCTGATATTTGATCTGTGGCGCCAAACTCAATCTGATTGTTGCCACGGCCTTTGCTTCAATTTCCGTCCATTTTTTGTCTGTCATAGTCGCTGGTTTCTTCTCCTTCCCTTCTAGTGCAATTGACAATCCCTGTTGAGCCAATACATCTTTGACTGTACACTGCCAAATACTGAAATTTGACTTTCCGTCAAATGGTTCAACTTCGTACCTCATACTCATGCTTGTCATCTTCGTATTTGTGACCTGCGAGATTTCTCTAAACGGATCGTACCAGTTGGCCAGGTAAGTGTAAGTCAGGCGGGAGTCTCTCCGTGCTTTTGCAACGGTGACTAATTAAGTAACCACCTTTCTTAAAGGCACTGCCTTTCGAACCACTTTCCTAGACACCAACGGCGTGAACCAAAAGCTCTTGATACCAATTGTTGAGAAATCAGGTCTTCACAAATACACTAAGATAAATACAAACACACTACTGTATGAAATATAAAATTATACACAAGAATTTTTACGTGAAAACCCAACTGGGAAAAAACCACGGGGAGAGATCTCAGAAAATCCACTATGAAAATAATATGGAGAATACAAACTCTCAACTAAGAAATAAACTAACTGTTTATTTTCTCTCTACTTCACTACTCTTAGAATGCTCTAGCTAGAGCTTCTCTCTCTATCTATCTTGTTCTCTCTATTTGATGGTGTGTTTCAAAATGAAGGAGTTGTCTCCTTTTATAGGCTACCCAATGAGATGGTAGGTGGGTGTGAACAATTGAATATAATGGTAGGCATGCCTAACTTGCCTAATTCTAACATGCCTAACTCTCATTCCTAACCTGCCTAACTTTTGACATATGAGACAAACTTCAACACAAAGTTTCGTAAATTTCCTCAGAATCATGATTACAGACTCAACATATGGCCAAATCATTCCATTTAAATTTCATTCTTTTCGTTTTTTTTACAAGCATAATCACAATCACCCATTAATTCACTGATTAACATCTAACTTAAACATAAAAATTTATACATTTGAGCCATAATCAAAATTGGCTTCACTGTAAGTTTTTCAAAACCTAATTCATACATAATCTCATAGTTTAGTTACTTTAATTCACACATAACTCACATAAAACAGATTATACATGTATAACAACAATTATAATTAACTTTTCAATAATATAATTATAAAATCAATCAATCAGAAAACTAAAACACATATTCATGGAGAAAACTAAAAGAATGTAAAAAGATGAATTAAAGATAATACCTTGATTGTTATAAGATGAATATAGTTTTCCCTTAATTTTCCTCTTCAACCTTACAATTCTTCACAAACTTTTCTCTGATTCTTCTTACTTTTCTCTTTGTGAATACTCTGACCTAACCCTTGTTTGGAAAATGGTTCACAGAGGAGGGAATTCGTATATAAAGTATACGTGCCTGATAGAACATGGGCATCAGTTGAGGCCACGCAGCACTCAACTGACCCATGATCTCAAGGGTGTGTTTGGTTGGCTATTCCTCTTATTCCCATTATTCCTTAAGGCCTTGTTTGTTTGATCCTTCATTAATTCATTTTTCATTTATTTTAATTATTTAGTTTATCATATAGTTTTAATTGTCACACTTTAATTAGCTATAATATATTATTTAAATTCAATTAAATAAAAGTCATTATTACTCGATAAATCAATTCATCACATAATTAAAATTCTCTTTTACTTAATTATGATAAATCAATATATATCTCTAATTAATTATTAACTTAATTAGAACAATATCACAACTATTAAATAACTCATTAAATTTAATTAACTCAATTAAATTCACACTTTGCATTACAAAATTACTTCATATTAATTTAATCAATGTAATACATTTAATTAATTTAATTTACGTCAATCTCTTCAAATATTTATTTAACTCAATAAATAAAATAATCAACACAAATATTTATTTAATTCAAATAAATATGAAATTCACATTCGTTACAAAAACGGGTAAAATTCATTGATATTATGTGTAGACACCCGAAATTTCGCTTTCCTTCTAGTAACCCTACAGGAGACAAAAGCGTAATTTCACCCAATAACAATCCCGCGGGAGGGCAAAAGCGTAATTTCACCCCCACAATAACATGTTAAAGCAAGGATCAAAAAGCTGAGGATGAGGTCATAAGAAACCACCGCAGCAATCTTTGAGTCGTAAACTACCCAAGGCAAACCAGCTAATTGCCCGCTGACACCGGAGGATACCTTTCTGCTTTTTGCTTCATCCTACCGGTTATGGAAATAGTCAAAATTGATGCCATTGTGTAGCCCTCGGAAAGAGCTTTTTGAAATGGTAGGGCGCGTCTCCCAACTATTCCCGGATTGAAAGATACGAACATTTTAGCAAGTCGCGCCACGACCGAATGAACGAACTTCGAGGATGTGGGATCCACAGGGCCCAACCCCGAGGCCTATATCCAAGCATCAGCATCTCATTTGCAAAAGGGAGAGCTCATTTTTAAATAGAGAAACAACAACTTAGAGAGAGAAGGAGCTCAGATTTAACAACAAAAATCATTAGATTCAAGTTAGATCTAGTATTATATAGTTAGATTTTATATATAGAGAATGACATAGCATAGATTCAAGTCAAAGAAAGCTCGTTTCTTCATTCCCTAAGGTGAAAAAATCGAATCTTTTGTACATTTCATTATAAATCTACTAGATCTATTAGATCTTGTTAAATATTGTGCTTAGATATAGTTAAAGTTGCAATCTTTATATATATTGGTTGTTTATCTATTAATCTATTTATTTTACCGAATATTTTGCTTACATCTAGTTAAAAATTGAATCTTTTCACTAGATCTATCCTAGATCTAGCCAGGTTTAGCCCTTAACCAGTTCTGAAGCTACAAAGCTTGAACCTTTATGCTAGGTTGGCTTGGATCTAGGTTAGATCTAGTCATTTTCAATTGACTTTGAGCACTCCGCAAAACCCTAGAACCATATCTAGTGGGGAGAAGGTCCTAACTATTCGCGTTAAGGATTCTAACAAGTGAATGACATGATAGCGGGTTTAGGATACATTTTTTATATACTTTCATTTAGATCCCGATTGTGTCATCGTGCGGATCTTTAGATACCTTAGATCTATGGATCCATGTCTTAGATTCTGAGATCCTTCGATAGATCCCATTCGATACACATAGTCCCTCAGATGTTTCCTTCGATGATGCAATTTAAAAGTTAGGGTCTCGGGAGCCCACTTTTAGATCTCTTTCCATTATGATCAAACATGGGATGTGAGCCTGGGAATCATGGAATCAAGATCTAAGCATTGGATCTCGATTTGATTCCCACGATGGACGTGTTGTGGATTGTAATATTAAAATGTTCAAATCATTATATATGTAATTTCGTTCCTTAAAACGATTTCGAGAGCCTCATCCCGAGAAAACGGATTTAAGGCCTCGTAATAGTGGAAATTTGTGATTGTGGGTGTAAAATTTTATTTAAACTCGAATAGTTATACTTATATAATCTAATAATAAAAGATTTTATATATAAATATTATGTATATGAGTTTAACGAACACTAACTAAATTAAACAAATGTATGACAATAAAAGAAGTGATAAATATATAATTATATGGTAGTATAAATGTAAATGAAAATATTTTAAAATTAAATAAAAAATGAGAATATATATTTATTTATTTATTTTTATATTTATATTTTAAATATTGAAGTGTATACCTCAACAATCTTACAACTTTGGGATGCAAACTGTATTTTTTTAAATGTAAAAACACTTTGGAGTGCGCTTAGATACATTTTAAATATTATGGTGCAAACTTTAACAACCTTACAAATTTTGGGGTGTAAATTGTGTTTTAGTCATATATATATATATATATATATATATATATATATATATATATATATATGAGAAAAATGAAGGTGCACAGCTGTGTAAATTTAGAATCTACACAGTCTACAATTGTAGGGTGACGATTGTAGAGCGATCACCCTAAGATCTGGATCGTAGAGTTAAGTTACTCTACGATCGTAGAGTGACTTAACTTGACGATCTAGATCGCCGAGTGACTGCTCTACGATCGTAGACCGTGTAAATTCTAAATTTGCAGAGTTGTGCACCTCCATTAAAGCCATATATATATATATATATATATATATATATATATATATATATATATATATATATATATAAAAGCTTTCTAAGCTAATTTCTCACCAAGATTAATGGGACAACAGCAGAGAAAGTTTGCCCACCCCTTAGCGTTAACAAATGGCTGCCTACTATTATACATGTTACAAGGTTCTGGGAGTCTATGGCCAGCCTGAGCTAATCCGGTACTGCGGCTCCATGGTATTGTCTTCACCGGACGGCTGCAATGAGACAATGATCATGCGGCGTCTTGGTGATTGATCCGACTGAACAATAGGGGGGGGGTAAACTGGGTATTGTATTCAATAGGGGTAAATTAGACAAAAAGAATATTGGTTTAGATAGAGGTGGGGATTACTGCGGAAATATCAAATTGGCATGTGGAGATATGCATTCCCTTGATTTAATTTAATATAGTAGTTAATAGTATAATTATTTAAAAAGTATTATAAAAAATAAATTGGTAATAGGAGTAGTATATAATGGCTAATAATTATTTCATTAATAATATTTTCTTTCCCAACTTTTTCACCATTGAATTGGCCGCAATTGTTTATTTACTGTATCAATTTCAGACAAAAAGTGAATTGGCGCCAATTATTTAATTTATTTATTTATTGCATCAATTTTGTGTTTGACAAAAAATAAACAGTGAAGGACATTTCCTTCGCTAATTACTTAAGTTGTAACAGAAGTTTTTCTTTCACAGTTCCCTCGCTAGAAATTATTTCATGTGAAGGAATTAATTGCTTCACAATTTTTTCTTCACAATATCCCCAGTGAAAAACTGTGGAGGGTGACCTCCCAATGATCAAGCTGAGAATAGCATCTAGCAGGCTTGATTGAAGAACTTAGTTTAACTTGTTGCGGGAATCCAACAACAGATCCTTTTGGAGAACAGCATCTAGCAGGCTTGATTAAAAGTTTTTACACGATTGAGCAAACAAATAGAATCAAATAGCATTCATATCCTCAATTAATCACTTCTGATTAATGTGCTATAAAATATAAAATTGCTGGAAAAATATAAAATTTTAAGCATATTCTATCAAAGTAACCAATCCAACCAAAAAATAATCACATTCCTACCCTTTTTATTTTTTCCATTATATATATATATATATATATATATATATATATATATATGATATCCGTTATGCAATCCATTATCTCTCTCTCAAGTTTTTTCCCAATCTGTTCAAAACCAAAACTAGCTGATATCTGCTGCCAGTTGGAGCAAAGGATCCTTCATGAACCCACACCTTCTAAAGCAATATGCATGCCAACTACATATGGAAAAATCTTACAAGATGCTTACAGTGTCATTTACTTTCGAGTTCCTTAGAATGTTTGGCTTGAATAAACTTTAAACCTTTAATTTTTCTCGAATTTTCAAACTCCAAGCCTAATGCTTCAATTTTAAGGCATTGAGCCTCAATGTACCTAAATTTCTAAAGATAAAACCTTTAGACCAACAGATTTATCATTTCTTTGCAGGAATAATTCACCATTACGAGTATAATTTAGCATTTTTATACTATTTTACCATTACGAGTATAATTTATACTTATGTTTTTGTTAAACCTTTGTTTTTACGTATAGAAACAAAACAAAATTTAAAAAATTTAAAAATTGAGAAACCATAAGCGCAGCATAGCTCCAGCAGCAAAAAAAAAAAAATGACGGAAACACAACTGAGTGAGCACTAGTAGTATACCAGAAATACAAGACAAATTAATTACACCAAAACCAGACTCAAAGACGTCATCCTTACAAAGAATAAAGAACAAAATTATAAATAACAAAGAAAATGCAGAAAACTTAATTTTCGAAACTGAAACAGAGGAAATTAAGCATGTTGGAGGGATATTATATTCAACGGATATTATCATTTACAGATACTCAAAATGATCCATATTCACTTTTCGACTTCCTATTCCATTACATCCTTGATAATGGCAGTATATTCAGCCATATGCTCTAATGTAGCACAAAAAGTCCCAAAGTCAAAAGTGTATGCTACATTTTTTATCGGGAGATTTTCTCCTATTTTACCCCAAAGATTTTCTAATGCAATATGTCGGTTTGTAAAAACGTTTGCATTGGCATCCGTCTTTTCGTAGTTATTAGTACAAAAGTTTGAAATTACTCTAAATCTAATGCTCTCTAAAAACATTTGAGTAACGAGTAAACAGGCATCTGCGATTTCTTTCAGATCCTGACTATGTTTAGCATTATCCTTATCTTGTAGATTCTTATTTAATAAGGTGGTAACAGCAATATCGAGCTTGATTTTGTTGGGCTTTACTTGCTCTCTGTTTTTGCCTGATACTACACATAGCCCGGAGGCTTTTGTGTAACTTTCATCAATCTCCATGTTTTGAAAACATCTAGACTTAAAATTTTTGAAGGCCCACCAAAAATTTTCTTTATCCTTCTGATAAGCTTTGAAGTATAGATCTTCCGCTCCAAATAATAAATGGACTATTTCAGCACTGGCCTCTAAAGTGACGACAAAGTGACTGTGGGCATCTTTGGTCAGCATCTTCACTTCACCGAAGTGGGGACAATCTCTCCTACTAATTCCTTTCCGAATATAATCAATAAGAGTAGAATATTTGTCGGCCTCCTGGAAAACATCAAAGGGAAACCTATAGTCTATTCTATAGTTTGTATCATCAAGATCGGCTGTCAATCTTTCAGAGAGGTCTAAGGCGGATGTACTGGCCATTGTTGAAGAATGCAAGATGTATGTTCCAACAGGTGTTGGTAAGCAGAAGAAAAGAGGAAGCTCGAGAATGAACAGTAAGGTGTGTGTATAGTGGACAGAATACTGAATATATATAATAATTAATAAAGGGTAGGAGTTGGGGATTGGCTTGCAATATAGAGAGAGGGTTTAAAGAAGTTATTTGTACGTACACTTATTTTTTGAAGAATGCAACATGCATGTATGTTCCAACAGGTGTTGGTAAGCAGAAGAAAAGAGGAAGCTAGGTCGAGGATGAACAGTAAGGTGTGTGTGTGTCTATATATATATATTACTTTGGGTTTTGCTAGTCGACAGAATACTGAATATAATAATAAAGGATAGCAGTTAAGGATTGGCTTGTCTTACAATGCATAACAGTCGCTAGTAAAGTACTATACTTCTCACTACTGATCAATACACCAGAAAGATCCATGATTATCAGATCACATTGCTTTGCTTTGCTTTACTTAAACCCTATATATATAGCTCACTTCATCCCATATATATTTAATACCACAAATAGAAAAACACTACAATTAATAAAGGTACTCTTTTTTATATTTTATTATTATTATTTTTTATTTTAAGCCTATTACATTCAAATGTTACAGGCACATAGATGGAAAGTAAGAGGACCTAGCTACATTCATAAATATATGTTAACTGTACATCTACAAATATATGGAGTATCATATTAAGGCAGGGGTATAGCTAAGGAGTATATCAGAGAGAGAGAGAGAGAGTTGAATGAATGCCAAGATATCACGGGGCAGTGTTAGGATTCATGGCTGTTTTTTTTTTTGGGTACAGTAATTTATAGGTGTGAGAAGTTATCTAACTGTGCACTATAATTAAGGGAGGAAGGAAGGACATTATTTGATTTTGTTTGAGATTTTCATTTCATTGATTGGGGAAGACTGAAGAGACACAGCTTTACTACTACTACTGCTGCTGCTGTAATTGAGGAGAGATAGTGTGTGTATGCATGCGCCTGTCCACGTCAGTCCAAAACAAACAAAAGCAGGCCCCGGTTCAGGATCCTTTTGACATATTGTACCATGTATATCTTTTTAATGAAAGAGTCTGCGCATCCTTTTTTTCTCTAAATCCAAAAAAAAAAAAAAAATTGAATTAAAGACAAATAGGAAGCCATTTCCACACATCCTTTTTAATAAAAGATAAAAAGTAGATGCGAAAAGCCTACACCATCTTGGCCAAAAGTTTTTGAGAGGGACAAAAAATGAGTTCGCTATTCAATTTTTGTGTAAAATATATGCTTGCTCTTAATGTTGAAATAAAACATACAACATAAAAAATAAAAAAAATATACTTAATATACTTACACACACATTGATATATAGTTTCTTTACTTATATATACTTAATAATTTCATTTAAATGTATTTTATGCTATAAAAAAAGGGTCCTCTTAACATGTGCCCTTAGGGCACATGCTAAGCACGGAAAACAAGAGATGGGGGTCCACTAAATATTATTTGTTTATGCATTTGTACTGAATTCAATGCATGGAGTCCACTAACATATTATTTTTTAATACATTGAATTCAGTGTAAATGCATAAACAAATAATATTTAGTGGGTCCTATCTCTTGTTTTTCGTGCTTAGCATGTGCCCTAAGGGCACATGTTAAACAAACCCATAAAAAAATAGTACAAATACAAGAAAGACAAAAATTTGATGGGACTCAATTTAAAATTATTATAATAAAAACAAAAATTTTGATTTTGTTTATCCGCTTTGTTTTGTTTGATTAGACTCTGAGTGTACCTCTCCTGTCCACGTCCAGTGCTGTGCTGTGTAGTCCAAAACAAACAAAAGCAGGTCAATCTGTTCGTGATCCTTTCGACATCGTACCATGTACTACGTGTGTGTATATCTTTTTAATGAAAGAGTCTGCATCCTGTTTTCTCTAAATCCAAAAAAATAAATAAAAGGAATTAAAGACAAATGGGAAGCCACTTCCATACATCCTTCTTAATGAAAGAGATAAAAAATAGATGCAAAAAGTCTACACCATTTTGGTCAAAAGTTTTTGACGGGACAAAAAATGAGTTGACTATTCAATTTTTCTTTCCCTCCTTGTGTAAATATATGCTTGCTTAATGTTGAAATAAAACATAAACAATAAAAAATGTAAATAAATCACAGCTTTGCCTTTTTAAAATTAAGATATGAATTCCATAAATGGGTTTATTATAATTGCAAAATATTTTTATTTTTTTATAAAAATTCTTCAATTATTTGTTACTGTTTAAAGTAGTCAATTAATTTTTTAATATAAAATTCTGAATTAAGATAATTAAAATAAACTCTTTTGGTAAAATTAGATATTACTGTCACTTCCTCACCCTCAATTCTATTCCTACTTGAATTATAGATGACAATAATTTTGAATAGAGAGGATATCTATTACTCCCTCCGTCCCAAATTAATTGCTTTTCTAGGACTTTTTAAAGTCAAATTGACTATTTTTAAAATTAATAATTAAGCATATATAAATATATTTCTAAAATTATAAAAATTGAAATTAGTAATAAATTGTATATACTTTCTTTTGGTTATAATATCTTCACCTATATGTTAGCAAAAATAGTAAAAAGATTAGTTTTAAAAATAGTCAATTTGACTTTAAAAAGTCCTAGAAATGCAATTAATTTGGGACGGAGTGATAATATTTACATAACAGCTTTGCTATATATGTAATGATCTGTACAATAATTTGTACACTTACCTTTGTAAAATTGTGGTTCCACCATTTTTTGTGGGACCCGCCACAATTTTACAAAGGTCATTGTCCACATCATTGCAAAACATCATTACATATAGCATTTGCCATTACATAAATACATCATTACATAACTCAAAACTATCAATTAATCTAAATATATCCTAAATGGTACGAAAGTATAAATTATCTGTTGTATCCTAAATGGTATATTTGACAATTTTCATTATATATATATATATATATATATATATATATATATATATATATATATATATATACACACACGGTTGAACAGTTCTTAAAATATATTAGAATTTATTTTTTTACAAACGGTCATGGTGAACGTACAAAATCAAAAAAGTAGCATGACCTACTTTTTGTCAGATCGGCATGTCCCTTCTGCTACTTCCCTAGTGCTTCCAGCTGCGACCAACTCTCATACCCCAATGTCCCTATTTCCCTCTGTCGATAATATATATATATATATATATATATATATATATATATATTATTTTGCTAATTTGGGGAAGGAGTTTTGCTAATTTGGTTAAGCCTTTTGCCCAAGAAAAATTAATACCTTTACACAAAAATAAATTAGGAGAAAATTTACATTTACCCTATGTGGCCTTATAACAACAAATAAAAGAAAAAAAAAAGAAAAAAAAGACATTTACCACTAAGTTATCTATCAATCACCTTTGGTGGCTTATCTTGTTAGTCTCTTCCATAAAACATATGTAAAAATAAAAATTACTTTTTTGCGATAATAATAATCATAATTATTACTTCCTCTGTTTTATAAAAATAATTTGGTTATTATATCACACTATCAAATTACACGTTAATATAATTTTTATATTGCACTTTACTATATTACTCTAAAATAAAAATGTAAGAATTTTGCTATATATTGCAATAAATTTATACTGATTTATAATTGTGAAACTCATTAATACATGAGATTGAGATTGATAGTAATTATAAGAGAGTCTCATTTATTATAATTTTTTTTAAAAATAAATTACCACTAATATTTATCCATATATAACTGATAATCAAATAATCGTTAGAAAATATTCACAACATGGAGTATAAAATCAACGTATTGATGACATTGGACGACATTGTCCCACTTCCATCACCGCCGAATCATGCTAAAGTTTTGATTTGATTTGAGCTATAGGATGGACCCACCCCAATGATAACTATCTTTTTATTCGGACTAAAAGACAAATTACACTCCAAACTTTACTCATATGTTGACTTTTGACCCCAAACTAAAAAACGTATCTAAGTGCATCCTAAACTTCATATATGCGTAACAAAATGCACCCTCCGTACATTTAGCCGGTCAAAAGTGACCGGTTAAGGCACTGAGGTCAAAAGTCAACAAGTTTGGGGTGCAATTTGTCTTTTAGGCTAATAATAATAATAATAATAATAATAATAATAACAGTAATAATAATAACAACAATAATAATAATAATAACAATAATAATAATAATAATAATACCGATAATAATAATAATAATAATAATATCGATAATAATAATAACGTTAATAATAATAATTATTATTATAATACCGATAATAATAATAATAATAATACTAATAATACCGATAATAATAATAATACAGATAATAATAATATTTATAATTTTTATATTTTATAATTTCCTTAATTATATTTGCTAATAATAATGTCAAAACTCATTTGATATTAATTATAAAAATCAATTATTGGATACTATTATCTGTATTATTATTATTATCGGTATTATTATTAGTATTATTATTATTATTGTTATTATTATTATTATTAACGGTATTATTATTATTATTATTATTATTATTATTATTATTATTATCGGTATTATTATTATTATAACAAATAATGCATTGTATCATTATTTGTATCCAATAATTGATTTTTATAATTAATATCAAATGAGTTTTGATATTATTATTAGCAAATATAATTAAGGAAATTATAAAATATAAAAATTATAAATATTATTATTATCTGTATTATTATTATTATCGGTATTATTATTAGTATTATTATTATTATTATTATCGGTATTATAATAATAATAATAATTATTATTAACGTTATTATTATTATCGGTATTATTATTATTATTATTATTATTATTGTTATTATTATTATTATTGTTATTATTATTACTGTTATTATTATTATTATTATTATTATTATTAGACTAAAAGACAAATTGCACCCCAAACTTGTTGACTTTTGACCCTAGTGACTTAGCCGGTCACTTTTGACCGGCTAAATGTACGGAGGGTGCATTTTGTTACGCATATATGAAGTTTAGGGTGCACTTAGATACGTTTTTTAGTTTGGGGTCAAAAGTCAACATATGAGTAAAGTTTGGGATGCAATTTGTCTTTTAGTCTTTTATTCGAGAAAGAAGCACACGAGCATTGGTGACATGGAAACTTGTCACATTTCACCCCTCAAAAATCAACAAAGATTGAAAAATGGATTATAAAATAATATGAAAAACTGTACTTTCAAAACAATAAGTAATTGAGACTTATAATAATAAAAATTACACATAATGTATCTTTTTATAATATTATTATTTATTACTAAAAATTATACCATGATTCCATCTAAATATTTTATATTCATTTTATTTGTTCGGTTATTATACCAACCTTATCAGCTCAATAAAATTAGTTATTTTCAGATAATTTTAAATTCGTATGACTTTTTGGTAATATAGTAATTATTTTCGCCAATTTAGGCTAAATTTAGGAAAATGAACAATATTGACACAAATTTGTCACTTTAAGGACTCAATTGACGAAAAATGAATTTTAAGGACGGTTAAATTACAACCAAAATAAAGTATAAACGATATAAACATTTAAAAGATTTAATTACCCTTTTATTTTTAGTTAAGTGACTTATTCCGATAAGAAATGCTACATTCGATTGCCAAGAGATTGAATTTATAGAAATTTAGAGACATTATTATAGAAATTCAGAGACATTAAGGTTTAATATCTTAAAATTGAAACATTACAATTTAAGTTATAAAATCCGAAATAAATTTAAAATTTTAAAATGTATTTAAACCTTCTGTTTTTATTAAGAGAGAGTAAAAAATAGCTGTTATTTTTTTAAACTCTTAATCTATCATATTTTTCAAAATAAAATAATCCTAATATTTGTATCTCTATTTTTTTCTCTCCACTACCGTTATATACCATCTCCTATTTTTAATAACAGTATTTTTTAATAACTGTTATTGTTTGATAGAAGAGGACAAAATCAAATTAAACAAAGCCAGGGAGGATATGGATAACCAAAAAAAATGTCTCCATCCTTAGCTTTCATAAGTCTGCATCCTTAGCTTTTATCCTTTTTAACGAAAGAGTGCATCCTTTTTTTCTCTAAATCCCCGAAAAAAAAGGAAATAAAGACAAATAGGGCAAGGACACCGAGTTTTTCAAATTATCTCAAAAAAGCTTTCTCACCCAAAAGTTCAAACTAAAATCAAGCAACTTCGATCCTAGGCTAAAACAAGACTTAAAACGACTTATAAAATCAGCGCACTTAACACAATTTAAAGACGTCAAAGGTTTTTTTCGAAACACACGCACACACACTTCATGCTTAGGAAATCAACAAGATGCGGTAACCGTGTTTTTACGGAAGTCGGGGGTGCCTAACACCTTCCCCTCTCTTAAGAAAGCTCCCAAACTCTATGAATCTCGGGTTCCAGACCAATTTTATGGAGTCACATATTGGGTCATATTGCAAAAACCTTAAAAGTTCTAGATGAATTGGTACATCTATTTAAACTTATACCAACTGGAGACTCTGTCTAATTCGGCCCAATCACTAAAATCAACATTTTCAAATTCGTCGACATTTATGTCGGTGTTTTTCCTGAAACTTCACCCTTTAAAACAAAGTAATCGATAGAAATGACCTTAAGGGTAGAAATAACACATTTAGGAAAGGAAATCGTTTTCCCCCCGGCGTCGACACTATGTAACTCAATATCCCGTGCAAATCACGTGTTTTGTTATAAAATAATTTATAATATATATATATATATATAAATATATATATTTATATTATACTATAATATTATATCAATTATAATAATAATAGATTAATATTATGTACCATGATTTTATATAAAAAATTATTTTCTACTAAAATATATTATTCAATAAATAATGATAACTAATTATTGATAAAAAAAAATTAAATAAATTTAACAATTGACAATAATAGTTTGTCTATTTATAGAATATAAAAAATAATATTTATCTTTAAATTAGTCATTTATTTGTTTATATATTCATCTACTTATGTTATAGTAAAATTTTATTTAAACTCGAATAGTTATACTTATATAATCTAATAATAAAAGATTTTATATATAAATATTATGTATATGAGTTTAACGAACACTAACTAAATTAAACAAATGTATGACAATAAAAGAAGTGATAAATATATAATTATATGGTAGTATAAATGTAAATGAAAATATTTTAAAATTAAATAAAAAATGAGAATATATATATAAATTTTAGAGGATGTGAACAAGTGACATGCACAAACAGGCTGCCTGGCCTGGCCTGATCTAAGCCTGCCAGGCTTTGATCATTGACCAGGCCGGGCCAGACCCAGGCTCAAACATCAAAAGGCCAGGCCAGGCCAGATTATTGAACTAAAACTTGGGTCTGAGGAAGCCTGCAGACCAAGCCAGGCCAGGCCTTTCCATACTTTCCTTTAAAACTTTAAACTTGAAAACTCTTCCATTTATAAAACAAAAATGGGATATAAGCTAACATTGTTAATCAATATGGGACTTTTAAAGTCTAAGTAGAGAACCAACTATGACTATCATATAAATATACTCAGCGAACTTGGAGAAAGAACACTTTATATTCGATGTGGGATGGACACAAGTGTGTCTAACAGACTTTAGTTTCTTAAGTTGTTGCGTTGAGTTACTAATTATCTTTAAATATAATTCTCCTTTCTTCCCTGGTGGTTTAGTCAAAAAATATATATTATATAATTACTTTTGGGAACATCATCATTCATTTGCAGGTTCCTTATTACATGGGCACATGCATTCTTTTTGACAGCTGGAGGAGTATACAATTCTAAAAATATAAGTTAGCAATTGCAAAATGGCAGCCACTAGTTACTTAATGATGACTTTTGTTAAGTCCCACATCGCTTACCCACCAAATTTATGCTAGGCCATTGACAGTATAAATAAGACATGCAGCCTACGCCAAAAAATTAACTAAATGGTTCCATGTTGTAGCCAGGTCCAAGTGCGAACAGGCCAGGCTTAAGGTTTGGCCCAGGCCAGTCCAGGCCGGGCTTTTAGTTAGGCCAGTCCAGGCCGGATATTGTCTCTTAAATGGCGGCCTTTTTGCAGCCTTCAGGCCGGGCCCGACTAGGCCAGGCTTTGACCAGGCCAGGCTTTGACCAGGCCAGGCTCAGGCCGGATCAAGGTCAGGTCGCAGGCCTCAGGCCTTTTGTGCACCATTCCGTACTGTCTTGTCTTTGTAAGTAAAGATGAATTACTTTACTTCAAATAAAAGATTAAAGATTGGACTTGGCTGGGCTGGGCTGGGGCGGGCCGGGCTGTAATAAAAATGGGAAGGCCAATTGTTATCAACCCAATCCAACCCAACCCAAAATCACATACAAACTGGAATAATAAAGATCGCAGAAGATACCCTCTGTGCCGATCGTTTCAGCCGCGGCGGTCTCTCTCTCTCTCTCTCATAAAAACAGGTTTGGATTATCTTCTTTCGCCGGTCTTATTTCTACCACCTCCATACTCTGTTTCTATTTAGTTATTTTGTTCTTGTTATATTTATAGTTTTGTTGTTGTTTGAATTTTTGAGGTTGAATCAGATCTGGAGATGGAGATGGACATTAATTTTCGGAAGGAGAAAAGGAATTCCCTTCTCGGGAAGAGGTACCGAGACCAAGTCGATAACAAGGATGATGATAGGAAGGTGAGTTATTATGAGTATGCTGATGGAGGTCCTATATATATGTATGTATATGTATATATTTGTTTGTAAACAGATTTTATGGGGCTTTTTTTATTCAAGGCATAATTTTACTCCCTATAGTTCAAAAAAGGGTTACATTTTGATTTTTTGAAGTCAAAAATCGTATATTTAAAATTGATGTGCACTCAGAAAATAGTAAACTTTGTATTTTTTTCCAAATAGATTACAATATTCACAATCGTATAGATTGAAATCAATTAAAGTTCTTATCAATTTCGTGTTTTATTGAAACGAATCAGTTATTTATTTATTTATTTATATTTGTTGTTGTTGTTTGGATCGTCAGGTTGAATCAGATATGGAGATGGACAACTTTCAGACGGAAAACATGGATTTCTCCCTCGGGAAGCCCTACCTTGACAAATACTTTAACTCAAATTTAGCCTACCCTGCAGTCCCCGAAAAACAGCGTCGTGGACAAATTACAACGGAGGTGTTTCGGGTGATAATCAACATGGAAGGAGGAAGAGGAGGTTATCTGTCTGGTAAAATCTTTTTCAGTAACCTATGTGACCATATATATATCTACAAGCAAGGAGGTGAACCTGGACAATATATTAAGCCTATTAAGGAAGGGTGCGATCTGCTGACGACTGTGAGTGGCCGCAATCATGTCATTCAGTCGTATGGTTATGTCAACGTCTTTGTGGATCTGCTGCTCTCCAGCTCTGAACACCAACCCCTCACCAACTGCGATATACCCCAACACAAACTCATCCCCATCACGGACCACCCCATCATGCGCTACTTTGAGATCGAGAGCAAGGAGATGAGGGAGATGATCACCTCCGACTTCTTCGATACCGAGGGCTACGACATGGAGAACGACGACACCGATGACGAACTCGATGACGTCGTTGAGGGCAACTTCGTCCGCATCACCAACTGCAAGGGCTCCTTTGGTAAGAACGGCAAGTTTAAGGAGAACAAGTTCCGTGGGCTAGTTTATAATCCATCTGAAGAAATTTTCGACAAATCCTTAAGTTACACGGTTCTGGGCAAGGATAATAAATGTTCTGTAACCATATTGTACGCCTTGTTCCGTAAAGCCGTTCAAGCCGTTGTGGAGGTGGTTTGGCTGAACGATGAAGAACCAGAATCTGGTGTTTATGGACTTATTGCAGCCAGAAATGACATGATTAAAGAGGATGCTTATGAGATTATCCTCTTACTGAAGGAGGACTTGAGTCAAAGCGTACCAGTAGTATCAGGGCAGCCAATTCAATTGTCCAGATCCGTAGTAGCTGTGCCAATCAATTCCAACCTTTTAGTTCGTGCACATTTGAGAACCAACGACAAGGTCTTTCCTAGTGCAAAACTACTCTTTCCTGCACAACAATCTGGTGTATCAGAGCTTTCTATAAAAGACACAATGCAAGTGAAAGTCACTTGGCAGGACTTTTGGTAGACCTGGCAATATCAGGCCTTAGATTGCAGGCGCCTTGTATGGACTGATCTAACAGCTGTGCTAGTGGAAAAAATCTCAGATTGGAGGCACCTTAGAATTTGAATTTGCTATTTTATGCAATTTCTTTGTTTTAAATTTGGATTGTATTGTGTGTTGTGGAAGTTGTTTGAAACTTTGATTTCTGTCATGGATGTTTGAATTATATCGTGGAAGTTGTTTGAAACTTTGTTGATTGTATTTGTAGACTGCGCAAGTTGTTTGGATTGCATTTTGGTTGGATGTTTAAATTCAGTTGTTTGAAACTGTTGCCTATGCGCTTAAGGATTGATGTGGTTTAAGTGTTCTCATGGCTCGAGGCATGTCCCTGCACATCGTAGTGGTCTGCATGGAGTGCTAGAGCAGCAACAATTGAGCGGGGTAAGCTCTTAAATGTCCTCTTAATCCAATTATCTATATTCTTCCGATCTTCAGGATGACTCCAGAATGTTCTTGCAGGATGCCTCAGATGAATATTTAACCATGGAGGCCAAACTGTGTTCCAATGGTGTGGTGAGCTTGTTCCACGCTTTACAAATTAATGTCATTCTGGTTTATCAAAAAATATTCATACGTTGCATGTTTTTGTGGTTGTAACCATTTGTTACTTGCAAGTACTTATTAAATATTTGAGATCTTTTATATCTATTTCAAGTTTCACTTCCATATCCACATCCACATTTTTTATTTGATTTGAATTGTCCTACTGGTCATCTCATGCGAAGTCGGTGTTCATGTTTGTTATAGGCCGAGAAGCTTATGTATCGACTACTATTGCTTTTTGCAGAGATTGCTGAAAAGAGAAATAGGTTATACTGCCCATGCTGACGAGGTATGTTATTGTCTATTAACTGTCAAACTAAGTTATTTTAGAAGCAATTTCTTTGTACTAATGCGAAACTCAATTACATCTTTTATCCCGCACTAGTTAGAGTACAAATTACTGTCTTGTGTCTGATAATGTGTATTATTAATAAAAATTTACGGTGTGTATTTTCTCGTGAATACTGTAGTGTATTGTAGCTCTACTAATTTATATATATGTTTAGGTGAGGAGGTTCCAGAGATTCAAGTAGGAGTTAGTAATCAAGTGAGAGTACTCTTATTGAGTTAGGTCAAAGACTCAAAATAAATTGTTGTAATTCAGTGATTTTACGACAAAATCAGTCTTATATCTCACTGTAGGGTCTTGATTATCCTTTTTGAAAAACTAAAAAAGAGAAAACGCAAGTACTAAATTTAGCTTATAGAACCTAGCCTGCTTGGAATCAAAATATGAAATGAATCAATATGTTATTGATCAACTAAAACTTTATTTATGGAGCTCAACGATTTGACATTTATATATTAAGATTTTATAGATTCAAGTAAAACTGTGATTTGAAGAATGCCCAAAGAATACATAGAAGAAAGTGAAAGTTGGACTCAAGGAGTGGACAATAAGTCTAGTTTCTTTTTGCTTTCTGGTGTCAATTAGTCTATTCTTTTTGGAAGAAGGGCAAAGAGGAGGAAAATGGGGAGAGAAAGGAGGGGGGGGGGGCAGCATGGGCTAGGTCAAATAAAGTGCTGATAAATTATGAAAAATGTACTATTAATGTCAAGTTCTGTAATTTAAAAATTTCATATAAAAATTTTAATAATTTATTTCAAAAATGATCAATTTGACCACTAAAATCAAACTAAGACGTTTAGGGACGAAGAGTAGTTTTTAGGACAAAAATAACATTTACTCCATTGAAGTTAGCATACTTTGTGCAATAGACCACTGAATTAAAAAAAAATTGCAATCAACCAACTGAACTAACTAAAATATTAAAATTACATCATTCTGTTAAAAAAATGTAACAAACGTTAAAATTTTCCTACGTGGCACTACAAAAAAATAAAAAATGAAACATTAATAATAATAATAATAATATATATATATATATATATATATATAAAACAATAAAGTTTTCAACTCATTTTTTATTATACTTTTTTTTTACTGTATTCTATAACTCAACAAACAAGATTAATTTAGAAAAAAAACAAAAACTAAAAACTCATCCCCAAATGATACTGTGGGTGAACCCACATTATAATATCATCAAATTAACCATCTCAACCGCAGGGGTGTTCATCAGTAATTTATCGTACCGAATTGGTTATCGTTTTTACTCAAAAATGGGTACCGATACTGATATCGAATTACCGGTATTACGGACTGGTTAGGACCGGTTCGGTACCGGTAAAAACCGGTTTGTACCGAACTGGGGTTTCTTTGAGGTAATGTACTAACTATAAATTACTTCCCTTTCAACCCAAGATTTATTTGAGTAATACGTACCTCATGTTAATTGTATTGAACCGACTGGAAATGTCGTGTTATATATATATATATATATATATATATATATATATATATATATATATATATATATATATATATATATATATATATATATATATCAACCGGTTGCTGCCAGCAACCACAAAAGTCAACCAGGTTTGCGTAAACCTGATAGCAATTTGTGAACTGCCGCTACAACCTGTAGCGGCAGGGCTAACAAAAGGCAACCAGGTTTGCGTAAATCTGATAGGGTTGCTGCAGCAACCGGTTGCTGTGGATTATCTGCCATATATATATATATCTTGTTGCAGCTTGTCAACTATGGGATCTCACATGATCTATTGGACACCGTGGAAAGATTGACAAAGGAGTACTACAAGAAGTGTATGGAGGAGAGGTTCAAGGAAATGGTGGCAAGCAAAACTCTCGAGGGAGTCCAAGCAGAAGTGACTGATATGGATTGGGAGAGCACCTTCTTCCTGCGTCATCTCCCTGTTTCAAACATTTCAGAAGTTCCTGATCTCGAGGATGAGTACAGGTAAAGAAACCAAACAATTAGTATTTGGTTATAGCACATTTATTATACTCAAGTATTACTATAAAAGGAAACATAACAGTAATCAGTGTCTAAAAACTCCTAAATTTTATCAATATCTCCTCGTATCTATCGTCATATATATTTTTTTGGTGACAGGAGGATGATGAAGGAATTTGCCGGAAAGCTTGAGAAACTAGCAGAGGAACTCCTGGACTTACTCTGCGAGAATCTTGGGCTAGAGAAAGGTTACCTAACGAAGGCCTTTCACGGCCAGTTCTCACAAGTAGTTCAACCGGTACAACTGCAAATGTCTTGTTATATATATAGTTCAACCGGTACAATCAGTTTGGTACTTGTATCGATGCCGAACCGGTTTCGTTTTGTCCCGAACCGGCCGGTTCGAACCGGTTCGGTTAGCCCAAACACCGAAAAAATTGAAAAAATGCCCACCTCTAATATCAAGGCTATGTTATAAAGAAAGATTTTATTTCTCCAAACTTGTTTTGGATTGAACGGATCAAGGCCCGATTTAGGCCTGACAATACAAGTTATAAACCATGGGTCAACCTAAATTTAATTAGAACTATTGGGTTGGTTAACTATTTTATAGGAGCTGGGTTGGTTAAAGTTTGAAACTATATTTTTGAAATGAAAAACAGGTCCAAACTGGATAACCATATTTTTATCCATTTTCATGTTCATTCTAATTTTAGAGAGAGAAAGTGTAATCAGATTTTAGAGAGAGTGTAATCAGATTTTAGAGAGAAAATATAATCAGATTTTAGATAGAAAGTGTAATCAGATTTTAGAGAGAGAAAATGTAATTAGATTTTAGAGAGCGAAAATGTAATCAAATTTTAGAGAGAGAAAGTGTAATCAGATTTTAGGGAGAAAATGTAATCATATTTTAGAGAGAGAGAGTGTAATCATATTTTAGAGAGAGAAAGTGTAATCAAATTTTAGAGAAAGATGTAATCAGATTTTAGATAGAGAAAGTGTAATCATATTTTAGAGAGAGAGTAATCAGATTTTAGAGAGAGAAAGTTTAAAGAACGTTAGAGATAGTGTATACAAATTTTTAGAGAGAAAATCTAAAAATTTTAGAGTATAAAAATTTTTAGAGGGAGGAAGAATGTATATAACATGATTAGAGATAGAAGCTGAACGAATATAAAAATTAAATATCATAAATAATTTATTTAATTGGACCATAATCACGGTAAACTTGAAATTTGAAATATGGATTGACTTATATTTGACCCATAACTATATGGTTTCAACCTACACAACCCATATTAAAAACAAGTAATGTGGTTTTAGTTCTTAAATGAAACCATAATCAAATTTTATATATAAACCAAAACTAACACATAACTATATTTTGCCAGGCTTAACCCGATTGATATCCAGCAAGTGAGTGCCCAAAAGCCACTTGGTTGTGTATGTGGTGAGATCTAAGTTTGAGATTTCCAAGTAAAGATCGCAGCCACCAGCAGTGGTGGAAATTGACATAGACGGCGGCGCTGGAATATGCACCCTTCCCACTCGCGGAGAAACAAAGCGGGATTGATGCGGAGACTCTCACACAGGAACCCTCTTGTACTCACTGATGGTCACACGAGGAGTATAGAAATTTAGTCGATATGGACTAAATTGCAATTCTAACCGTACCTTCCTATTTGTTATGTTTTTGCAAGTGCTCCTTAAACTTTTTTCTTAGCACAAGTCTCCTTCATAGATATATTAGTTGTGCAAAATTATTCCTTCAACCCCTTTTGTCAATAAAAAAATTGAATTTTTTAAAATTAAATTCGACAGAAAGTGCTAACATATTGTTCATGCCTAAAGTAAGATTATTATAGTCATTATGGTAGTTAAACCTATTTGAGATACATTTGAGAGTAGCAAAATTCGTATTTACGATCGAGAATGGACAAATGTGAGCTAAGAGGTTTTAAATTAGGGTTCAAATTCATCTTAATCAAACTATATGAGTTTTAAATTAGGGCTAAAATTCATCTCAATCAAATCGTATTTTGTGAAATTAAAGTTACAAATAGTCGTTAGGGTTTAAATTAGTGTGAAATTGGAGCGAATAATTCGATTTGGGAACACGATGACACGCCAGTTAGCACTATAATAACCTTAATTTAAGCAACAGAATAATACATCAACGGAAAGTGATGGAGGAACAATTTTGCATGATTAATGTATCTATGAGGGAGATTTGTGTTAAAAAATACGTTTAGGAATACTCGCAAAAACATGACAAATAGAAGGGTTAGATTTACAATTTAGTCGATAGGATTTTCCTTTCAAATCCAAGGAGTTTTGTAGCTCAAATCAAAACCCATAAAAGTTCTGTTGCTAGAGAAATCTCCAGATTTCTCAAAGAAGCTAACCAGAACTCGGCTCGAGAAATCTCAAACGTTCTTCAGAAATACCCAAGAAGCTGAACCCTCAAGTTGTTTTGACCATTCTTCACCAATACAATCAGGTGAATAATCTCAAATGCCTCCTTAACTTCTTCTATTGGTCTAGATCCAAAATACATTCCCCTCAATTGTTAGATTCTTTCTCTTTTCTTACTGTAAGTCTCTGTAAGGCGAATCTTTTCGGACATGCACATAGACTAAGTAGAAATTTTGTTCAGTGGGGTCTAAATTATTACTTAAGTTATAAATAATTTGGCAGGGGTTCGGGGGCAGCGCCCGAGCCAATTTTTTTTAATACTTTTGTACTTTTGGATCTCACACACACACACACACAGATATATATATATATATATACTATATTACAATGACAATATAATAAGTAATAATATATGGTATATATACACTATATTGACTCGTAATAGACTTTTTTAATCACAACTGTTCATAAGTAATTAATTCATTAATTATTTTTAAAAATAATATAAATTAGATTATTATTTAGTTTAAAATATTGTAAATAGATATACATATATTGAGAGGATATGAGTCATATGTGGTTAAAATTTGTTTGACAAAGTTATAAATTTTCAATTTGACCCGTATAGTAAAAAATTTATAAAATTTTAGTGGGGTCAATTTATATATAATACTTAATTTTTTTAAAATTTATCTTACATTATAAAACAATTATTTTTTTTAGTGGGGTCAATTGACTCCACAACCTAACATGTAGCTTCGTCAATGGACATGCAAATGGCGTGTTGGGTCAAATGATAAAAGTCCACATGTCATCTGCATCGGCATTTGTGATTTTCAATTCAATCTTTAAGTACTGGTTCAGAAATTTTAACGGGTCTAATCCCATAGTGTTTGATATATTGATCGATACTTACAAGAAGATGGGTATGTTGGTGGAAGCTAGCAATGTCTTTTTTGAAGCTAGAAATAGTGAAATTTTACCTAGTCTAAGGTGTTGTAATGCTCTTTTGAAAGATCTATTAAAGAAGAATATAATGGAATTATTTTGGAAAGTGGACAATGTAATGTTAGACGCTAAAATATGTTTTGATGTTTATACGTACACAAGTTTGGTGGGTGCACTTTGTAAAGTTGGAGATGTAGTGGGGGCCAAAAGAGTCCTTGAAATAGGTGATAAGGGGTGTGATCCGAATACTTTTGTTTACAATGTAGTAATTGAAGGAATGTGCCGGTTAGGAGCTACAGATGAAGCTGTTGAGCTGAAAACGGTTATGGGTGAGAAGGGACTTGTTCCAGATGCTTATACTTGCACAAACCTTATTAATCAGTTCTGCAAAGAGAACAGGTTAGATGAGGCAAAATTTATGTCGGAAGAGATGGTAAATATGGGTTTGAAGCCTGACTATGTCACCTACTCTACTTTAACCAATGGGTTCATTCAGATCGGTGATATAGAAGAGGTTTTGAGAGTTAAAGAGGAAATGATTCCCCCTGGTATTCACCTAAATTATTCCATATATACTATGCTTGTTCATATATGGTTTCTGTAAGGCGGGTAAAATGGTGAAAGCAACCGCAATTTTTAATGAAATGATTTTAATGGGCTACGAACCCAATCTCCAAACTTATTGCGTGTTGATTGAGGGGTACTGCCATGATCATAATATCAGCAGGGCCTTAGAACTACTCGGTGAGATGGATAAGAGGAATTTAGTTCCCACGGTTGTGACTTACAATGCAATGATTGATGAACTATGCCAGTGCAAGAATTTTCCTAAAGCTCATGTCCTTTTGGGGAAAATGATTGCAAGTGGGTTGAAGCCAAATGCGGTTATCTACAAAACTCTCTAATTGCAGGGTTTGCCTCGTAAGATAGGATTGAGGAGGCCATACGGGCTTTAAATGAAATGAGTGAGAATACCTTTTCCCCAGATGAATTTTCCTACAATCATGTGATAAACGGTCTATGCAAAGCTGGAAAGATGGAAGAAGCAAGTTCACAAGTGTTCAAAATGGTTGCGGAGGGACTAACCCCGGATCCTGTAACTTATGGGGCTTTTATCCGTGGATATAGCAAGGCTGGAAACATGTTGGAAGCAGACAAATATTTTGGTTATATGCTTGATAATGGCTTAGTGCCAAACAATGTTATCTACACTGTCCTGATCGACAGGCACTTTAAAGCGGGAAATCTAATGGAAGCCTTTTCTACCTTTAGAACTATACTTGGACTGCAGGTGCTGCCAGATGTGCAAACTTACAGTGCTTTCATCCATGGTCTCTTGACAAACGGGAAGATTCAAGAGGCCATTGAGATCTTCACTGAACTGAAAGAGAAGGATTTTTCTCCTGATGCATTCACTTACAGCTCTCTTATTTCAGGACTTTGCAAAAAAGGTGAAGTAGATAAAGCTTTCCAACTTCATGATGAAATGTGCTCTAAAGGTGTTGAACCTAATATTTTTATCTATAATGCTTTAATTGATGGACTATGCAAGTCCGGTAAAGTTTCCAGAGCCAGAAAATTATTTGACAATATTTCTGAAAAGGGTTTAGCACCAGAAAATGTAACCTACGCCAGATAGATGGATAGTTGGATACTGCAAGTCAGAGAATTTAATCGAGGCTTTTTATCTATTTAGTGATATGCCGTCTAAGGGAATTCAACCCCATAGTTTTGTCTACAATGCGCTTGTCCATGGATGTTGCAGAGAAAATGATTTCGACAAGGCTGTGAACTTGTTGCACGAAATGGTGCAGAAGGGTGTTGCTACTGCTCTCTCTTTCAACATTTTAATTGATGGATTTTGCAAGTCATGGAAGCTGCATGAAGCCAATAACTTGTTGCAAGAAATGATAAGTATGCAGATCATGCCAGATCATGTGACTTACACAACTGTGCTTAACTGGCACTGCAAGGCTGGGAAAGATGGAGGCTGAAAATCAGCTCTTTGTGCAAATGCGAGAAAGAAATCTTGAACTGGACACTATAACTTACACATCATTTATGCATGGTTACAACAAATTGGGAAACACATCTGAGGTATTTTTATTGTTCAAGGAGATGGTGGCACGTGGTATCGAGCCGGATGAAGTCACTTACAATGTACTGATTGATACACACTGTAAGAATGACAACTTGGTTGAGGCTTTTAAGTTGCGGGAGAAGATGTTAGGAAATGGTATGCGGGTGAAGGCACCTGTTTATGCTTCACTAATAAGAACTCTTTGCAGAATGGACAACTTTTCTGATGCTCTAATGTTGCTAAATGAAATGGGAGAGCAAGGGTTTTCGCTAAATTTTGCTAATTGTAGCACTCTAATTCATGGCATCCATCAAGTGGGCAAAATGCACAAAGCTACACAATTTTTGGAGAGGATGATCATTTTGGAGTGGTTGCCAAGCAACACTAAAGTAAGTGATCTAGTGATGGGACTTATGAATGAACCAGATTCTGAGGTTGCCAGTAATCCTATAAAGCAAATAGCATAGAGAGCTGCTATCGTGGAGGCTTTGTTTTTCTTAAGAAGAGTAAAGAGGTGGTAAGTTTGTGGGTTTGCTGTTACTGCATCTCTTTGATAAAGAATTTGAGCTTGTTTATGATTAATTTTTGATGTCATGAGTTTGTTTCATATGGATGGATAGGTACTTATGTTTGTTTTATTTGGTACTCTAAATGTTTGATTTTTGTACTTTGCTATGTTGTTTTAGAATCTGGGATTGTTTAGATGGGGTTATTGGTTTTAGAGGGTTCATGTTATATTTTGGTGGCTATGATTTATATAGTTATTTTCTTATTGTATTTTCCATGCATTTCATGTCTCACTCAAAAAAGATTATGAATTGTTTCTTAATATTCCTTTATTGTTATTATTATTATTATTATTATTATTATTATTTTGTCTGCATTTTTCAGAAGTTGAATGGTGTTAATATCCCATCAGCTCATCACTTGCTTCTGTCCCTCCCCTGTGCCCCTTTTCAGAGCCTCTTACGTGCATTGTGAAATTCTCTTTAGTTTGTATACTTGTAATTTATTCAGTTCCAATTTCTTTCCTTGATGCGAGCTCATTGCTCTTCTGTACATAATACATTCTTTGAATGATTGATTGAGTTATATTTTATGTGTAGGCAGAACCTGTCAAGATGAACAAACCTAGTCATTATGGACATTTGTTGGTTGCTTCACTTCACTTGATCCCTGTCAATCCGATCCTAGTCTGAACATAACTGCTGCTGGAGACCACAGTTTTGTTCGTGGAATGCTTTTGGGTTAATGGAGTCTTTTGTGGAATTTGGGGTTTTGATATGGTGAAGGACAGCGAAACAGGAATCTCGAAAGGATATACTTTCTGTGTATATCAAGATTGGTCACTTACTAATAATACTTGGATTTCTGAGTGGAATTTATATGGCTAATAAAACTCTTTACTGTTCCCCCATGCTACCCGGGTGTTTCCGACATAGACGAGGACAGGAGCTTGTGTTATTGCATGACCAGCAATGAACAGCATTGCAGGTGGGAATTTTCATTTGCCATCTACTTGTACAGTTTTTTCATTGGGTACCAAATCAGCAGTTGTATGAACTTTAAAAATTTGATATGCTTGGTACATGATTAGAATTTTTTTTATGTATTAGAAAGTTTTCTGTATTTCTCCATTTGTTTATAAAGGAGCAGAGGAGAAAGAAAGTGGAGGGAACTAGAAGTTGAAATACGACCCTGTCATTCGTTGTGTTAAATCTAGAAAACAAGACAAATAAAGTCTTACAATTGATATTTCTTCTTTGTTATGGTTAACCGTACAGCCAACTGAAGAAGATTTGAAAAGAGTTTCTTGCATGCGTGATATATCCCTATTGCCTATGTAATTTGCGTTTTCCCTTAGATTTGTTCTTTGACATTAATGTTCTCAGATAAAGTAACTATTATCATGCGTTCTTAAAAGCCCTCAGTTTGATGATCAATGATGTTCACCAACCCCATGAGTCTTTCACCATTGCAAATAAGATTGCGTAAAATAGCTCTTTAACTTTTCTGTCACTGTTATCATTAATCACTTTGGTCCCTGAATGTAATGTTATCCGTAATATATATAATAACAGAATAGTATCTATTAACATGCAAACAATTTTCAGAATATTAACAGATTAAATAATACTATAATTACATAATAGTAAATTTGCTTTAAGATTGTTATCCATAATATATAGTATTATTTAATATATATAGATATAATAATAACATTTATGCAAATAAACAAATTAAAAATTGAGTAACAAATAAATCCGAGTCCTTTGAATTCACAAAGTCTCCTTAAAGCAAATTTATTCCCTCACAAGTGCTAAGGATTAATTGAATAATTGCTTCCCAAGATAAAACGGATTTCCAGTTCTTAATTTTGACCAGTTCTTAATTAGAAGCACTTCAAAATTAAGAATACTACGAACACAACTTTATGTTATGTACCGAACTGAATGAATAATAATGATGCATGCATGAAGAAAACAGAAAAAAAAAACTTACTGCACAATTTTAGTGCAGAATCTGTTGGGGCGCATTCCGCCGACCAGACAACATGTGGGTTTGAACCATAGGTCCTCTCCCTTCCACAAAAGTGGGGTGCCCCTTGGGGCCCTTCCCATTGAGCAAACATCCCATATATAAATTCTTCATTTTTTCCTCTAATGCCCTATGTGGGACTTTAACATTTCAAGTAGGTGACTTTGGAGTCAATTTTCTCATTCAATTCTTAATGGATTTGAACACATAAATATACCACGTTATACTCCTCGCTGATGATTGCACCGAGGTTCAACAAAGGTACAAGGATTACTTATTGCTTATTGGGTTAGCTTTACACACATCTTTTGTCTGACTGAGTTTATGGATGCTACAGAACCACCATTAGCAAATGAGGAAGTTGATCTGAACACCCGAATTTCCGGTAATTTCTGAATAAGTGTTGTTCAGTTTTGTTATTTTTTACTACCAACCTTTTCTTACTTCAAGGACAATATTAGTTGGTCTAATGCCACTTGCTTTGATCAATATAAGCTTTTATAGATTCTACTTTCCCTATGGTTTGTTTTGCAGAAATACATGACTGCTTCATCTTTCAACGGTAGGAAAACTCCCCACATAATGCTAAATAGTTGCTACACTCATGTTAAGATGCACCAAAGTGTATTCACTTAACCTGACTAATTATTAGTAGAAATTTATGTGAAGATATAGGTTTGCAACTCATTGGATAATGGATGCCAGATTTATTGTTCTGTATCTTTGGACTTTATTTTTTTTTATTTTTTTATTTTTTTTTCTTTTTTCATATTAATTTCTGAGAAATGAAAAATCATGTTCCCGTATCTCATGTTGCATCTAGCCTAATTCTGTTTTTTTAGACTTAGTAGCTCAGTACTTGACATATAATTTGGTCAACATAAGGTACAGTGGCCAACAATAGAGTATATGTGCTCACCAGAAAGAAGTAGGGTGAAGGTTTTTGAGTTGAGTTTATACTTGAAAAAAATGTTAAAAACTGAGTCATGTTGTCTTCTCTCGGTATTCTCCTTGATTTATATTCCGAGCATTCATAACTTACTGTTTTTATGATCTTGTCATCATCAGATATGCTGATTAAACTAGAGAAACTTATCAATGATATGGGAGGAGATTCGGCATTGTGATTCATGCTTGTGCTGCAAAACTCAAGTATAAACCTTTTGCTCGTAGCAGCTAGCTAGCTTGATGTTAAGACCTTTAACTCATTCTATTGTTGTCTCATTTGTTCATCGTCCGGTATCTGGTGTGAATGAGTAGATAGTGCACTTTGAACAACTGTTACACGGCCACACTTTTGACCAGTTATACTGTTTTTTTGTGAATGAAAAATTCTCTTCCTGACAATGATTTCACTCTGTTATGGTATTTTTACTGTTGGATACTTTGATCCGACTTATAATTCACTTAGCTTGCAGGATGTACACTTTTGTTCATGCATAAATTGTATCATATCCTGCTTGGATACTTGCAAAGAAGAGTTAAGACAGAAAGCAGCCCCAAATAATTAAAATAGTTCCATCTTCAGTCCTATTTCTGTCAACTATAACAATGCCTTGCGCTTTGGTTACTTTTACTTGTTAGACAAGTCATCTTCATGAGTTCCATCTTCAGTCCTATTTCTGTCTTAACTATTTAATGTTTCGGGGCTGGTTTCATGAACCCTACATGTTGTAGCGGCATGTTACAATTTTTTTTTCCTAAGTGGCATGTTACTATTAATTGTAATATTAATATTTTTGAAAATTTATTAATACTAATATTAATAATAATAATAATAATAATATTTTGTAATATTAATATTAATGTTAATATTTTGTAATATTAGTATTAATAATATTTATATTAATACTAGTACTATTATTCTTATTAATATTAATACTAGTATTATTATTATTATTATTATTATTATTATTATTATTATTATTATTATTATTATTGTAAGAGAAAAGAGAGCCTGCTGCTGTATAAATAGTAAGACTTCTTTTATTAATAGGGAAAAACTTCTTATTAATACAGCAGAATTGGCTTATGTGCACAAATACTTGAATATTACTCGTGTTAGTCGTTAAGAAAACTATATAATAATAATAGTAATAATAATAATAATACTAGTATTAATATTAATAAGAATAATAGTAATACTAGTATTAATATTAATATTATTAATATAAATATTATTAATACTAATATTACCAAATATTAACATTAGTATTAATAATATTACAAAATATTATTATTATTATTAATATTAATATTAGTATTAATAAATTTTCAAAAATATTAATATTACAATTAATAGTAACATACCACTTAGCAAAAAACAAAATGTAACATGCCGCTACATGTTGTAGCGGCTGGGACAATAAAAATAGGACATGTTCCATTCTCATTGTCCCGGCCGCTACAACATGTAATGGTATGGCCAAAAGTGGTTGCTTCCAGCAACCGGTTGCTATGGATGCAACCCATATATATATATATGTATGTATGTATATATATATGTATGTATGTATATCCAGTCCATCCAGTCCACCTGTCTGCTAAATTAAGAAGGTTGAGGATTGAGGAAAAGCTAAAGTACCTACAATTAATAGTAAAAGTAGCAGGCATTGGGTATAGTTGGCTATATCCTATACATGTAAAGTTGATCGAGACTAATTAAGTTGGGGAGGATTTTTTTTTTGGGGTACAGAGTTGCTTTATTTATAATTTTAGTATTCAAATAATTTGGTTCAAATTTTTAGGAGAAAAACGTCTTTAAAAAAATGCACATACAATCTGTTTAAACCTATTTCTTGTAATGAACACGATTTTTTCTAGCATTATTATTGAGGTCAACAATTTAATTTATGTTATTAAATTATTTTGTTTATTGTTATTAATTTAAGTCCTTAAATGATTTGGATGACTATATGTGACTATGTGTTATTTGATTTAATAGTCCATGTGTATACTTATAATATTAATGGACTAGCCTAGTAAGCAAGCCCGAGGGAATTTGGGCATTTGACTTGTAGGTGATTAATGAAGAGATGTTGCAATAAGGGCAGTATTGATTTAGAGTCTCCTTAAGAGGTTATAGTGGAACGACCCAAAGGAATTAATCAAGCCCAATCCCGACTGCTGGGTAAGTGGACTTGACGGCTGGGCAAGAGTATTATAAGTTCCTTATATACCTAGGTAAGAGTACCCGGGAAGCCCAATAGGGGGTTGTGTTAGCAAATCGAAGGCTGTATTACCAATGTAAGGTAATGGTTACCATTTGAATCCTAGCTTGATAGTACAACCAGCCGCGCTAGGCCAATGGCCTATTCCGTGTGATACGAAAACCTAGGCATGCGAATGACAACCTGTCGATTGATGTAACAGTGGGTTGGTGAAACTTTTCACCAAATCCTTAGTAACCAGCTGGCGATACCGCTATAAACTGGTCTTAATATCTGGATACTAATCAGCGGTTGGGTAAAGATCTCTCTATAAATAGAGACCCTGTTCTTTTGGGAAAGTTTGCTGAGTATATGCAATACTGATACACGAGAGATATTGTGGGTGAGAGGTAAGAGTAACCTTGGGAGAAATTCTTGCCGTTTGGAGAGGCGAGTAGAATCCGAAAGCTAGAGAACTAGATACCGAAGCTCCGAAGAGGTGAGACCTCCTTTCTATTTCAAGCATTTATCTTACCTTGTCTAGTTAAATTCCCTTCTGATTGAGTCAGTAGGTGTCGAGTCGAACATGATAAGTTGTAATGGGGGATTAACGTTAGTCCCTGAGTCGTAAAGTGCAATGCAGGCACTGCGTAGATATAGAACGGGGTAGTGACTCAAGCCCGGGTCGTATTAATGATCCTATCCTTATTACTTAGCATTATCGGAAGGATATAAGTTGCCCGATAAGGTTCGTGGCCTCACCCTGAACTCTTGGACCTAAGCAACTAGGTTAGGTATCGGTGGAAAACCCGACCCCAATCTGTAAAATGGTTCCTGTAACAGGATCTATTATCAAACCCGTAAACATTAGCCTTTGATTCTGATGGGTTTAGTTCAATATTAGAGGCCGAAGGCCTTAGATGTTTCGCTGTGAGGGCTTGGTTCAGTCCAAAAGCAATTATGATATAGACAAACCCATAGGTTGTTTCTCGAACCCAACTCTCAATCTCCGAAGAGGGACTTTAGTCCGCCATCCGACCACGAACCCGAAGCTTGACTATTTCTCCAAAGTCACTAAGTGAGTCGAGCATTAATTCACCCGATCCCGAAGTGGTTCCCGAACCACGAGAGATCCCGAACTACGAGAAGTTTCTAAGGGGGAAAACCATAGTCGAGCCCGAAGGTGCTGATTACTGCTAAAGGTCCGACTCAGTGCTGAACCCGAAGCAGAATCTCTAAATTTCCAGTAAGGCTCGGACCTGACTTTAAAAGTCACAACTTTGAAGCCGAAGTTTTAGAATGGCGATGAGGCCTAAACATTTGACTTCCCGAAGCTAAACGCAATATACATCTAAGACCAAAGAGGACCCCGATGTACGAGCAGTTCCCGAACCACGACAGGTTCTGGAATGGGAGCCGAAGCCAACATCTTGTCGGCAGAGGGATAGTTAGACCCAAAAGTATATCCCTAGTCAATCATGGGACTTCGGAAGCAAGTCGTTGAACATAGTGGGTGGTCGCAGAGTCCCCCATTGGTCCGACGGTGACTCTACCGATAGTATCAGGGTCCTACGGATTCGTAGGAGTGGCTTGTCAGACCTCTTGTAGGAAAAGAGAGTCCAATGGAGTTCATAAGTACCCCATAAGTGAGTCTATTCTAATTGTTGTTAATGCATAGCTATGACTGATCAGAGTGCATAATTATGATCACTGTAGGATACTCGCACAGCAGAATCAGGCAAGTTCTTAATCCTATACTTCACGCATATTGCAAACCTCTGATCTTATTGCAAGTTTTTCCCGACCTCGAGATTATAACTATTGCAAGTTCTTGACTATCTTTAAATTGAGCAAGTCTGCTATCATATCTTGTGCAAGTCCCTATTACATGTTGCAAAATTCTCGAATTAAGCTCGAGTCCTATTTCTCAAGCATGTGCTAAGTAGTTTAATCGTTTTAAAACTATTCCACCTCGATATTATTGGCATTCACACCTAGTGCACTTGATTTCGGTTCTATTGTTGGACTGTATCATAATTTAAAGATCGGATGTTCACGAACTATTCTAAGAAAAGTCTAAGCCATTTGTTCGGCTAGATATATGCATGTGAATTAATTTAAAAGCTGTCCAAACCTAATGTTGGAATGGATTCTTAGACTGGGATGAACAAACCCCATGATGGGGAGTAACCTAAGTATTTGAAAGATGTTACAAGATGGATTTAAATGGTATGCATATTCATAGGTACAAAAGGCTGATCCCCTTTCGTACACACTCTATAGTTGGCAACCTATATAGTTGGCAACCTAAGGGGGGTCAGTCAATGCGACTGATGCCTCAAGTGCGTGTTCATAGTCTATTTGACTGTCTACGGTAAATAATCAATCTTCATTCATTCATTGATCATCGATTATCTCTTTTCATTTGTTCACCTTGTTGAATCGATTACAGTTATTTATGTCGTTGAATCAATTTCAATTATTCATATTCATTCGTGATATAGTTCTCATTCATGTTAAACTTGCTGAGCAAACTCGTTGCTCACCCTTGCTATATCATGAAAACCATACAGTTAAGCCCGAGTGTTCGAGTAAAGATAAGGGCAAGGAGAAGATAAAGTTCTAGGCGTCGGATGGACGCGCCATCTATCTTATTATTTTGTCTGGACTTCGGATTATGTAACCCAAATGATATTAGCTATTTTTGTATGCTTCGGGATGTTTATTTAAGGTTATAAGACTTTGGGACCCTTTCTAAACCTTTTTAAATGATCAATATATGATTATTTATTTCGTATTTAGTTGTCATATATTTATTGAAGGTAATTGAATGTTGTTGATCGTGAGCACCAAGTTTGAGGTATTGGTACCTGAAATTGGGGGTGTCACAAGTTGGTATCAAAGTTTTAGGTTATAAACTTTAGAAGTGCGAAACCTAGGTTATAACCTTAGTATTAAACTCGTATTGAGTACGCTAGGACATGGATCGAGGAGATTAATTGAGTCTTATGAGTGTGGCGATGAGTTGTGGAAACATTCATTGAGTCGATGCTATGCATGATAAAATATAAATTCATTTCATCAATGGATATATTTTATTGTTGTACTATTAGACTGATGTTGTTCTTTGTGTTGGTTGTAGAATGGCTGAGTTAGGAGAGCCGAGTCGTGCCGCTGAGGAAGAAGTGTTCACAGACATTCCAGTGGACACCGAGCAGTTAATCGGTTATGCACCCGTTGCACCTGTAGAGTCCGAACCCGGGGAGGATGAGGACTATTTAGCCGAGTCTGAAGAACCCGTCAGGGGTAGGGTGATGAGATCGGATAGTCAAGACGTTAAGGGTTAGTCCGAAGAGGACCACGGTGTAGATGAAATCGAAGAGCTGCCAGCGGAGCACTATCTGTTAGATTAGCTAACCGATAGGAACCTAGAAGGAAGACAAAGTTCGAGACCTAGAAGAACAGAATATGACCCATCAGAGTATGGAAGAGCAGTATAAAGAGATAGCTTACCAGTTAGAAGATGAGGTGAAGGGATTAAAAGCCGAACTGGAGGGATATGTGACTTCGGCCCATCATGTAGGGCCCTTGCTACATCAGTTAGTGGTTAGGAATACTAAGCTGAGGAAAGAGAAGGAGCAGGCCGAGTTAAATTTAGCCGGACTGAAAGTGGAGCATGAGGCCATGAAGGCCGAATTCATTTGGGAGAGAGCAGACAAGGTCCGCGTGGAAGAAGCATGGGTTCGGTCAGTTAAGAGGGTAGAGCAACTGGAGAAGGAGGTCCACGCTAGGGCAGTTCAGATTGATTCTCTGGGCGTTGCACTGGACCTAACCGTTGAGAATCTAAGAGGCAGAGATCGGGGGTACCCCACTGAAGAGGGTCAACCTAGTCGATAGGTTCGTCGCCGATTGATCGATGGTTACGAGCGGTCGGGGCGGGCAGATGCTGCTCATCGCGGCATGCAGTGATGTGATAGATTAGACATTTGCGTCTTGATGTAGTAAGTCCCACTTTTTGTTATATTAGGGGCATTTTTTGTTGTAATCCTTATGCGTGGTTGTACGCATGGGATAATGTTAGAACCCCGTCATCTGTTTCTGATCAGAGGGGTAGAATGTTGTTAATCCCCAATTTTTGTTCATTAGGGGAAAAGACGACAGTTGATAGGCTATGTCATGAGTATTTATAGAAGTATGCCACATGTTGTGTCATATTGTACTAAACGGTGGTATATGAATATAAATACAGTTGTTTTATTTGACTCCAATGTGATTGGTAGATGTTATGATTTTAACTATTTACTTACTTATGGGTTGCATGAGGGTTCAAACGCGAAGCGTTAACATGAGGTTTTGGTGTATGGCAGATCATGCCTCCAAGAAGACAGCCACGAAACCAAAGGGTTGAGGAGTCGGTTAATAACACTCAGGGTCATCCAGACCCAATGAGAGCTTTTGCCGATATGCTGGCCGAGGCCATGCGAAGCAGACCTCCTCCAGGAGTGGAGTAGCCAGGGCATCACTTGGCTAGCTTCAAGGATTTTAAATTGGTAGGACCTCCGGAATTCGGGGAACCTTAGATCCGATCGCAGCCCAGTCATGGGTAGAAGAGATGGAGAAAGTGTTCGAGGTCGCCCGAGTGGCCGAAGAACAAAAGACGGGATTTGGCGATTTGCCACCTTCATGATGAAGTGCGAGGCAAACTTTTGGTGGAAGGCCAACAAGGGTCGTGTTGGAGAAGGGGTAATTCCGTGGGAACGTTTCAAAGCATTATTTTTCGAGAACTAGTTTTCGGATAGTATGTAATCGAATATGGAGGTGAAGTTCCTAGAACTCAAGCAAGGGAACATGTCGGTTGCCGAGTACATGGCAAGGTTCAACGAGTTGGCCAGATTTTCCCCTCACAAGGTCGATATTGAGGCTAGGAAAGCAAGAAGGTTTGAGATGGGGTTAAAACCATGGATCTACAACCGAGTTGTAGTGTTGTAGAGTAGTACGTTTTCAACCCTGCTAGAGAGGGCGATCATCGTTAAAGGAGGGAGTGAGGCGTTGACCAAATACAACCAGGAAAAGAAGAAGAACCAGGATGGTAACAAAGGGGGAAGTAGTGGAGGTAGCAATCGAAACAAAAGAAAATGGAGTGATAGCCAAATCTCTAGAAGCAGCAGGGCTGGAGAGGAGGCTAAGAAAGGCAATAAGTGTAACAACTGTGGAAGGAGTCACCCAGGAGAATGCATGAGGGGGAAAGGCGTTTGCTATAACTGTGGACAACTGGGGCACATTGCTCCTCACTGCCCCAAAGGAAGGAAGACTGGATGTTTCTTATGCGTAGCAGCGAATCATCAGATCAAGGATTGTCCGAAGAGGAAAGGTGATGCATCCAGTGGCAACCAGAGCAATAACAACAACAACCATAACAACAGCAAGCTGGCTATTGGGGGACCCGCTAACCAAGCAAACCGACTAACGACGCACACATTTAATATGACCGTGCAGGATGCGGTGGAGGCGAAGGACGTGGTGTCAGGTATTATCCCGATCAATAATATTAATGCATATGTGTTATTTGATTCGGGTGCTACCTGCTCTTTTGTTTCGGAAGAATTTGCTAAACGGTTAGGCTTACCCCGCGAGAAATTAGAGAACCCTATGAATGTAGAAGTAGCCAATAAAGAAATTATCCCCGTAGACTACATTCATAAGAATTGTTATGCTAAATTGAGAGGATTTAAGCTTAGAGTGAATTTGATACCGATTCTTTTGGGAGAGTTCGACGTAATTCTTGGGATGGATTGGCTATCGAATCACGGAGCTGTAATCGATTGCAAGAAGAAGTGCGTACACCTGAAGGCTCTGAATAATTCAAAAGTCATTTTCTATGGTAGCAAATTGCCGAGACAATCTTATTGTCTGACGATGATGCAAGCAAGGAAGTTGCTAAGGAAGGGTTGCATAGGTTATCTGGATCATGAGATTGATACTCGAAGAGTAGAGGGTGAACTGGGTCAGATACCTGTAGTAAGGGAATTTCCCAACGTTTTTCCAGAGGAAATTCCGGGTATGCCGCCATATAGAGAAGTAGAGTTTGTGATCGATTTGATACACGGGACAACACCGATATCTAAGGCACCATATCGAATGGCTCCAGTAGAGATGAAGGAACTGATGATCTAATTGCAGGAGCTGTTAGATAAAGGATATATTCGACCAAACGTGTCACCTTAGGGAGCGCTAGTTCTGTTCGTAAAGAAAAGGATGGATCGTTAAGGCTTTGCATCGACTATCGTGAGTTGAACAAAGTCACCATTAAGAACAAGTACCCGTTTCCCAGAATCGACGATTTGTTTGATCAATTGAAGGGAGCAAAACACTTTTCAAAGATTGACTTGAGGACTAGCTATCACCAACTGAAAGTGAGGCAGGAAGATATTCCGAAAACAACATTCAGAACGCGATATGGGCATTTTGAGTTTCTGGTAATGTCGTTTGGCTTGACGAATGCGCCAATAGCTTTCATGGACATGATGAATAGAGTGTTTAAGCAAGTTTTGGATAAGTTTGTTGTCGTGTTCATTGATGACATTTTGGTGTATTCGAAGACGGAGGAGGAACACACTGAACACCTGAGGATAATACTGAAAACTTTGAGAAGGGAGAAGTTGTATGCGAATTTCTCGAAGTGCGAATTTTGGTTGCAGAGAGTGCAGTTTCTGGGGCATGTCATCGACAAGGATGGTGTCTCGGTGGATCCAGCAAAGGTGGAGACAGTTATCAACTGAGAACAGCCGAAGACGCCGATTGAGATCATAAGTTTCTTGGGACTAGCGGGAATCTATCGAAGATTCATTCAGGATTTTTCGAAGATTACATCGCCGTTAACCAATCTGACCAGAAAGTCAAGCAAGTTCATTTGGACGGATAAATATGAGGAGAGTTTTATGGAGTTGAAGAAGAGGCTTAGTGAAGCACCTGTGTTGTCATTACCCGACGACACAGGGGGATTTGTGGTGTATAGTGATGCGTCACACAAAGGCCTTGGTTGTGTACTAATGCAGCACGGTAAGGTCATTGCGTACGCTTCCTGACAATTGAAGGATTATGAGAAGGGATATCCGACTCACGACCTGGAGTTAACAGCAGTGGTTTTTACCTTAAAGATATGGAGGCACTATTTATATGGAGAGAAGTGTGAGATATACACGGACCACAAAAGTCTGAAGTATATCTTCACTCAGAAAGAGTTGAATATGAGGCAGCGACGATGGTTGGAATTAATCAAAGACTATGATTGTGAAATTCTTTACAATCCAGGCAAAGCGAATGTTGTGGCTGATGCCTTGAGTAGAAAAAGGCAGGGAGAAGTTGCTGATGCTAACCACTCAGGAGGAGTTAGTGAAAGAGTTCGAAAGGCTGGAATTGGAAGTGAAATATCTAATGAGGCCAAATGCGAAACTATTCACAGTGGAGGCGAGTTCGATTTTACTAGATAAGATAAAGGAGGCTCAAGGGATGAACGAAGAATGTGAGGGCATAAGGAAGCGACTTTCCGAGGGAGAAGAGTTGAAGCATAAGGTTGATAGCACCGGACTGCTAAGGTTTGAAGGGAGGATTTGGATACCGATGATTCTAGAATTGAGAGAGGAGATTCTGCAAGAAGCTCACAGTACTAGATATTCTGTTCATCCCGGAAGCACTAAAATGTATCAGGACTTGCGGCAGCATTTTTGGTGGCCGAACATGAAGAAAGAGGTAGCCGAATGTGTCAGCCGAATGTGTCAGCCGATGTTTGACATGTCAACGGGTTAAAGCAGAACACCAACGACCAAGTGGACTGCTACAACCATTGGAAGTTCCGGAGTGAAAGTGGGAGCACATCACGATGGATTTTGTGGTAGGACTTCCACCGACTCGGAAGTGTTTAGACACGATCTGGGTGATCGTGGATCGTTTGACTAAATCTGCACATTTTCTACCGATCAAGATCAGGTACAATCTGGAGCACTTAGCGAAACTTTATGTGAAGGAGATTGTGTCAAGACATGGGGTGCCAGTATCTATCGTATCTGATAGAGATCCGCGCTTTACGTCAAATTTCTGGAGAAGTCTTCAAGAAAGAATGGGGACGCAGTTGAGGTTGAGCACGACGTATCATCATTAAACTGATGGCCAGAGTGAGCGAACGATTCAGACACTGGAGGATATGCTCAGAGCGGTTGTGATGGACTTGAAGGGCAGCTGGGATGACCACTTGCCACTGGTGGAGTTCACTTACAACAACAGTTATCACGCTAGTATCGACATGCCACCGTACAAAGCGCTATATGGGAGGAAATGTCAGACACCGTTGTGTTGGGATGAAATGGGAGAGCAAAGACTGCTGGGACCAGAAATGGTGCAACAGACAACAGATATAGTGAGACTGATCTGAAACCGTCTAGTAGTGACTCAGGATCGTCAGAAGAAATATGCTGATCTACATCGTCAGAAGCGGGACTTTGAAGTAGGTAGCTTTATGTTCTTGAAAGTATCTCCTTGGAAAGGGAAAATCCGTTTTAGGAAGAAGGGAAAGCTGAGCCCTAGGTTCATAGGACCATTTGAGATTTTGAGGCGTCGGTGAAGTGGCGTACGAAGTAGCCTTACCTCCTGAACTTGAGCACATCCACAACGTGTTTCATGTTTCAGTGTTGTGGTTATACAAGCCGGACTACAAGCACGTTATCTCCTATGAACCAATCCAAGTAGAGAAAAATCTATCGTATGAAGAAATTCCTGTCCAGATACTTGACAGAAAGGAGCAGACCTTGAGGAATAAGACCATTCAGCTGGTCAAAATGCTTTGGAGCAACCATGCAAATGAAGAAGCTATGTGGGAGCCGGAGGGAAAGATGAGGGCGAAATATCCGCATCTTTTCGAATGACCTTGTGTTGAAATTCCGGGGACAAAATTCTTATAAGGAGGGGAGGATGTAATGACCACGATTTTTCCTAGCATTATTATTGAGGTCAATAATTTAATATATGTTATTAAATTATTTTGTTTATTGTTATTAATTTATGTCCTTAAATGATTTGGATGACTATATGTGACTATGCGTTATTTGATTTAATAGTCCATGTGTATACTTATAATATTAATGGACTAGCCTAGTAAGCAAGCCTGAGGGAATTTGGGCATTTAACTTGTAGGTGATTAATAAAAAGATGTTGCAATAAGGGCAGTATTGATTTAAAGTCTCCTTAAGAGGTTATAGTGGAACGGGCCAAAGGAATTAATCAAGCCCAATCCTGACTGCTGGGTAAGTGGACTTGACGGCTGGGCAAGAGTATTATAAGTTCCTTATATACCTAGGTAAGAGTACTCGGGAAGCCCAATAGGGGTTTGTGTTAGCAAACCGAAGGCTGTATTACCAATGTAAGGTAATGGTTACCATTTGAATCCTAGCTTGATAGTACAACCAGCCGCACTAGGCCAATGGCCTATTCCGTGTGATACGAAAACCTAGGCATGCGAATGACAACCTGCCGATTGATGTAACAGTGGGTTGGTAAAACTTTTCACCAAATCCTTAGTAACCAGCAGGCGATACCGCTATAAACTGGTCTTAATATCTGGATACTAATCAGCGGTTGGGTAAAGATCTCTCTATAAATAGAGACCCTGTTCTTTTGGGAAAGTTTGCTGAGTATATGCAATACTGATACACGAGAGATATTGTGAGTGAGAGGTAAGAGTAACCTTGGGAGAAATTCTTGCCGTTTGGAGAGGCGAGTAGAATCCGAAAGCTAGAGAACTAGATACCGAAGCTCCGAAGAGGTGAGACCTCCTTCCTATTTCAAGCATTTATCTTACCTTGTCTAGTTAAATTCCCTTCTGATTGAGTCAGTAGGTTTCGAGTCGAACATGATAAGTTGTAATGGGGGATTAACGTTAGTCCCTGAGTCGTAAAGTGCAATGCAGGCACTGCGTAGATATAGAACGGGGTAGTGACTCAAGCCCGGGTCGTATTAATGATCCTATCCTTATTACTTAGCATTATCGGAAGGACATAAGTTGCCCGATGAGGTTCGTCGCCTCACCCTGAACTCTTGGACCTAAGCAACTAGGTTAGGTATCGGTGGAAAACCCGACCCCAATCTGTAAAATGGTTCCTGTAACAGGATCTATTATCAAACCCGTAGACATTAGCCTTTGATTCCGATGGGTTTAGTTCAATATTAGAGGCCGAAGGCCCTAGATGTTTCACTGTGAGGGCTTGGTTTAGTCCAAAAGCAATTATGATATAGACGAACCCATAGGTTGTTTCCCGAACCCAACTCTCAATCCCCGAAGAGGGACTTTAGTCCGCCATCCGACCCCGAACCCGAACCTTGACTATTTCTCCAAAGTCACTAAGTGAGTCGAGCATTAATTCACTCGATCCCGAAGTGGTTCCCGAACCACGAAAGATCCCAAACTACGAGAAGTTTTTAAGGGGGAAAACCATAGTCGAGCCCGAAGGTGCTGATTACTGCTAAAGGTCCGGCTTAGTGCTAAACCCGAAGCAGAATCTCTAAATTTCCAGTAAGGCTCGGACCTGACTTTAAAAGTCACAACTTTGAAGCCGAAGTTTTAGAATGACGATGAGGCCTAAACGTTTGGCTTCCCGAAGCCAAACACAATATACGTCTAAGACCAAGGAGGACCCCGTTGTACGGGCGGTTCCCGAACCACGAGAGGTTCCCGAAGAGGAGCCGAAACCAACATCTTGTCAGCAGAGGGTTAGTTAGACCCTAAAGTATATCCCTAATCAATCATGGGATTTCGGAAGCAAGTCATTGAACATAGTGGGTGGTCGCAGAGTCCCCCATTGGTCCGACGGTGACTCTACCGATAGTATTAGGGTCCTACGGATTCGTAGGAGTGGCTTTTCAGACCTCTTGTAGGAAAAGAGAGTCCAACGGAGTTCATAAGTACCCCGTAAGTGAGTCTATCCTAATTTTTGTTAATGCATAACTATGACTGATCAGAGTGCATAATTATGATCACTGTAGCATACTCGCAGAGCAGAATCGATTGAGAAAATTTGTTTAAGCAACAGACCAGGCAAGTTCTTAATCCTATACTTCGCGCATATTGTAAACCTCTGATCTTATTGCAAGTTTTTTCCGACCTCGAGATTATAACTATTGCAACTTCTTGACTATCTTTAAATTGAGCAAGTCTGCTATCATATCTTGTGCAAGTCCCTATTACATGTTGCAAAATTCTCGAATTAAGCTCGAGTCCTATTTCTCAAGCATGTGCTAAGTGGTTTAATCGTTTTAAAACTATTCCACCTCGATATTATTGACATTCACACCTAGTGCACTTGATTTCGGTTCTACTGTTGGACTGTATCACAATTTAAGGATCGGATGTTCACGAACTATTCTAAGAAAAGTCTAAGCCATTTGTTCGGCTAGATATATGCATGTGAATTAATTTAAAAGCTGTCCAAACCTAATGTTGGAATGGATTCTAAGACTGGGATGAACAAACCCCATGATGGGGAGTAACCTAAGTATCTGAAAGACGGTACAAGATGGAGTTAAATGGTATGCATATTCATAGGTACAAAAGGCTGATCCCCTTTCGTACACACTCTATAGTTGGCAACCTATATAGTTGGCAACCTAAGGGGGGTCAGTCAATGCGACTAATGCCTCAAGTGTGTGTTCATAGTCTATTTGACTGTCTGCGGTAAATAATCAATCTTCATTCATTCATTGATCATCGATTATCTCTTTTCAGTTGTTCACCCTGTTGAATCGGTTACAGTTATTTATGCCGTTGAATCAATTTCAATTATTCATTTTCATTTGTGATATAGTTCTCATTCATGTTAAACTTGCTGAGCAAACTCGTTGCTCACCCTTGCTATATTATGAAAACCATACAGTTAAGCCCGAATGTTAGAGTAAAGATAAGGGCAAGGAGAAGATGAAATTCTAGGCTTCGGATGTACGCTCTATCTATCTTACTGTTTTGTTTGGACTTCGGATTATGTAACCCAAATGATATTAGATATTTTTGTATGCTTCGGGATGTTTATTTAAGGTTATAAGACCTTGGGACCTTTTGTAAACCTTTTTAAATTATCAATATATGATTATTTATTCCGCATTTAGTTGTCATATATTGATTGAAGGTAATTGAATCTTGTTTATCGTGAGCACAAAGTTCGAGGTATTGATACCTGAAATTGGGGGTGTCACATTTCTCCTATAAACAAACATAGCCAAAGGCTCATTTTCGACGTTGAGAATGATTCTTTTGGGGACATCTTGTCGTCCATCAGAAAAAAGAAAAAAAGAAAAAAAAAGACTTAATAAGACGCATTTAATTTCCAAGATCACTTATGACTCTAGGCATTTTATTATATAGCTTCCGGGTAATGTAATTTGTACTCCCTCGATCCGTTACAAATTTTTAGATCAATATTGACTTTCTAAAAGTTAATTTTAAAATACTTTTGAATTTAAAATTGACATGATTCATTTAATTAAGTTTTGAAAACAATAAATCTTACAACTAGCTAGTAGTACTTTTTAAATTGTTTATGATATTCATAATTATATTGACATAAACTAAATGAATTTATGTCAATTTTGAGTTTGAAAATATTTAGAATTGATTTTTAAAAAATCAATATTGGTCTTGTAATCTGGAACGGAGGAAATATTTTAACTTTTGTAATTTGTATGAAACTAGGTTACTGTATATAAATTTTATAGAATACTGATTTCTAAAACCGAAATCAAATACTAATTTATATATTTCAGGTAAAATTAGAAAAATGAAACTAAATTAACACACTGCTAGAGCATATTAGTCATGTTCTTATCATTATCAAAGAAGACTCAAAAGGATACAAGCCTTCTAAAAACTGGTGAAATAATATATTTCATTTTTTAGATCAATTGTCAAATATTGTGATTCTGTTTGTACCTAAACACAAAAGGACAGTTTCAGTAATTTGTGCTCCTAGATGAAATGTGTGTTCTATCAGTTACACTTACTGCTTATAAATAGTTGGTTATAGCCTTGTAACATAAAGAGAGATGAGACCTGTTGTTCAAAGTTGGAATTGAGAATGGGAGGGAAGTAAACAAGATTTGCTAAGACATCTTCGTTCGGGTTTTGTTTGGTTTTGTCCGATATCTCATTTTCAACATTCGAACTAGGCAGTAGGTCGAGATGTAAGTGAGAATTGGAAGAAACTAAATAAAGATTTACGGAAAAATCTCTGTTTTATTTTGTTTAATTTTCTCCAATATCTCAATTCCATATTCTGAAATAGCACCGAGGTACTCTTGTACAAGATGTAATTGAGAATTGGAGGGAATTAAACAAAGTAAAACTGAGTATACCTCATTGGGTTTTATCTAGTTTCCTCCAATATCTCATTTCTGACTTTTGAACTAGGGCACATTTGGTCGAGATGTAAGGGAGAATTAGAGGGAACTAAACAAATATTTACCAAGAAATCTCTGTTTTATTTTATTTAGTTTTCTCTAATATCATTTTTTTCCAACTAAACAAGATTTACTACGGGTCTTTGTTCTGTTTTGCTTATTTTCTTTCAATATCTCATTTCCAACTTTTGAACTAGGCAACAACTTTCATGAGGTTGCTGCTCAATATTGCGGCATGCCAAGCTTCTGATATTGATGGGAAAACTTCATATAAAAAAGAACTATAAAATAAATTATTTAAACATCTAAAATATTTTTCTACAACTGGACATATTGTTTTTAAATTTGTTAAGCACAAAAAATAATGAAAGAATACGCTCCCCTTCGGCCATCAAAACTGTTCCATCTTCGTTACTAGGCACCAAAACTGCTCTAGTGAGGGCGTAGCCAGTGAATTTTTTCTGGCTAGACTATCTCGCGGTCAAAAAATTATGATCTTATAAATAATTTGCCGGGGGTTCGGGGGCTGCGGCCCCGAGCCAAATTTTATAGATAATTTTATATTTTTCGGCTGGTTGTATATGTAAAAACATGTATTTAATTACAATATTGTTAATATTACAAGTAACAACATTATATATATATATATACACACACACACACACACACTCCTTATCGACCCCTAATATTCTTTTCTAATCATAAATTTGTTAATAAATATTTAAATTCATTATGTTATGAAAATAATCTAAATTACATATGACATATTAAAAAAATCTAGTGGTGTAACCCATTTTTTGATATGTATCCAAATTATACCTAAATTTTTGAATTTTTTAAAAATTGGAGTTAAAATAATTAATATAAATATGTTTGGAGTCAATACCAAAAAAAACAAAAAAAAAACAAGTTAAATGGGAGATGTCCAAAAAGATGTCCAATAAAAGATGACCCTCTAGACTTATTGGTGAAGATATATAAGTACTAAATTTTAAAAAAAAAATTCAGGTGGGCTACAACCCACCCTAGCCCATACGTGGCTCCGCCCTGTACAAGTTATAAGATTTGATGGAACTAAACAAGATTTATTAGCGCAATCTTTGTCCAATTTTGTTTGGTTTCCTCCCATATCTCATTTCCAACCTCTGAAATTATACGAGGTTCTTGACCCAATTTTTTAGACTCTCGAGTCTATCCTTGGTTCGAGCCTAATGGTTGTAATATCAGTTTCTTGTTTGCTAAATGAATATTTTATGGCAAAAAAAGGCACTTAATTAACACTGCGCTATAATGTTCATAACAAAATTTATATTTGGTCACAAGAACTGTAATCCTTGGGGATATAATTACCAATTAAATGAAAATTGATCTCAACTTTCCAGGATTGTAACAAATTCTGAGAGGTCAGAGGACCTTATTTTTTATCTTTACACTTTAAACACTGACTTTAATGCTACCAACCAGATTCTCTAACAAAAAGAGGCTTTTGCTTCAATAAAATCAGGGTCTAAATGGCAAAACGGTAAAAAGAGGTTGGGATAGGGAGGTGATAAGCAAATAGCTTGAGTGAAATTGGAAATAAACAAATCAGTAATAACAAGAAATATGTTTTTCTATAAAAGAGAAAAAAATGCTTTTAAAAAGTACTGGTGGAGTACAAAGCTTTATAGTTCCAAATAATTATATTCAGAACAAAAGGTTACATTTATGAACAATTATTTTTTAGGCAGGTCAATTTTGACAGATACTGTCAGCACAATTTACTGGCCAAGCTTACTGTAATCTGTACAAGCTTTGACTAACCGATGGAATCATGAACTCCTCTTAGAGCCAAGGTATTGGGAGTCAATTGACCTAACTGAATTTTTTATTTATTAATTTTTTTTATGGTTTTAAATGTATGTAAAATTTTGTATTTTTTTGGTTTAATGTGCTAATGAATTCACTGAAATTTCGAATATGTGAAATAAAATTAAAATTCTGTAACTCTCTCTCTCTTTCTCAAGTCTCAATTCACATATGACTGCTAACTCAATTAAACTGTACAAAATTGCCTTTTACATTTGAAGAATCTTGTCCTAATATTAGTTAAAATAAATAAATAAGATCCTTATTCAATATAATTGTCCTAAACATTTGGGCCAAAGACGATGCCTTCGGACCCTGCCAAATTATTCATATGTCACGGAGTTCACTGACCAAATTCCCAGGCTCTGTTAAAGTGGTGGAAGGTTCGAATCCTATATCGAGAAATTTTATTTTACCCTTCCCCCATTTTGATAATTGATATGGGATAGGATCTTGATATAAAACCAAAAAGCCTGAAAGCAATATGAAGAGATATAAAAAGAGCTGGAAAGGCTTGGCTCTATTACAAAGAAATAAGTATGGGCCTGGAATTGCTAATGTCAGAAGCAATGATCCGCTACATATGTAATGTTTCTACGGTTAGCCTATGATTCACCAATCAGTGCAAACTGAAATTTGGTCGACACATAATTAAAAATTCTATACGTACTCAAAGGCGTAAAACTTTAATTTGGAAACTGTTTAAAACAAATGGTGTTTTTCGAATTGAATTTGATGGTGATAATTGTCTATTTAACCCAAAAAATTAACTCTGGAAGTATGGATTCACTTATTTGATCAATAATCAGATTTTGACAAAATCTGGGGATTTGTTTTAGGGTATAGAGTTGCTTTTTAAGAATGTTATGTATTAAAATTATTTGGTTCAAATTTTTAGCACAAAATGTCTCCAAAAGATGCACATACAAACTGTTTTAAACTTATTTGTCTTCCTTAATCATACATAGCCAAATATGTATGCAAATTTAAATTGAAAAATTAAAGACAGCATACAGAATTACTAAATTAGTTACATCATTAAGCTTTTCACTATATTTTCAGCTTGACTTGCATCTTTAGGGCAGATATTTTTCAAACTAAGAGATTATCTATCAGATAGTACAAAACAAAGCAATTTATAGTTTATTAAAATTTTAAGTTTTGCTTTCAAAAATATAACTAGCTTTCAGTCTTTCACAATGCATGATAGACACACATGCACTGCAGACTGCACATACAGGGTTATATAATTTCCTAAATAGTCCCCAAAGGCCAAAACTATAAAACTTTTGCACACGTAGTGATTTTCTTACAAAATTCATCCCCGAACTTGTTTGTTTTTTGCAATCTAAGTGCGCTGTGACTTGTGGATTTGCCACCAAGGTTGAGCTAATTACAGCTATTATCACTGAACAGTTGCTAATTGATTTTCAACAAGCTAATCAGCAAAGCATCCACACACGCAAGAATTGACAAAAAAAATTATCTAAGCAAGTTTCCATTTTGAAGGTCAAACTAGAAACAAATAAATTAAATTAACAGTGTTAGAGCATATGAGTTATGTTCTTATCAGTAGTATCAAATAATTAATCAAGAGGATACACATACAAGCCTTCTGAATACTGGTCAAATAATATAATTTGTTTTTTTTTTTTGATCTATAGTCAAATATTGTGATTCTGTTTGTACCTAAACACAAAAGGACAGTTCCGTCATGTACTTTCTGTAGCATGCAATTTGTGCTTGCATATAAAATGTGTGTTCTATGATCAGTTACATTAAATGCTTATAAATAGTTGATTCCAATTATTGTTTAAAGCATTGTAGCATAAAGATATCACATGAGTAAGTGAGATTGTTGTTCAAGTTGTAATTGAGAGTTGGAGGGAATTAAACAAAAATTTGTCGAAATATACTTCGTTGGATTTTGTTTAGTTTCCTCCAATATCTCATTTCCAACTTTCGAACTAGGCCTTAGTAGTACTTTTGGTCGAGATGTAAGCGAGAATTAGAGGGAACTAAACAAAGATTTATCGAGACATCGAGTTCTGTTTTGTTTAGTTTTCTCCAATACCTCATTTCCATCTTCTGAACTAAACACCGAGGCACTTTTGTGCAAATTATAAGTGAGAACTTGAGGTAGCTAAACAAGATTTATTACGGATCTTTGTTCTGTTTTGTTTGGTTTAACATAATGTCTCATTTCCAACTTTCAAATCAGGCAGTGTGGATTAACGGGAACTAAACAAAGATTAACCGAGAAATATGTGTTTTGTTTTGTTTATTTTTCTCCAATATCTCATTTTCATCTTCCGAACTAAACTAAGGTACACTGGTTCAAGTTGTAACTGAGAATTGGAGGGTACTAAACAAGATTTGATACAAAATCTTTGTTCTGTTTTGTTTAATTTCTACAACATCTCATTTGGAACCTTTGGACGAGAGGAATTCTCAACCCAGTTTTGTTCATATGTAGGACAATATAAGAACAATTTTTTTTTTTCCTGAATGTTGCTGGTCAATTTTTTGTAACGCCAAACTTCTTGATATTGCTTGTAAAACTTCTTTAAAAATGGAAACGAATGATTATTGTGTGTGTCTCAAAAGAAGAAGCCGATAAATTAGAAAAGAGAAAGGAGAAAATGAAGAAATACTTCATTAAGATGAAAAACAAGCTTTGGACCAAGGAAACAATGAAAAACATAGCAGCAGTATGGTGAGATCTAATTTTCCTCAGAAAATCATAGAAAAGCTAAGGATTGGAATAGATTAGTAATTTTTTTATTCCTAAATTGCCCTTAACATTAATATGGGAATACAAATTTGGACATCCATATCCTATACATACGTACTGACACTTTCTTAAATAAACTTACCAAAAAAGAAAAAACAAATTCTCTCCTTTCCTTTCCTATCATATCATATCATATCATATCATATCATATCCTTACTTAAAAATCTTTAGAATTCCTTACCCCAAAACTTACAAACAAGGTAAAAAGAAAATTAAAAAATTGAGAAACTAAAGTAAATTATTTAAGCTTTTCAGAATGAATGAAAGAGAATACCTAAATCGAATTGGTAACGAGTAAGTTATGAATTATACAGAAGGACAAACAAAAATCTAGAAATTTTGTAACCAACACGAATCGATTTTAGAAAACACACGATTTGATCCATTTAACCATTAGATTATTGAAAAATCAATAGCTAGTGAAGGTAGAAATTTCAAGGATATCATAATGTATAAATACACCTCCATAATAGAAATATATAACTTGATACTACTTTTACAATATAACTACCTCTTATGGAATTAAGTTCCCGAATTTCAAAGGAAAATTAGAGGTAGAAATTCGTACCTTAGGACGAAGAATTTAAACTATTCCAAGGTTTTTATTCACAAGATGTCACCAAAACCCTAGGTTTAAAATTATTCCAATTAAATCCAAAGAAACTAAAAAAAAATCTAAAGCTATCTTATTGTGAAAGAATTTTTTTTTTCCTGAATACAATTGGAGTATGTGCATTCGTTATTGGTTGGAATAAGGAAGACCCATCTTAATTTATTTTATCTCATCATTTAGGTTTTCACATCGGTCGCAATTTAATTTCGTCATAGATTTGTCGACACACAAATCATTTCCCAATTTTAACAGAATAACAAAGGTCTTGTTATGATTCTACTTTTCAATATTTTTTTTAAAAAAAATAACTCAAAGATATTAGATATTGTTAGTATCTATAATTTGTGATAAACATAATTGATTTGATGATGATACAAGTTAAATGTATAATTGTATTCAAGTACCTTTTTTAAAATTCTTATAAAACGATTTATGTAAAAAGACTTAGTTTAGAAATCAAAAATGTTAGGTTGATTCAAATTCGTAGAGTTAAAATTCTATGATAGCTAAGTTGTCCAGGCCAGAAGATGATCGAAATGTTAGAGGAAAAATCATTCTAAGATCATAGAGTAATCTGAATATTGTAGAGTACATGCTTGATCATAGAGTCAAAATCGCATGACAACTTCATCAACCTTCACACTCGACCCTCTAAGGTTATCTTTATATGATTTTGCGATAAGGATAAGTCAACAAACACTACAAGAAAAAGGAATAATTCCAATGGAATTATCTTCGACGAACTACCTTCCGTCGGAAATAAGTTAATTTCGACGGAATATTCCGTCACAGATAATTCTGTCTTACACATGCTAGTCCCGACGGAATTACGTCGAGATTAATAGAACCCCCTAGGCGCCAACATTCCCGCTAGCGCCAAATACTATTTTTGACGGAACAATGTTATCGCCGACGGAGTATTCGTCAAAAATAAGTTATCTCCGAGGGACTTATTGTCGACGGATATTCTGTCGGAAATAGGCTTTAACCCTAATCAGTATCATTTCTCAGCCGCCTCATTTCATTTTTCTATCTCTCACTCTCACTCCTTTCTATCTCTCACTCTCACTATTTGTATCGTCTCTCTTTCTCTATTTATCATCACAGTCCGCCTCCTCACGTCGCCACCTCGTGATGCCGCCGCTGCTGATCGTCGACCTCCGCACCTCTGTTTCGTCGACCAATCGCCGACCTCCACACCTCGTCTCCGTTTCACTGCCGATCGCCATTGCAAATTCTCTCTATCTCTGTGTGTGTCAATATTAAGGTAAGTTGAAATAGTTTCATTTCAATAGTTAGGGTTAATGGAGAATTTGAATTAAAATAGTTATTGATGTTGTAGAATCTGTCATTCAATAGTTTGGGTTAATGAATTAAAATTCGTTGTTGATGTTGTGGAATCTGAAATTGGGAATGAAGTTGTAATATCTAAATTTTAGAATGGAGTTTAACTATCAGAAATTGAGAATATTAATGTAGAATATTATTTTGTAGAATTTGATGTTGTGCATATTATTGTTGAATCTTAAATTGGGAATATTAATGGAGAATATTATTTTGTTGTTGGAATATTGGGATTACATTTTGCTGAAATTGGGATAAATATGCTGAAATTACTGAAATTCGAATTCACATCCTTTGATTTGAGACTGCATATAATTATTTTTTGGAACTTCAGAACATTGATATTAGGGTTCTGTCTGTGTATATTGAGATAATTGGTTTAATTTGGTTGTTAATTTGTTTATAGTTGTTAGATTCGGATTAAAAATGTGAAATTTGTTATTTCCGACGGAATTTCTGACGAAAATTGTGTTAGAATTGTTCAATTGCAATATGTGGACCCTGCTGATTATTAATGTATTTTACTTAATTAATTCCCCAATATTAAAATAAACTAAGTAGTAGTTACTTAGTTTTGCACTACTAAATAAAATAAAATAATATAATAACATAAAATACATTTGTATAAAATAATATAATTAATAAAATAAAATAAAATCAATAAAATCAATTAAATTTAATAAATTAAAATAATATAATATAAAAAGAAAAAACATAATAAATAAATTAAATAACTGAAATAAATAAATAAATAAATTTAAATTAAAATAATAAAATATAAAATAAGCAATATAATATAAAATAATAAAAAATAAATAAACAAAACAAAACAAAATAAAATAAAATAAATAAAATAAAATAAAATAACTTAAATTAAATAATAATAAATTAGAATAACATAAATTACATTTAATAAATTCAAATAAATTTAATTTAATTTAATAAAATATCAAATAAATTTAATAAATTAGATAATATAATATAATATAAAATAATTTAAATTAAATTAAATAATAAAGTATAATAAATTAGAATAAAATAAAATAAATTTAATAAAATAAAATAAGCCTAATTTAATTTAATAAATTAAATTAAATTTAAAAAATTATATAATATAATATAGTACAAAATAAAATAAAATAACATAACATAAAATAAAGTAAAATAAAATAAAATAAATTATAGCTAACTAAATTAACCTAAAATAATTGAAATAAACTAAGTGGCATTTGCTTAGTTTTTCACAATTAAAATAAACTGAGTAATTGTTTATGCTTGTAATATATGTTGGAACTTAGAAACCCGTTTGACAATGACTCGTTAAACTCAAATAGTAGTCCTCATATTCAAATAATAGTTCTCATAAGCTGAGTAGTATTACTTACTTTATCATTGGAAAAATGAACTAAGTAACATTTGCTTAGTTTTTCACAATTACAATAAACTGAATATATATATTTCTGTATGTAGTATAGTTAATTTGGAGCGTAGAAACCCGTTTGACATTCACTCATTAGGAGTGAATGTCAAATAGTTCCCAATTTAAGACTGTTACTGGATGTTATGTCTCTTACTTAGGCCGGTGTTAATGAGTTGACTACATTTTTTTTGTTTTGAGGATTTTTCGGCTGTTATCTCTACATATTCTTCGAGTGCATACTTAGATTAAGTTATCTTAGTCTATTTCGTGTACTTGGAGACCATGGGGAGGTGCTGCCGAAATTTTCTTGAAACAGAAAGAAACGTGCTCAACGTGTTGGCACTAGTGAGAAGACTTATCCAGGAACGGGATAGAAGCCTAACCTCTGTAAAGTGGAGATATTATGAAAATATAATTCATGCATGCACATACATGAATATATATCCTCGTTCTGAATGTTTCTTTTGTTTAGTTAAAGATGTCAGCCGACCGAAGTTGGATGTACGTGTGTGTATTTTTTTTTAAAAAAGCAGTAGAACATGCTGATGATCCGAACAGAAAGATGAGATGTCCGTGTTAAGTGTAAAAATCTGATTTGGAAGAAAGTCGACGAGATTAGATTTGACTTATTTTCACGTGGCTTTGTGGATGGGTATTCCGTATGGATTCATCATGGGGAATCAGCTGAGTTGAGGGAATTAATCGACGCGTAGACCAACCAATTCATGGGGATTCAAATGTCGATAACTATGATGTCGTGGAGATGTTGGTCGATGCGTATGGCCCTATTAATATTGACTGGGCTGAAAAGATATCTTCATCAAGTAGTGCTCATGAAGAGCTAAATGATACAACTGCCGCCTTTTACAAGTTGTTATCTGAATCGATGGTCAAGTTGTATCCTGGAAATGATATGCACACCAGACTATCTATAGTGACGAAGCTCTTACACTTCAAGAATGAGCATGACTGTAGTGAGAGAGGTTTCAATGATTTGCTTGCTCTTATCAGCGAGTTTTTACCCAAGGATCATACTTTGCCAACAAATTATTATGAAGTAAAGAAGATGGTCAATGGGTTGAATATGGGGTATCAGAAGATCGATGCTTGTAAGCAATAGTGCATGTTATATTATGGGGCAAACAAAGATAAGGGACGGTGTGATATATGCAGCTTGCCTCAGTACAAGTGACAAAACATGGGGGAAAGGAGAAACATGTGCCCAAGAAGATCTTACGGTAATTTCCTTTTGCGCCGAGGCTTCAATGACTATTCATGTCATCCCACATGACTCAACATATGACTTGACATAGAACAAGAGACGTCGTGCTTGGTCAGCTGACTCACCCTGCAGATGGAGATGAATGGAAGAAGTTTGATAAAAAAATTTCAGAATTTGCTGAGGAAGTTAGGAATGTCAAGCTCGGCATGGCTATGGATGACTTTTGCCTATTTAATAATTTTAGCCAGCCCTACTCTATTTGGTCAGTGATTATGGTAGCTTACAATCTTCCACCATCAATGTGCATGAGGGATCCGTTTCTGTTCTTGACTTTACTCATACCGGGGGATAAGAGTCCTGCAAAAGACATAAACGTGTATCTCAGACCGTTAGTCGATGAACTTAAGATGTTGTGGGAGACGGGTGTTCAGACTTGTGATAAATCGAAGATGAAAATTTTTGTGATGAAGTAAGCTTTGTTGTGGACTATCACCGACTTTTCGACACTTGGGATGATCAGTGGTTGGTCGACTCACGGGAAGCTGTCATGTCCAGTCTATATGGGGGATGTGCAAGGCACACAACTACGTCATGAGCGAAAAACTAGTTTCTTTGGAATTGCTTGAAGATTCTTACCTGCTGATCATAGTTACAGAAAGATGTCTGCATAGTTTAACAGAAAGACAGAGAAAAAAGGGGTTGTTGGATGATTATCGGGCAACGAGATATTGGGCTGGCTAAATGGTCTAACATTTCCACCGCCAGGGAAGGAGCATGGTAAGTTGAGAGCAATAGGGTACGAGATAACTCATAATTTGACACACTCGCCCATGTGGTTTGAGTTGTCATACTGGATCACATTATCAGTCTGTCATTGTGTAGATGTCATGCATAAAGAAAAGAATGTATTCGAGAACTTGTTTTACACCGTGTTAGATGCGAGTGGTAAAACAAAAGACATTGATAAAGGACGTAAAGATTTGGAGGTAATGAACATCAGGCGGGAATTATGGCTCCGACCTAACAACTCAAAACCAAAAGCTTCATTTTGTCTTACCAAGCAACAGGTTGAATACGTTTGCAAGTGGGTAAGTGCATTGCAGCTCCCGAATAGATATGCTTCTAACATTTCTCGTTGTACTAAGGTTGAGCAGCTGAAAATAACTGGGTTCAAAAGTCACGATTGTCATGTATTCATGCAGAAGTTGATGCCAATTGTATTTTGTGAGATGTTACCTAGGAAATTTGTTGATGCCTTGACCGAACTATCAAATTTCTTTCGAGATCTTTGCTCGACGGTAATAAGGTACAGTGATGTGGAGCAGATGGAGAAGAATATAATGCTGACAATATGCAAGCTCGAAATGATCTTACCTCCAGGGTTCTTTGACTCGATGAAGCATTTGCCTATTCATCTACCATATGAAATGAAACTTGGAGGACTGGTGCAATATCGATGGATGTATCCTTTTGAGAGGTAATATCATCTATATACTTAAACTGTGATGATATTTGTAACTCGTACTATAAGTATTATTTTCATTCAATCATATTTCAGGTATATGCGTCGATTAAAGTAGAAAGTGAAAAACAAAGCTCGTGTAGAGGGTTCAATTGCTGAACGCTATACGGAGGAAGAGCTTGTCAACTTATGCTCTTTGTACTTTGACGATGTAGTCTCAACTAAGCATAATCGTTTAGGTAGGAATGAGGTCGTTGGTCCCCAATCTCATACTGATGATGAGTTAGCTGTATTCACCTATTCGACTAAACCATTTGGCCATGAGAGGATGACTTACTTAAGCGACAGAGATTTGAAGATTATATCTACCTACGTGCTTCTAAATATGCCCGAAGTATCGACATACATCAAGTATGTATTAATATATGTCAATACACGAATATTATTGTCGCGTAATCAACAATTAAACTATGTTATTATTATTTTAGTTCATTCGAAGAGGAAGCGAATGCTTCTAACCCGGGACTAACTGCAACACAGTTGGAATCATTCACTACTGAAATTTTTTAACAGTGGTTTAAGAGAAGGGTTAAAGACGATAATACTTATGAGCGTTTTAGAGATGTTATTTTAGGCCCGTACAAACTAATTAGTTCATTTTATGGCTGCATCGTCAATGGGTACAGATTTAAGGTTGATGACTAGAATGAAATGACATCAGTCAATTTTGGCGTATCGTCTTGGGAAGCTATTACCAAGATTCCGAGTCCAACTACTATGGATGATTAGAGGAAGTGGTTGTGCTCAATTATCCAAGTGGTAAAAAGGTTGTTACATTTAGGTGTCGCTGGTTTGATACTGATAAGGGTGTTAAAGTTGATCGTAATAGAATCGTCACGGTAGATATAAAGTCAAAACTAAAATCTTATGACGTATTCGTATTAGCCATCCAAGCGACTCATGGTGTACTACGCCCCGAATATCATAAATTATACAAGCCCCTAGTATACAGTTGTCAAAACGAAGACTCGGGCTTTAGATGGTACTAATCTATCTGGAACGGATTGTTGGTTCCCTAGGACACAATGTGGATCTAGAAGGGGGGGTTGAATAGATCCTTTAAAACTTTTTCCTTTTTGTTAATGAAAGTAAAACATTTATAAGATAGAGAATCGATTCATGCACAGCGGAATAATCATTAATACCCCTTCATAGATTCAAGCCCAATCACAGTTCATTTTACAAGTCTATAGTAAGGTTGATAACAGATATAACAGTTTAATTGAGCATAAGACAAATGACAGAAGATAAATGACACAGGAGATTTTAAGTGGTTCGGAGACGTAATAACTCCTACTCCACTCTTCTACTATAACAAGTAGGAATCCACTAAATGTTTTAGTCACTAAGACAAGGACTTTATGCCCTCCTCAAGTCCAGCAGACAAAAGTTGGTTTTAGCCACAAAGGCAAGGATCCTATGATCCTCCTCAACCCCTGCAAACACGGATCCTCTGACCCATCTTGTGTCTTGCAGACTTGAGTTGTTTTTAGTCCCTAGGACAAGGATCCAATGACCCTCTTCAAGTCCAGCAGACCTGGGAACCCAGTTCACAAAGAACCCTTCAAGGCCAGTAGCCTTGGAACCTGTAGACTAAGGCCAGCAGCCTTAGAATCTCTTGTATGCTTTGATACTCAGCAAGTCCAGCAGACTTGACTTTGTTTAGTCACTTAAGACAAGGACTCCCAGCCCTCTTTGGTGTGTTGATTGCTTGTTGGGTTGTGCTGCCAAGATGAACTTTGATCTCCTTCATCTTCAGGTACTTGGTAGCTTGTTAGTGATCTCCTTCTGGATGCTGCTGATGATGATCGTTGAAGCCCTTCATTCTTCTGGTACATAGCAGACGCAGATAATCACTTTCATTGAACACTGGTTGACTTGTCCAAGTCATTTCTTTGTCCATTCAGCACGTTGTGTTCCTTGCTTGATCATAGAGTTGTCCATCCTGGATTTGGTTTCTCTAGATCTTGGCTTCTTGGTCATTCGACTCTTAGCTCATATGCCAGCCCTTTGGCATACCTCAGTGAAGCTCCTAGCTGATAGTACAGTTTGTGTTCTTGCTCTCTTGCTCACTGGATACCAACGCACACCTTATCTGAGTGCGTTTTTCTCTTTTTGTAGTTCTCCATTTTCTTCCCGTTGGAGGCTTGCCGTTGATATCTTCCCGTTGTTTTTCTTTCCGTTGGAGTCTAGCTTTCTGCAGAGTTGTTTATTGTACCACTAAGCATTTTGCTTCCCTAAGTCTGCTAGTGATAGCTAAGTCAGCATCCACTAGCTGTTACCAAGATAGTGGAGTCACATGTGTTTGTTTTGTTGACTGCCACAAGTATGACTGTTTGAAACCCACTCACAGAGGTCATTTATTATATCCTTTTATACAGCCGTTTATCTTGGGATAGCAATCCTGAGTGCTCTGATACTTTTAATCCAGCTGGCTCTCTTTTACTTGCTCTACGATCATCTTAGTTGTGGCCTGAGTCTTTGATCGTAGAGTGAGCTGCTAACTCCAGTTGTGACCTTGTGCTGCCTTGAAGTTCGTAGAGTGGCTGACTGCACTTGCATGGCTTTTGGATGAGCTTCTCATAATACTGAAGCTTATGTTCCTTGATGCTCAGTGATCTCTATTTGGCTTTTCGTCCCTAGAGCATGGCACTTATGATCTTTGTTGAGCCGTTTGTTGCAGTGTACTTATCATAGAGGACTGCTCTATGTTCTATAGGTGTTGGCTCTGCTGCTGTGTCAAAGAGGACTGCTCTTATGACATTCTGTTTGCTGTGACACCTTTGATTTAAAGGACTGCTCTACTTAATCTTCAGACTTTCTTCCTTATGTCAGAGAGTGTTGCTCTATGATCTTTTCGCTTAGTTTCATTGAGATTGCTTGAGTGCTTTTGTTGCTTTTAGACTCAGCTCTACGATTACTTGATCTTGATGAACTTTTCCTACTCTACGACCTTTGTCCTTAATGCAAGTCTAGAGTCTTGATGGATCGTAGAGTGATCATTTGACCTTGTCCTTTGATTTCTGTTTATGGCTTGATGCTTTGGTTGCGCTCAGAGATCTTTATATGTCTGGTAACTCATGCTCAGCTTGCTTGGAGGTCTTGAAGACTGCCACCTTATCCTTGAGTGCTTCAGTAGCTACTGCTTTACGTTGTTGCTTGATTTCAGAGACTGATCATGGGAGTTGTAGAGTGGCTGACTTTAGACTGACTCTACGAACCCATGTCTTGCTTTGCATACTCTACGATTCTAAGTGAGTATGCAATCGTAGAGTCATTCTCTACGATTGTCTTGCAAGCTTTGATATGTGCAGCTCTACGATGTATAGTGAATGTTGCCGAGTAAGCTCTACGATCTGCCGAGCTTATTACTGTGCTTGCCTGGCAGACTCTACGTTCTTGAAACTTAGCACTGAAATGCCGAGGCAACTCTACGCCCTGTCAATGAAGCTCTACGTTCGGCCGGGCAACTCTGCGTCCTGCCGAGAGTGCTCTACGTCCTGCCGGGACCACTCTACGTCCTGCCGAAAGAGCTCTTTGTTTTTCTGACAAACCCTGTGATGGCATACTTGGCTCTGTGATGTTGACTGACTGCTCTACGACCTTTCACTTAGTCAGTGCAAAGCTTTACGATCAGTTTGGCCCTTGTTATTTCAGTACATAAGATCAACCTAACAAGTTTGATCTTCTTCTATTCTATTCTAAGTCCTTGCACATCATATTCATTTTAAGGACTTTACAGAGCCTAATATTACAAACATGCTTTGATCAGATAGATATTCATTCAGTTTAGATCAACCTAACATATTTGATCTTCTAAGTCCTTGTACATATATTTCATTGAGGACTTTACAAAGTTTTTGACAGTATGAATGTTCTTCTTATCATTTTGTCATCAATCAAATCACATAATTAATAGTGGTAATCACATGCAGATCTTATAACATTCTCCCCCTATGATAATCAGTATAATGATCGCATGCTGATTCCCAACAATCTCCCCCTATTTGATGATGCCAAAAACACTAATAGCATAACATTCAATTTAAGCAATTCATGCAAAAATATGAGTGCAGATGTGACTTAAAATACAGTGAGTCACTGTATTTCTAGATAGCATGAAGCAATGTGCATTTAAAACTAATTATTATAAGCAGTTCAAAAACATCAAACCAAAACAGTCTTAAACAAACGCAGTTCACACGCGATAATAGAGGGTAAAGGAAATCCTAGTTATCAGTTGGTTAACTCCTTCTTGCTGATTAGGGATCTACCTTCTTTCTGGCTCCCGTCTTGTGACTGCTCCTTTCACCTCTATCTCCTTCATTCTTCTTCTGATTCATGCTCCCCCTTGCTTGATGCTGGGTCTTCTTCTTCTGGCTCCCCCTCAGTTGTTAGTGCTGGTGATGGGTCTTCACGTTTGGCCTTCTTCTTCTTTTTCAGCTCCTTTCTAGCACTTGCCTTCTTTTTCTCCTTCTTCTTCTTGCTTTTCATCCTCTTCATCTTTTTCTCCCCCTTTTTGTTATCAATCATTTGGGAGAGATGCAGGACGTGCGTGATAAGCTGCTCAACTAGATAAGAGGTATTACCAACTTCCATCTTTACTTCCTGCTGGCCAAGTTCCATCTGCTGAGTGAGAGACTGGCTAAGGTTTTCCACTTTATCTGACAGATTCTGGAGAAAATGTGCATTTTGTTGTTGGAGTTTTAGTGCCTTAGACTTCTGCTTCTCAATTGTCTTGAGAAAAATCTGATCTTGTTGGTGAAGCTTTATGGACATGTCTGTAAACGAGGCTTGCAGCTTCTTGTAAAAGTCATTGTCTTCTCCTCCAGTCACTTTCTTTGCTGCTTTAGTAACTGAGGAAATATTCCCAAGCAGTTCTTCTGAGTTCTTTAACAACTCTTGGTCAATTGAAAAGTCTTCAAAGATTGGGGTAGTTGACTTGGCCTTCTCACTCTTGTAGATATTCTCAAGAGCAGTAACAATGTCAAATAACTCTCCGGTGGATGAGGAGGGGATATCAGAGGGCATGTTGGCACTGGGTTGGGCTGCAGTCGTAGAGTTAGGAGGTTCCTTGGTCACAGACTCTACGAACTGTTTTGCATAGTTTTCCAATACATAGTATGGAATGTAGATACCTTCTGCATGGCGGTAGACTTTGAAGTGGGGGGTGTCCTTGATCAGTTTCTTTGGATAAGATTGCACTCTGGGAAAGTTCTGGGAGATCAGCTTTAGATTTGGAAACTGAGAGTAGCACCAGCTGATGAAACTTGTGTCTTCAAACTCAATGGCCTTCAGCCAAGGCATCCATGGGTAAAACCATGTTAGTTGTTCGTTGTTAGGATCATACAGGACAGTGGTGCGGTCAAGCTCAATATCTTGAAAATTGTTGAGAAGATCTTCTATTGTCATTGACACCACCTTATTTTCTCCATCTCCATGGTCTATCCATCTGGTTGGCAATATTGCTCCAGGTTTGTCAGTTGCCTCCAGTACGATCCTCCTTCTCATTCGTGTAGTTGCTGGCTGGAAGTGGCTCTCTGATGCACTGCTGTCCGTATCAGAGTTCACTTGGGCTTCTTCATCATCCATTGGTTCTTTGTCTTTACCAGAGGTACCTTCTTTGAAATTCTTTTCTTCTGAACTTTCCTCTTCAGTGGTTGCTCCTTTTGATTCTTCGACTGGCTCTTCAGTTGACTGCTTATCATGGCTTACTTCCATGTCTTCATCCTCAGTGGAGTGGCTCTTCTCATCAGACATATCTATGTCTTCTCTTTCTGAATTGCTTGTGGACACATTCTCTTCAGTAGATTTATCATGGGATTCTGCTGCCTCAACTTTGTCACTTTTATCATCTTCTTTCAGATCAACAGTTGTACCTTCTCCTTTGTGGCCTAAAGGTTCCTTCATCTTTCTCAGTCTTGCACTTTGTCTTCTTGAGGGCTTGATCACTGATGCTTCAGATGCTCCCTTTTCTTCCTTAGAATCTTCATTTGATGAAGAACTTTTCGCTGGAGCTCCCTCAACTTTAGCTTTCTTCTTCAATGATCTGATGGGAATGGATTCAGAGCTTGAGGAGTCTTCAGATTGAGATGACTCATCCTTCAATGCACTAGCTTTCCTTTTCCCTTTGCTGGTTCGTGTGGTTCCTCTGCTGCTACTGCCAGAGAATCTCATTTTCTTGTTCTCCATAGGATTTTTCTTCCAGTTGTCAAACAGCTTGGAAGACATGACTTTGTTGACATTTAGGGTTTCTCCCTCATCATCCCTAATCTTGTTCTTCAGCTTCTTTTTCAATATGATGCTCAGAAATCTTCCATGATAGATCTTTAGTGAAGGTTTCTCTAAAGATTTTATCTTCTTGATATCTTTGACCAACCAATCGTACAACAAGGCCCCAACGTTCATCTTCCTTTTCATGACAATAGCAGTCATGATCTTCATTTGTGAATCGCTTACTGTGTCATATGCAGTGTCTTTGCACAGAATGCATTTGCCCACAATTTCGGCTAGAAATTCAAACTGCTCTGGGAACTCTTTTTTCTTCATTCCTCTTACATGAGGATTTTTCACATAGCCCATTAGTCTCTTCCCTTCATCAGGTTCGATTTCTTCTAGTGATGATAGACCCTGGTTGGCAAAACCTAAACATTTGTTGATTTTTGTAGCATTTATCTTTAGTTTGGTTCCACGTACCTTAGTAGACAGAGAATCACCGTTGATCGTTGCATTCTGGTAGAGCTCTTTGATAAGATCGGAGTAGATCTTCGTGCTTGACCCCAAACATTCTAAGAATCCAGCCTGCTTTACGTTCTCAAGAATCTCTTTGAATTTCTTGTCAGTTTCTGTAAACTTGTCGAATCCGAGTTGAATGCCGGATACGATTTGATAGTTTTCCATAATGAGGGTTTCTGGATAGTGGAATGCTTGTCTGAGAATGAAGATTTGAAGTGATTAGGGTTTTGAAGCTTCTGGAGATTGCTGGTTCTGATTTGCTGAAGGTTTGGAGGTTCTAGGGTTTTGAGAGATAAACACAGCTTTATGAGAGGAACGATTTTGATAACTGCTAGGAAAGAGCAGCCGTCTGTATTTTTGAAATTTCACTGGTGTATCAGTTCCCTCCTTTTGTTAGGTACACGTGTGAGACACCCATTTGCTGATCGTGGCCAACTGGGATGAAACTGCTTGTACGTCAGTTACTGAGGACGTGGTCCATGTCCATTTGACTTTAGACTGACCTCGATTCATAGAGTGACTTGACGTCATTACCCTTTACTCTACGAATATGTCTTCTTGGTCACTTCTACTGCTGCTTAGACACTTTCTTGAATTTATCCCCATAAGTGTAGATCTTGATGAGAGGATCCTCATTAAGGCTTGTAGTGGTTTCCTTCTGGCATAAGTAGTTATTGAAGAAACCTTGTTTTCTTTTGACATCCAAGATGGCATTCTCTATGCTTTATACAGATCTTGTGAAGTCTTTAGCTGGGTGAAGATTTTTCCTTGGAACCAGCTTCATTCTCTTCTAGAGAGTCTCATAATCAACATTCTCCCAAGATATCAGCCTTTCTCTTTTGTCACTTCAAGCACCTGAGAAGTGATGTATTCTCATCTAATCTCTCAACAGGATTAAGGTAGCTCAGAAAGGGCAGGCCTCTAGGTTTAGCAACATAGGGCTTGGTTTGTCTCTGAGGCGCTTATCTGAAGAAAGATTGTTTGGGTATGGTGCATGGAATGTCATCACTGAGTTCCTTGGTTAAGGATAGATATGAAGTATGGAGTAGTGTTTGGCAAGCTGTGATCGTAGAGGCAACATACTCTACGATCATGATGTCAATCATAGAGACTCTACGATTTTGAATAGTATGGCTAATCTGGTTAGGCGGTCGTAGAGTTTTAGGGATTTTATGATCTAAGATGAGGATTCATTTGGTTCATCAGTCACAGAGTTTTGGGACTTTGAGCCTGGGACAAGGTTTTGTGTGAGGGAGTGATACTTTAAGGACTATAGGAGCTTTGTTTTGCTTGAGTCCTGAAGCAGTTGAGATCTACATTCAGGGGATGGATTTGTTCCTCAGTATGCTTGTAGAGTTGTTGACTTGATATGCTCAGGCATCATCCATTTGACTCAGCCATCTTCTTCTGTACTAATAGTTTGTGGCTTTGTGGCTCTTTTCCATTTTCTTCACCCTGAAGCATTGCATCCTTCATTTCTTCAATTTCCTTGACTTCTTTGAGCATTGTTGATCTTATCAGATTGTTGCTCCCCCATAATTGATACTTCCTTCTTGGATGATTGTTCATCATTGTTTATCTGATCGTCGAACATATTTTCTGGCATTGGTTATTCTACGATCCTTCCATCTGTACTGCGTTCGTAGAGCTAGATGAAGACTTGGAGCCTTGGTTACTCTACGATCCTTTATGATGTGATCGTAGAGTTGTTGAGGACCTGGTCCTTGTGTGTTTCTTGAGGAGTTTTATTATGTTGTATGGAGCTCCAACTTCTAAGAGGGATTTGTTGAAGAGTCACGTCTTTGTCGTTTGCCAGAAGTTGTTGATGAGGATCATTCTGTCTTCTTTCTTGAATGTGCTTGAATGAGGGTAGAGCGATCATGATACCTGCAGATAATATAAGTTTCTAACTTGGTACCCAATATTCTTTGGGTCCTGCAAGGTTAATTCCTTCTTGAAGGCTCAAGCCTTTTTCGGACTGTGGTTTCACAATTTAAGCAGTTTAAGCAGATTATATGAGATGATAATTAAACATGCTTCATGTCAGTGTGTGTGAGAGAGATCATGATAAAACGGATATGGGTCCTCAATCATTTTCCTTAGATGAGTCATTGCTTGCATCTTGTTCTAAGTGTTTGAATTTTAGTAGAGTGGTTTGTCAGTTCTGTGAGTTGAACATAAATGATTCGTAGAGTTGATCAGTCTCTACGTTTCTTCATTGTGCAACAGCAGACATGACTACTCTCTGCGATTTTTATCAAAGACTTAGATCATGAAGTAATGCATTACTCATTCAGATAGGATGTGAACACCTAGATGCAAATAGCTCATTAAGCATAGTCTCCTATTAAATAGTGTTTAAATGGCTTAAGGAGATATCACATATTGCACTCCCAGAATATTTGATTTGACATATCTAAGAATAAGCACTTAATGGCAAGACAAATAGTTATGAGTCTTTATTAGTACACACAACAGCAATTTGCAAAACAATTTAGGCACATTATTGTTCATTTAGCAACAAGATAGAAAGAGACTCCATTTGCAGAGACTTCAGATATTTATATCAAGAGATTTATTTTCAGCCTCAAATATGAAAAGACAGCCAAGTGATTAGTCACCCATTCTTCTCGCTTTCTTTCTTTTTCCTTTTGGGGTGGAGAATGATTACTTGACATGCTTGCTGAAGTATGAAGACACGCAGCTATGCAATACATATTAACAGTTGAAGACATTTGCATTTTAGGGAGGCAGAGAAAGATACCTCACTGATGTCAGTTTCTTGACAGTCAGCGGTGCCGTAAGCAATGATGCATTTCCCTGTTAGTTGAAATTCCTCAGGCCATTGCCTGTCCCATCATTTGTTCCTTCAATGTGCTGCATTAACTGATATATTGAATACATCTTTGAATTCTGCACTTGCTTAGTTATGACATCTCATGATCATTGAAAAGCTTGAATGAACCTCTGAGTTCATATCTTGTAGAGTGGAAACATATCATAAGTGTTGAGAAGCTCATGGAGTTGTCGTTGTAGGTGCTTTGATGATAACGCATTATCCTTTAGATAACTCCTTGATCATCCTTCGTAGGACTTCATAACATCTTGGATGGAGATACAGATTTCCTTTTGGTGGAGGATATCTTTGTTCCTGTATCAGTCTATTTCTTCTTTATGAAATGATAGATATGCTCAATGATATCAGCATGCCTGGAGATGATGAGTTTTCCATTTAAGCCCATGGATTAGCCTGGATAGCTTAGGAGAGTTTTTCTCCTGCACATACAATTTTCAACCTGTTAGCTCATTGTCTTGTCAACCAATACCTAGACTTAGAACTGATCTGGATTTGTGTCATGGATATACTCAAAGCGTTTAGCTTTATAGTATTTGTGAGAACCTGCTCTGATACTAATTGTTGGTTCCCTGGGACACAATGTGGATCTAGAAGGGGGGGTTGAATAGATCCTTTAAAACTTTTTCCTTTTTGTTAATGAAAGTAAAACAGTTATAAGATAGAGAATCGATTCATGCACAGCAGAATAATCATTAATACCCCTTCATAGATTCAAGCCCAATCACAGTTCATTTTACAAGTCTATAGTAAGGTTGATAACAGATATAGCAGTTTAATTGAGCATAAGACAAATGACAGAAGATAAATGACACAGGAGATTTTAAGTGGTTCGGAGACGTAATAACTCCTACTCCACTCTTCTACTATAACAAGTAGGAATCCACTAAATGTTTTAGTCACTAAGACAAGGACTCTACGCCCTCCTCAAGTCCAGCAGACAAGAGTTATTTTTAGCCACAAAGGCAAGGATCCTATGACCCTCCTCAACCCCTGCAAACACGGATCCTCTGACCCATCTTGTGTCTTGCAGACTTGAGTTGTTTTTAGTCCCTAGGACAAGGATCTAATGACCCTCTTCAAGTCCAGCAGACCTGTGAACCCAGTTCACAAAGAACCCTTCAAGGCCAGCAGCCTTGGAACCTGTAGACTAAGGCCAGCAGCCTTAGAATCTCTTGTACGCTTTGATACTCAGCAAGTCCAGCAGACTTGACTTTGTTTAGTCACTTAAGATAAGGACTCCCAGCCCTCTTTGGTGTGTTGATTGCTTGTTGGGTTGTGCTGCCAAGATAAACTTTGATCTCCTTCATCTTCAGGTACTTGGCAGCTTGTTAGTGATCTCCTTCTGGATGCTGCTGATGATGATCGTTGAAGCCCTTCCTTCTTCTGGTACATAGCAGACGCAGATAATCACTTTCATTGAACACTGGTTGACTTGTCCAAGTCATTTCTTTGTCCATTCAGCTCGTTGTGTTCCTTGCTTGATCATAGAGTTGTCCATCCTGGATTTGGTTCCTCTAGATTTTGGCTTCTTAGTCATTCGACTCTTAGCTCATATACCAGTCCTTTGGCATACCTTAGTGAAGCTCCTAGCTGATAGTACAGTTTGTGTTCTTGCTCTCTTGCTCACTGGATACCAACGCACACCTTATCTGAGTGCGTTTTTCTCTTTTTGTAGTTCTCCATTTTCTTCCCGTTAGAGGCTTGCCGTTGATATCTTCCCGTTGTTTTTCTTTCCGTTGGAGTCTAGCTTTCTGCAGAGTTGTTTATTGTACCACTGAGCATTTTGCTTCCCTAAGTCTGCTAGTGATAGCTAAGTCAGCATCCACTAGCTGTTACCAAGATAGTGGAGTCACATGTGTTTGTTTTGTTGAGTGCCACAAGTATGACTGTTTGAAACCCACTCACAGAGGTCACTTATTATATCCTTTTATACAGCCGTTTATCTTGGGATAGCAATCCTGAGTGCTCTGATACTTTTAATCCAGCTGGCTCTCTTTTACTTGCTCTACGATCATCTTAGTTGTGGCCTAAGTCTTTGATCGTAGAGTGAGCTGCTAACTCCAGTTGTGACCTTGTGCTTCCTTGAAGCTCGTAGAGTGGCTGACTGCACTTGCATGGCTTTTGGATGAGCTTCTCATAATACTGAAGCTTGTGTTCCTTGATGCTTAGTGATCTCTATTTGGCTTTTCGTCCCTAGAGCATGACACTTATGATCTTTGTTGAGCAGTTTGTTGCAGTGTACTTATCATAGAGGACTGCTCTATGTTCTATAGGTGTTGGCTCTACTGCTGTGTCAAAGAGGACTGCTCTTATGACATTCTGTTTGCTGTGACACCTTTGATGTAAAGGACTGCTCTACTTAATCTTCAGACTTTCTTCCTTATGTCAGAGAGTGCTGCTCTATGATCTTTTCGCTTAGTTTCACTGAGACTGCTTGAGTGCTTTTGTTGCTTTTAGACTCAGCTCTACGATCACTTGATCTTGATGAACTTTTCCTACTCTACGACCTTTGTCCTTAATGCAGGTCTAGAGTCTTGATGGATCGTAGAGTGATCATTTGACCTTGTCCTTTGATTTCTGTTTATGGCTTGATGCTTTGGTTGCGCTCAGAGATCTTTATATGTCTGGTAACTCATGCTCAGCTTGCTTGGAGGTCTTGAAGACTGCCACCTTATCCTTGAGTGCTTTAGTAGCTACTGCTTTACGTTGTTGCTTGATTTCAGAGACTGATCATTGGAGTCGTAGAGTGGCTGACTTTAGACTGACTCTACGAACCCATATCTTGCTTTGCATACTCTACGATTCTAAGTGAGTATGCAATCGTAGAGTCATTCTCTACGATTGTCTTGCAAGCTTTGATATGTGCAACTCTACGATGCATAGTGAATGTTGCCGAGTAAGCTCTACGATCTGTCGAGCTTGTTACTGTGCTTACCTGGCAGACTCTACGTTCTTGAAACTTAGCACTGAAATGCTGAGGCAACTCTACGCCCTGTCAATGAAGCTCTACGTTCGGCGGGGCAACTCTGCGTCCTGCCGAGAGTGCTCTACGTCCTGCCATGACCACTCTACGTCCTGCCGAGAGAGCTCTTTATTTTTCTGACAAACCCTGTGATGGCATACTTGGCTCTGTGATGTTGACTGACTGCTCTACGACCTTTCACTTAGTCAGTGCAAAGCTTTACGATCAGTTTGGCCCTTGTTATTTCAGTACATAAGATCAACCTAACAAGTTTGATCTTCTTCTATTCTATTCTAAGTCCTTGTACATCATATTCATTTTAAGGACTTTACAGAGCCTAATATTACAAACATGCTTTGATCAGATAGATATTCATTCAGTTTAGATCAACCTAACATATTTGATCTTCTAAGTCCTTGTACATATATTTCATTGAGGACTTTACAAAGTTTTGACAGTATGAATGTTCTTCTTATTATTTTGTCATCAATCAAATCACATAATTAATAGTGGTAATCATATGCAGATCTTATAGCATTCTCCCCCTATGATAATCAGTATAATGATCGCATGCTGATTCCCAACACGGATGACTCGTTGTAAGAACAAGTTAGCAATCCCAAGGACGTAGTGGTAAATGGTGATGATGTGGTGGCTGGTGATCTTGTTGACATACCCGATGATGAGGAAGACGAGGAAGACGTGATTGTCAATAACTATATTGTCGTACGCGAAGAAGACGACGAAACTGATACGAATTTAAAAGAGGCAGAATCTGACGATGAAGTTGATTTTGATTCTGACGGGTTTGATGACGTACTTAGTCTAAAATTATTGTTGTTTCTTAAATAATTTACTAACAATAACGGTTATAAAGTTTCGTTAAATTAACTTCAAATTAATTACTTAATGTTGGTTATTTCAGTAGTACATTTATATATGGCTAGACATAGCGGGGGAAGTCGCTGTGGTGGTGGCCGTTTAGGATCTGGTGACGGCACTCAGGGCGGGTCATCGTCATCAGCTAATAAGTTTCTGAAATAAATATTTTTCTTTTTATTTAATTAATTGTTTATAACATATATTAAAAAAATATGTTTACATAATATCATTACTTTCACTTATAACAGATAGTGTTCGCCGACGTGATCGAGGGACTAACCTCAGTTTATTTGGTCGTCCGCCGGCACAGCCACACATTGTCTGAGTAGATGTTGATAGTGATCAGTAAGTGTCAAATTTAATAATATGTCAATTGTAATTAAATACCTTTATATGATTGCATGATTAAAATACAACATTGTTTTATTTATCTCGTATTGTAGTATTTTGGACTCTGTCGTTAAGTCGACGCTCCACGCCATCTCTTTGACATACCTGCCTACTGGTTGTATGCGATTTAGCCAGTACACGCAGTATGATGCCTCCTATATGGACACTGTGCTGCGCGAGTTTCACGTAGGTTGAATTGCATAACTTAAAGTTAACAGTATCATAGGTATTACACTGTTCAAATGAATTCTGATGTGTCAATACATTTTTTAGCTTTATTTTAGATATGAGGAGGACATCACCCTAGCAGCCGGCGACAGTGTTATTATAGCACATGTACGTAAGAATTACGCCGACTGGCTTTATGAGATGAGGCAGCGGGCCGCCCGGACAGTTGTTCAGCAGCCCGGGACTACGATCAGAGATCATCCGCCCTGCATAGTCTCCGATCTAGTTTGGGAGGCTATGTGTCAGCACTGGGATGATGAGGTGTTCAAGAAGAAGTCGGAGCAGGCAAAGCAAAATCGTAGCCAACTCCGACTCGTACACACAACTGGCTCACAGTCCTTTGAGGAGGTGAAGTCGGTAAGTATTGTGTATTTTGTTGTTTAGTTAGTCATTTGTCATTAACATACTTAATAACGGTTTGAATGTCTTTATCATCAGGCTATGCGGATGAGCTTGGGTCGACGTCCTACCATGACCGAGTTTTGGGATAGAGCCTACACCCCTAAGGACTCTCCTATGTCTCCCGCAGCAGTAGCTATACGGGTAAGAGTAATATTAATTTTTTGTTATTTTTAATATTAGGTAGTTAATAAAATGAAATAATTAACTCACGTATACAAAATAAATTATAGGACCGATATCAGACGCTTCGAGACACCCGTGTAGCTGAGTTGCGGGCTGCTAGGGGGGATCCTGAGCCGGTAGATTCCACCACTTCTCTGCCCGAGATTGAGTTATCTCGGGATGAGGAGATGAGATTATGGGCCGCGTCTCAGGATCCCCCTACTAGCAGTACCAGCAGGTATCGTGTGTTGGGCCTGCCAAGGATACCCGTGTATACCTTACCTGGAGGTAATAAGATATATTTCTTATGAATCTCGTTATATATTAATTTATAAAACTAATATAACTTAATATGAACTACGTTACGTGTGTAATTATTTTCCCAGGTTCTAGCTAGCGCCAACGTTCGAGAGCACCCGTTGGACCATCTTATACAGGCGTTGGCTTGGACGACGAGCTATTCCAGAGGGTCATAGCGGCGGTTGATGATAGGTTTCGTACGGATTTGGTTTTCTAGCAGTTGCCTAGCCTTGCTCGCCTTCTCCAGTTAGCTTAGGATATTGCAGCAGGAGCAGTTCACTGCGTTAACCGGCGAGGTGCTCCGGATGGTGGTTACCCTAATAGTGGAGACTTTAGGCCAGTCCCCGACTACTCAGGTATTCTGCATGTTATTTCATTTTTATTTAGTTGTCTCTTTAATTCTCACATATGTACTGACTAATGATTTATATTTTTAATTTTATCAAAAGGGTGACGATGACAAGCGGGTTGGTGATGATGTAGGTCATGGTGGCGATGGTCATGGCGAGCAGGGGGGACGACGACGCTGATGATCCTCCTCCTACTAGTTTATAGTTCATTTGTATAGATTTTATAGATTTATAGATTTGTATAGATCTTTATTCATTAAAAATTGTAGATCATTTGTACATATTGTTAAAAATTATAGTTTAGTTGAGTCTGTCCGAGTTTTGAACATCATATTATATAATTTATGGAACATTAGCGTATTTTTGTTATTGGTGATGAGTTAGTTCATATTGACAGTTGTTGGCTTCGTGTATGTACATGTTTGATGAAATAAAACAGGTTTTTATAGTTATCTTGTATGTGAAATCTTATTACTGTATGTGTTGTTGGGATAAAGCAGGTTACAGGTACAAAAAAGGGGTTTAAAAACCTAGAAATTGTAAAAACAAAAAAAATATTTAAATAAAATTATTAATTTCGACGGAATAAGGTAAAATCGACGGAAACTTCCGTCGGAACTAAGGTTTATGCTTATTTTAATAAATCATTAATTCCAACAGAATTCCCCTTATTACCGACGGACATTCCGTCGATCTTAAACCTGGTCCCAAGCGACTAGAGAAGTACACGTGGCCTCTTAAAAATCGATGGCTTAATTCCGACGGAATGTAATACGCCGGCACTAACTTGTTCCCCGACGGAATGACTGTCGACAATAAGTCCGTCGGAAATATGTAGTTCTTGACGGAATTGCCGACAGACTTAAGGCCTAGGGCTTTTATTACGACCGAATGACCGACGGAAAATTCCATCGAAATTAAGCTATTGCCGGCGGAATAAGCTCAAGGCCGACGGAATATTACGTCGGAATTAGGCTGTTTTCTTGTAGTGAAAGCTTCTATCTAACAATTATTTTAGCAGAGTTAAATGACACGTGACTGTTACTGTTCACATTACTGAATATAACGACCTGAGGTGGTCCAAACATGCAACAATTCAAAGTCAATCAATTGTTAAAAGACAAGTGACTAAGCAAGAATGGAGCAATGGTAACTTTCCAACGGGAATATTCCTACAGAACTCTATATAAAGTCAACAAATCCAAGCATCAGATATATACAGATCAATCAAGTCCAAATGCTGAAACTCTGAGTTCATACTTGCTCTACTCTACGATTCCAACAAATACATTTAGCTGCTAAGTCATTCGAAGAGGGCCTTAAAGCAACTTAACAACACCTCAAACAAACTACTTCTCTTAGTGAGTGATCTTTTTTAAACCAAATCTGTGTAACTTGAAGGATTCTTTGTGAATCATTATGTAAAAGCTCTTTGTGAACTATAATCTTGGTGATTATCCTCCTTAGTAGAAAATCCTACTCTCGGAGTAGAAGAGAGGATTAAGAGACTTTTGTACTCTGAACCTCTTAAAAATCTCGTGTTCTTTAAATTCTGCATTTCTGTTTCTATCGCTCTACGTTTTATATCTGTGTCTTATTTGTACATTATCTCATTAAATTTAGAACTATGAACTTTATTATAATCTTTGAAGGGCTTTTCTTAAACATTCTGCTGTGCTAATCCAATCAATTAAATTGTTTAACTGATTTGGTAATGCATCTTTAATTTTTTTTTTGAAAAATCTCTTCAACCCCTTTTAGATTTCTTTTGTGCCTATCTGGGAATAACAGATAATAATACGATTCTAAAAAAGTGATCATAATTAAATTTAAGAAGATAATTATAAGAATATCATTTGAAAAGGGTGAGCAAAGGTCGGTTATTACGTTTATATACTGGTCAAATAATGTTTATTTTATTTAATTTTGCAGAGGTCAAATATTGTGTTAATTTCTATTTGTACTTGAACACAAAAGGACAGTTTAGTAACGTGATCTCTGCAGCATGCTAGTTGTGTGTGTTCTATCAGTTACAGTGTTTATAAATAGTTGGTTCCAATTGCTTAAAGCCTTGTACCATAAATTAATCTGAATATATACTTGCTCCAAAATCTAAGTTCCACGTTTCTTAAGACACTAAATATATTACAAGAAGGAAGCAACATTAGGTTCACGTTGTAAGTGAGAATTGGAGGAAACTAAACAAAGATTAGGTTCACATTTGTTCGGTTTTTGTTTAATTTCCTCCAATATCTCATTTCCAACTCTTGAACTATGCAAAAGAAATTGTTGTTCAAGGTGTAAGTGAGAATTGGAGGGAACTAAATAAATATCTACCGAGAAATTTTTGCTCTATTTTATTTAGTTTTCTCCAATATTTCATTTCCATCTTCTGGACTAGGCACGACACTCTTGTTCAAGTTGTTAGTGAGAATTGGAGGGTACTAAACAAGATTTTATACAGAATTTTTGTTAAGTTTTGTTTGGTTTCCTCCAATATCTCATTTCCAACTTTTGGACTCACAGAAGCTTTTTGTTGATCATATGAAGTTTTATACCAAATTTTCTCATGAGGTTGTGGGTGAACCCCGTGTCATGCCAAGCTACCTGATAGATGGGAAAGCTTCGTAATAAGCAAACATTAATAGACGACTGCCCTTATGGAAAAGGTACTGTTGATATCTCAAGAAGCTTAATTTGCATGACAGGGCGTTTGATCCACAACCTCACAGAGAGAAACTGACAAGGATGCTGCTATGAAGGTGTGTGTATATATATATAGCAAATAGCACACAAGGATGAAACTATACATTACTAAATTTGTCTATAAACTTGTTTGTATTTTGAAATCAAGTGCATTGTAATGTGAGATAATGTTTGGTATATAGGGCCTATATCATGCAAGGCGAGTAAAATGCTGGGAATTGATGGACGATGGTCGAGTTAAAAGAATATTAAGTGTTTCTTTCTCTTTTATTTAGTTTTTCTACGAATATGAAGTGTTGTTTTGTTTAGATTTATTAATTGTTAATAACATTTTTCAATGCTTAACTACTAAAACTTCTCAAACTTCATTATTGAAAAACAATTATAGTTTTCAAGTTGTGTCATATGTTTATTATAATAATAAACAACTGCAAAATAAGAAGGAGAAAGGGAAGTTTAAAGGGAACAAAGTGTCTTGTTCTCACTTCTCACCTCTACTTCAAGAACCCTATTTTTCTAATCAAATTCAGAATATATATGCTGTATACACATATTGTCTTGTGTTTTACAAATTTCAAAAGATTAGGTATTACTCCCTTCCATATTATAAGATCACTATTTACTTTTTAAAATCCAATTAAGATATTTTTAAACTTTTAAAACTGACACAGTTTCCTTTAATTTAAACCAATATAATGATAAATATTATAAATTATATAAAAAGTATTATGCTTAAATACACTTTAAACCTTAAATTTTTTTACTTTTTACATTTTAAACCTTAATATTTCAACTTTAAGATATTGAACCTTAATATCTTTAAATTTTTATAAATTAAATTTTTTGGCCACTGACGTATAATAATTGATCCGAATGCGAGTATTTTGAATAATTTCACTCTTAAATATTTTTGGAAGCACATAAAATTGTAAGCACGTAGTTAGTGTATGACGAAGAAAATAAGTAAAAAAAATTAAAACCAATAAAAATGATATATATACTTTTAAAAGACTTAATTTTCCACATTAAAAAAAAAATTAAATATCTTTAAAAGCACATAAAATTATAGATATGTGATTATTATACGATGAAGAAGGAAAATGTGGAAAATTTGCACTAATATGAACTATATATACCCTTAAAAGATTTAATTGATATTTCATTTTAAGTCACATGACTTATTCCCGTAAAAAATGCTAAATTCGGTGGCCAAAATGTTTAATTTATAAAAATTTAGAGACATTAAGGTTTAATGTCTTAAAGTAAAAATATTAGGATTTAAATTGTAAAAAATAAAAAACTTTTAAGGTTTAAAGTGTATTTAAGCCAAAGTATTATTCATTGTAAATTTTATGTTTCATAACTTTTAATAACTAATCTCAAATTTATATTTAAAAATATTTCAAATTGACTTTCAAAAGTCAATAATGATTTTATAATTTAGAAATGAGGGAGTATTTTTTTTATATTCTTTTTGGACACTGAAGAGTAATTAGTGTCAGAAATTCTACCGACTTTTCCCATTCAAAATTCTTTGACTTCTTTATTTTGGCTTAAGCAAGTATAAAAGTTTAAATTAAGCTCATCATCTCCAATTCAACATTAAGTTTTCCATTATCATCTTCCATCACTAAATTTTGAAACACATGCAATTTTTAAATTGGACACTCTTTCTTATAACGCAAACACGTATTGGTCAAATAAATTACATGTACCTATGAATATCTAGACCCATTCATACATATATAAATTATATGAGTAATTGTTCAAATATATTGTTCCATTTCATGTTTAAAACATTGTCTCTACTCTAAATTGATATTCTTTTCCAGTTTCTATGTTGATTTTTTTCCTTCCAATTATAGGTTTCAAACTTTATTCTCATTTTAAATTGATTTTTTTCTTCGTATTATGAGATGAAAACATTAGTTTTGATAAATATAAGTTTAAAACCTACTCTTTCCGTCCCTCGAAAGAGTGAATAAAGGTACAATTTTTTTGGTCCAAAAAAGATGAGATAAAATGCATAAAGTGATAGAGAGAGAGTGTAAATGAGGGACAGATCGATGATAGAAAAGATCACTGAGAAATGTAAAAGAGGGGCAACATCTGTAAAAAATCCATTCAGTGTGCTTAGAATTGATTCATATAACAAATTGCAGTTTATTCGGTCAGTCCAATTGAGCTTACCGATTCAGCCATTCAGATCATTTTTATTTAAATCAAACGGACTGAATGACTGATTGATTCAGATCAAAAGTCATTCAGATGCATTAAGTTCTAAACAAACAGCCCCTAAGTTATTTAGTGGTAGTCCATTAGTATAAAAAAATAAAAATAATTAGCACGTTATATAATCTTGTACCACCACTAAGGATAAATTTAATTTGTTTTTTCTTTTTTTTTTCTACTTTTATTTTTCTTAATATGTGTACAAATTGTACTTTGTTCATCATTTCGGAAACGGAGGGAGTATATAGTTATTAACATTTTTCGTAGTTTACTTTCTATTGTAGTTATTGAAATAAAATATTCATTCAATGAGTGTATCAAGAATACTTCAATAATGATGACGTTGGCATAAACTTAAGAATTTGATATTAAAGCCGATTTCCATGTTTTTCTTACTATAGTTGATCATTTTTATGTCTCCAATTGAATTGTATTTGAAAGTTATTTAAAAAATTCTCGAATTTAATATGTACATAATATTTATTTTTTGGGTTGTGACTTCTGTAATTTAATAATTAATTTTTAATAAATAAATTTGTCAACAATTAGCTGTTTGGGTCAGTTACCTACTACCCATTTAGTTTGGATATGGGTATAATTAAACTTTATTATTCAAAACATTAGTGCAATAATTATATTTTATGTTGTCTCATATGTAAACCTTGATAATAAAAAATATAATAAAAATGAACAGAAAATTAAAAAAAAAATGTAGGAGAAAGGGAAGTATTAAAGGGAACAAAGTGTCAGCTTGTTCTCACATCTATATATTTTAAGGAGCCTATTTTTTATTTTATTTTTAAAAAAATCAAATATAGAGTATGCTGTTGTCTTTTGTGTTACAAATTTCAAAAAATTAATTATTGTTCTATTTTGGACATTGAAGAGTAATTAGTGTCATAAATTCTAGTGACTTTTTCCATTACAAAATTCTTTACAACTTGTTAGTTTGGCTTAGCAAGTACTATCTCGATCTGTTCTAAAATTAGAGATACATTTTTTTTAGTTCGTTCTAAAATTAGAGATATATTTCTATTTTAAGACTATAAAGTGACGTGATGTTCCTAATTTGCCATTATTTTTTTACTATTATTTTCAATATCAAACCACCACAACTAAATTCCTAACTAATTTTAAGACTATATTTGAAAATATAAAATTATCCTTAAAAGTCGGCATTTTACAAATATATCTTTAATTTTAAAACGGAGGGAGTATAAAGGTTTACATTATATAAGCTCATCATCTGTAATTCAACATTAAGTTTTCCATTATCATCTTCTATATAAATTTTTAAAACACAATTTTCGGTTTCTCTTTCTCATAATGCAACACTGATTGGTCAAATAATAACCAGGTAACTGTTTATGAAAAACTTAAAGCAATAATTAAGGTTCCATTTTTGCATGTCAAAATAAGAAAAATCAAACTAGTGAATAACAAAAGGGAATTGATATTTCCACAAGCTAATGTAATATGTCCACAAGTGGGTCCTATTTTTAACTAAACCAACTTTTTGTGCAGTAGATTAATTATAGGATTTAGTTCTTATGTTCGAATTATCCCTATTTGAAAAATAACTAAACATTAGTTTCTTAACTTTATTTAATTAGTAGTGTTACTCAATTCTTTTATATTTCATCGTTAGCCATTTGAAGACAACTTTTATTTAATTAATTATTATGATAGTAATAATATTAAGAATAATTAGAAAAATGTTAAGAAATAAGTGGGAAAAATTATTTACACATAAAAATTAGGATCTAAGGCTTCCTCCCACTAAAAAAAAATATTATTTTCAAAATTTCTATTACCATATCATATTACTAAATTAAGATTTTTATGAAATAAATTATACTTAAAATGTTTAAACATTATATACAAAACTCTGTTTATGAATATATTACAATATATTACTAACTTTAACTTAAAAACAATTCCCTATATTTATGCATATATATAAATTTATCTTCTGTATACCAACATTTGCCTTTCAGATTATAGAATTTGTGACATGTTATTAACAAAAACCATATGTTTGAGCAGCAGTACTCTTGTTTTACTGAGATGTCACAATTTTATTAGGGAATTGATATTTCTACAATTTTATGACTTAATTGTTATTTAAGTTAATGTTAGTAAGATATTGCAATATATTCATAAACAGAGTCTTATATATAAAGCTTACACATTTTAAATATAATTTGTTTCATAAAAATTTTAATTTAGTAATATGATATGATAATAGAAATTCTGAAAATAAATTTTTTTCTTGGTGGGAGAAAGCCTTAGATCCTAATTTTTATGTGTAAATAATTATTCCCACTTATTTCCTAACAATTTTCTAATTACTATTATCATAATAATTAAATAAATAAAAGTTGTCTTCAAACAGCTAACGGTGAAGAAGTATAAAGGAATTGAGTAACGCTACTAATCAAATAAAGTTAAATAAATAAATGTTTAGTTATTTATCAAGTGAGAGTTATTTGGACATAAGAACTAATTAAATCATATAGTTAGTCTACTGCACAAAGAGTTGGTTTATTTAAAAATGGAACCCACTTATGAAAACATCACATTAGCTTGTGAAAATATTAATTTCCATAACAAAACTGCTTAAAGTCAAGTAGTACGTTTATGCGTGTAGTTTGTGCTATGTAAATTGAGTTGAGTTTAGGAACATGCATGCAATTTCCTTTGCGTGAATTTAGTGCTTCCATATAAAATGTGTGTTACGATTATGATTTGTATTTCATAGTTTAGATAGTAGATTAAACAAATTAGGTCAAATTATAAAAGTGCCCTTCAAGTTGTCAGTCAATTTTAATTTGACCCTTTAAGTTGTAAAAAGTTCAATTGAATCCTTCAACTGGCTAATTTGATGCAATTGACTCTTACATATAACATACTTACGTTGTCTTCGATTCAATTAATCAATTTTTTTTTCATAGAGGACTCAATTGAAATAATTGACAACTTGAAGGACTCAATTAAATTTTTTGCTATTTAAAGGACAAATTAGTATTGAGTAGAAATTTGGAAGAACACTTTTGCAATTCAGTAACTTAATTTGTGTTACCAACCAAAAGCATGGGTGTGTGCATATATATATATATATATATATATATATATATATATATATATATATATATATATATATATATATATGAGACTGATCCATAGCCAACGTTGTAAATTTAAGGTTATCTTTACAATAGATCGTAACCGTCCATCCGTAGACCGAATAGTTAATAGAGCCCTCGTCCGCAGTTTAGTACTGCGAACGGGACAGATAATAAAATACCTCTCCTTGTCTCGTCCGCAGTATTGAACTGCGGACACTAGGTATGGCTGACCAACTGAAAAACGACATCATTTTTAAATAAGTCCCCCGTCCGTAGTATAATATTGCGGACGCTGTGAACAACTGTAATTGGGAGTACGATCGTGAAGTAAAGCCTCTCTCTTCCGTTCCATCATCAACCAAAAACTCACCCTCCAATTTGGATTTGTGGATTGCAGAAATTTAGATAGAGAAATAAGTAGTGGTAATTCTGATATATATATATATATATATATAGGCAGGATCAGGTCCGGACTCCCGGACCTAATCAAAATACGGACCCAAATTTTTTATTTTTATTTTTTGGTTTTTTTTTTTCAAAACAGTTAATAAAAAATGTATAATAATTTTTAGTACTGAAAAAAATTCGTAAAACAATGTTTTGGGTGTGATTTGGATACATATAACAAACAGTGTTGTATATATATATATATATATATATATATATATATAATATGCCGATATTCTCTCTTCTTACTCTAATGGACTTATGAGTAATAAAAAATAAATTTAAAAGTCAAATTTTCTACCATATTCAACTCATTAAGATTAAAAATTAAAAAAATTGGAACGGAGAGAAAGAAGAGGGATTGGACGAACCACTACGATCCTACTCTACGATTTTGCTTCTACTCTACAATTTTGGCCTTACTCCACGATTCTACTCCCAATTACAGTTGCACATAGCGCCCGCAGTTTAATACTGCGGACGACACTTATTAAAAAATATTGTTTCTCAATTGGCCAGTCATACTTAGCGGATCGACACAAATGACTTTGGGATCGGGACGATGGCAGATTACTTCGGGAAGGATTCGGCTATCGAAAATCCCTTTGAGAGTTCAGGATCGGATTTGGCCGATATATTAAGTCTGTATTGTTCAATTGTATTGTTCTATTTCATGTTTAAAAGCTTGTTTCTATATATTCTAAATTGACATTCTTTTTCAATTTCTATGTTGGAAAGTCTCTTGACTTTTTTTCCCCGATTGTAGGTTTTAAACTTTATTCTTACTTTAAATTGATTTTTTCCCTCATATTATGAAATGAAAACATTTTAATTATTATAAGTTTAAAACCTATATATAGTTATCATAATTTATGTTGATACCTTTTTATCATATTCACTTACTATTGTAGTTCTTGGAATAATTTTTTTATTAAATGACTGTATCTACATACTTCAATAATAATGGGGTTTGCATAAGATTACGAAGTTGACAAAGCGGATTTCTATTTTTAATTACACACGCTCACCAATCCCGTGTTCGCACGGGCAGCATGAATAAGAGTTTATTATATTATTAAATAAAAATATTTAATTAAAATTTTAAGAAGATAAATATTTATTTAAGTAATAAATATTTGAATTATATATTATAGGTTCCTTCGATCAATTATTAAGTTAAACATTTGAATAGAGTAGTGCATATTTTACTTATGATTATGAAAAAAATAATTATTTCAATTGAAAATAATTATTGCATTGAAAATATTATAATGTGAGAAAAAAAATTAACAGAAGCAAATCTAAAAGTTTTACTAAAATTCTTGTTTCAAATAACCTGAGTACTATTAAGAAGTCGATCAAACCTATAGTGAGTCTTGTTTTTTACAAATGTTTAGTCGATCAATTGATATATCAAAACAAGACTCACTATAGGTTTGATCGACTTCTTAATAGTACTCAGGTTATTTAAAACGAGAATTTTAGTAAAACTTTTAGATTTGTTTTTGATATTTTTTTTTCCACATTATAATATTTTAAGTTAGTTATGACAATTAGTTAGTAATGAATCTACTATAATTTTTCACTAATTATTTTAAAGTTATGTTTTAAAATAATTCACATATTATTAATATAAGTACGTGTGATTTGGTAAAATTTTAAGTTTTAATGAATTTAATTTAGTTAGGACATTGTCTGAATTAATTACATAAAATTGTGATAAAAAAATTTTGTAATAAAATTGGTAAAATCAAAATGAAAAATTCTCTTAGAAGTTAATTTTTCTATTAAAGATTGGTTAGTTTTTTTTTTGAATACTTTATAAATTTGAATAGTGTGTGTATATATATCATTTTAAATTTGTATAGTATTTATATTAATTTGAATAGAAAAAAAAAAGATCTTCCTTTTTTCTGTTCATATTAGAAACATGAATATTTTTAAACATACTTATACTAATTTGAATAGAAAAAAAAAGATCTTCATTTTTTCTGTTCCTATTAGAAATAAGAATATTTTTAAATTTGGATAGTATTTAATAGATACAAATTTGGATAGTAGTTATGTTAATATGAATAAGAAAGTTGAACAAAGAATTAGGAAGGTCGAACCAAAATTTGGTGAAACCAAACCAAGTTTGTACTTTTAATTATATATAGTTGATTAGTTGGTCATTTTTAATAGTTATGTCTTCAATTGAATTGTATTTCAAAGTTATTTAGAAAGTTCTATTTGTGAGCTAGTCGAAATTTAATATATACATAATATTTATTTTGTGAGTTGTGACATTTGTAATTTAATAATTTTATTTTTTTGCAAAAGGCTAAAAAAATTTATTACTGAAAATACTTTTTCTAAAAGGCTCAAATAAGTGGTATAAGATGACAATCTTGACACCTAAATTTGTAGATACATCCAGGTTATCAACAAATTACAGTTTGGGTTAGGTGCCTAGAACCCAACTTTTGATAATGGGTATTACTTCTTGTCTATAGTACACCATGTTTATAGATTAGAGTACCAAAAAGACTAGGCAGCAGCACTCCTGTTCCTCTAGCTTATTCAAGTTGTAAGCTAGAATTGGAGGGAAGAAACTATGAAATATATTCAAATTTTATTTAGTTTCCTTCAATATCTCATTCCCCAAATTCTAGACAGATAACATATATATTTGATCATTGTATAGCATTTGAAATGAAAAATTCCTTGAATTGGATCTCTTTATTTTCTTTTTAAAAATTTATAAGCTCGAATATATAAAACATTCTCCAGTGTACTTTTCCTCTTTGTTATAGGCACTAGTTGAGAAGCTTTGCATGACTTAACCAACAGAAAATAGGTGTTGTGGTTGCCATTAGCATCAAATTAATATTTATCTTGATTTGAGCCTAATAGCAGTACTGATTGAAGCAATCATGACTTTCTCATTTGCTCACGAGGCCTAATCACTCTGTAGGAACCATTTTTGTTGTTTTTGATCTAGACTAAAACAAAACGGATGCACATGAATACTTGTTCTTCCATTAGATTTTTTTTTTTTGTTACCATTAAACATTGTATTACAATGGGATAGTTTGAAACAGTGTTCTTGTACTAACCGAGAAAATCATGTAGCATTGTAAATAGGGTTATGTATAGTTATTAATGAAATGAAGTTTGTTTGAATTTTTGTGCAAATGTTATAAATGAATAAATATATGTGTGAAATATATTTATGAGAGATGTATATTAATAGTTAGACAAGGCTAATTAATTTAATTAGTTTGAACTAACTAAGGAACAAAAAAAAAGGCAAGAGAAATGATTTAATCAAGTTGATTAAATATTAAGAGAATTAAAGCTTAGGTTATTAACTAACAAAGCTTAGGTTATTAACTAACAAAGCTTGGTTACTAGCCTTGTATGTCAATGTAAGAGAGCCCAAATTAATTATGCAAGTAAGTTACTAATGGGGCAAAATAGTTAAGGAATTAAACCTAGTTGACAAGTCCAAGTTAAATATTAATTGGGAGAGTTTAAGAAAGAATTAAAATAGCCCAAACATGAGTCCAATACAAGCCCTAATAAATCTTGCAAAGAGCCCAAAAAGCCAAGCCCAAGTCCTTGATCCAACTTCTAGAAGTGGTGATGCATTAATGATGTAATAAATGAGTTAAAAAAAAAAGAAAAAAAGATGGTGGGAGACATAGTGGGGAACAAGGAGGGAAATGGGGATCATGGTTTCCTAGTTTGACTATCCTAAATCATAGCTTAATTGATTGGATGACTAGGATAAATAGTTAGGACAAATGAGGGAAGATGAAAAGACGAGGGAGTGGACCATAAATGAAAACTAAGAAAGGAGAAGCTACTTGCAATTCTTCCATTTGAGCCTATAAATAGCTAACACCAAGAATACTTGCATTACATTACTTCATTTTCAGAAAACTAAGTTCGAGTGAAGAGAGAGAGAGAGAGAGAGAGAGAGAGTTTGAGAGCTTTGGGGAAAGCTTAGGAACAAGAGGAGGAAGTTATACCAACTAAGTGAATGTAATACCTAAAACTTTCTTATATTCAATTTTCTTATAAAGGTCTTGGATATATGTATATAAATATATATCATACTCATATATATCTAAATATGTTAGATAATGATGTTAAATAACTTAGACGATGAAAAATAGTTGAAGAACCAAAGTTGAAATAAAGAAGATAAAATCTGTTTTTCCTAAAAACAGAAACTGAAATTTGAACAACCATAACTCTCATTATATTTCGAATTTTTGAGTGTGGTCAACTTGTGGTGATAGATATATGAGTTCTCTAACCCCACCAACTGGAATTTCTAGAAAATACCTTGTAAATTATTTATGATGAAATTTCTACTAAAACAGGCAAAATTGGAAAATCGGTAAAAGCTTGCTGCCCATTTTTTTCGTGGACAGTTTCGTCCACTTAACTAGTGAGAAAAATTAAGCTCTTTTGGGTAATGAAACTATATGGTATAACAAATCTCCTGTCCAAAGATGGACGTAATCCGACTTCGGATGAGTGAGATATGACCAATTTAATATTAGGGTTTTCTCGACGAAAATTGCTATAACTCTAGTTCTATAACTCAGATGGTTATGAAATTTTAACCGAAAGTATACTTTAATATGAGTAAGATACTGACCAAATTTAGGAATTTTTGAAATTAAGTTCGTTATAGCAAAATTTGCTAAGTTTGAACCGAAATGACACCTTTTAAAAATATTTAATAAAGTTAAAAACATTATAATAAAATTGTTTTTTACATGGGGAATATTTCTAAGTATGTGTGGCCAGGAGGAAGAAAAATAATAAAATGGTTAAGTACGTTTAATAAAGAAAATGGATTTTTGTAAAGGTAAAACAATTAATTCGATTAAAGTTCCATCGGCTAAAATATGACGGCTTGTGACGTATGTGACTAATTGGTGTAATGACCTTAATGATATGTGTAGGTCTTTTGAAGGATAAATTAATAACGTTATATTTAGACGACATATCAGGCTAGTATCCTAACTTCATTCGATTTCTGTATTGAATGTAAGTTTCCTAACTTGTGCAATTATTATTCCGTATAAGTTCTTATAATAATGATGATATAACTTACACAAGTTTACATATTGTGCAAGTTTCCTTTATTGTTGAATTATAAATTGTTCAATTGGTGATAGATGCTAGTATTCGTACTTAAGTCCATTGAAAGCATTGTTTCGTTATCAAATTTCTTATGTTATTCAAGTTCTTAATATTCATGAACTGTTGAATAGATGCGTCGAAGCCAATTGTTCCGGTTAGACAATATTAATGTACGATGATATATTGTTAAATTCGTTCAAATCATGGATGTTATTTAAAGTCAAACCAATACAAATTGCTTTGGTGCGGACTCGTGGTATAAAACTGAGATGAACAACCCTGAAAAAGGGATAATAGATGTCGGGCATATAGTCCCATTTACGCTTAGGCGTTAAAAACTTTATATATGTGCACAATATATGGTACGATAGGTTGATCCCCTAAAGTACCTGCGGAGGATGTTCTGCCGGTCTTTGTGATTGATATTTGTCCTGATGGTTTTATTTGTTCAAAGTATTTATTACCGTTCAGTACGATGGTAACAACGGGAAATCTTATTATTTCTTGTTATTCAAATACTTCTCAATTTTATTCTAATTGCTGAAGTCTTCAGATGCAAATGATTCTTTTTCTTGATGTTGGATGTCAAACTATCTTATTACTTGCTGGGCAATTTGTGCTCATTCTTGCTTAAAATAAACACTTGCAGCTAAACTTGAGAAGGTTGAAGGATCGGGCAATGATAAAGGAAAAGGAAAGATGGATGGATAAATATTATTTATATAATCATTAAATATTTATAATATTTGTAATGAATTTGAAGGATTTTATATATGTGTGTATTTGTAAAGGTTATAAGAACCTTGGGACTAGAGAGAGATGTTTGTAATAAACTATCTAAGGTTCTGTTTGATTGCCTCTGAATAGCTCTTAATGGATATGCCTCTGATTTGGTCAGAGGAAAATTTTGTTTGGAAATTTTTTTTTGCCTCTTAATTGCTCTTAATCGGTTAGACACAAAAATAATTCTATACCATCCAGAGGCATGTCTGAGCGAGAAAATATTTTTTTGGGACAAATTTAACCTACAATCTCCTGCGTTGCTGCTCTTCTCCTTCGCTGCTGCTCTTCTTCTTTCGCCGATAAATCTTCTCTCCCTTCTTCATCTATTGTTCGTTATTATCAATTACTACAGAATAAGATCACTCTTATAGCGTCTTTGCGTAACTGTAGGGAGATGCCTACGATCACTCTTTTTTTCGATTTGTAATCGCTCCAAAACCTTTTTTTCTCTTCAATTTTCTATGTCTTTTTCTCTTTATAGTTGTCCTTGGTGGAGTAGGATGTCTTAATGACCTTCATAGATCTGCTAATTTACCTAGGATTTCCTTTTCTAAGTTAAATATGGTATTTTTCTGCTTTTCTGATTTCTTTTCTAAGTTATATATGGTAATTTTTCACACATATAAGTTGATTTGATATCTGGATAATTGATCTTTTCTTGTTACCTTACGTTTAGAGTGAATGATTGGATGCTATTTTGATATAAACTTAAGGGATTGGATTTCTTGGCCTGTTTATGAACTGCTATTGTTATGATATTGGGTGTTTAATATGGTACACTTTCACATATACTAGTTGATTTGATATCTGGGTATAATTGATTTTTTCTTGTTTCTTTATATTTAGAGTGAATAATTTGATGCTATTTTGAAAAAACTCAAGTGGAATTGGATTTCTTAGTCTGTTTATGAACTGCTAGTGTTATGTTATTGGGTGTTTAATAAATCTTAAAAGAACCATTAAGAATATGGTATTTTGATTGCTGGGTGATCTAGTTTACTAATAGTTGCTTAAAAGTTTGTGTTTTTCATTGTTGGGAATCTTGTATAGTTATATCTTTTATTTGTTTCTTTCTTCTTTTTTCCTTTTCTCCTTTTCCCTGTGTTGTGTAAATTTATAAATTCTTTACTTAGAAAAAGGTTTAATGTGATGTTGTTATGGTTGCATAACCTATATTTACAAGATATAGTAATAATTAGGAAATGTTGTATAGTTTAATTATGTTTAATTTATTTAGTTCTATAAGTTGGATGTTTGTGATGTCTGATATTGGTTATATCAAACTATTTAAATGTTTGTTCTTTATTGTTTATACTTTTTTATAATCTATGTATTTTAGGTATGGAACAAAACGGTGAAACTCAAAAACAAAAAAAGACCAGAGTGAGTTGGAGGAATGAATCACTAGTGAAAACGTTTTTAGAAGCATGTATTCGTGAGATTGTGGAAAATCGTAGGGAAGGTGCAAGCCTCAAGCCACAATCATGGAGAAAGGTAGGAGAAATACCAAAAGATACCTACAACATGATTGTGGATCAAAAACAAATGAATAATCATTTTGACTACTTGCGAGGAAAATATGGTGCATGGTGCAAACTCAAAAGTAAGACAGGAAATGTGTAGACCCGTCAACGAAAGGCCAAAGAAAAAAGCTAAGCGTTCATCAAAACAACCTACAACACTAACCTAGATGAAGAGATGTCCAAGGCCTTGAAACTCATTATTGAAAAGAATAGTGGACCTTCCGTGAAAGAATGCAAAGATAAGTTGGAAGAACTTGGCTGAGGAGCGGAAAATCCACTACACAAGATGGCTCTTGAAATATTTTGTGAGAAACCAAGCTATAGAGAAGCATGGATGATTTTAAAAGAAAATGAGGTTGAAAATTGGGTTATGATGGTTTCACGCAAGTTAGGATATATTGTTTAATTGTTGGATATTAGTTAAGTACAAACTTGGTATTATGTTGGTGGGTATATTTGGGGCTAGCTAATTTGATATTTTTGGGTACAAACTTCTTATCTTTGGGGCTAGCTAATTTGATATTTTTGGGATACAAACTCTTGTATATATTGGAGCTTATTTGGTAATTATGAATATAATATTTGCTATTAGTAATTATGGATGTAATATTTGCTATAGATGATTTTGAACTTCTTAAGTTAAATTTATAATAGATGTCATTTATTATGAGTATTGTTTTATACAATGTGGTTTAGTTTATGAATTACCTTTTTTCTTGATATATAGTATAGAATTATATGTTGTAGTTCTGATTATGGATGTAATATTTACTATTGGATCAATGCCTCAGTGTTATTTTGGTTTAGTGCATGTTGTTCTCTTGTAGCATGAGAGAAATTTGCTCTGTTTTCTCTGGTCATTATCATGTACAATGGGACATTTATCTTCAGTAATGGATATATATCAATCTACTATAATTAATTTTTTCAGACGATTAATTGTTATAGTATTTTAAATTTGTCATGTTTAATATAGGTAATATGGATATTGAGGATCAAATTTTATGTTTGATGAGTATATATTAGTATTTGAAAAGACAATCTTCAAGGAGAATACCAAGGATTATGGATAATACTCCAGCATTGAGCGGGCATGCTTACACATTAGAGTTGTTAAATGGATCAAATACACAGTGTCGAGAATTGATGCGTCTTGCTCATGATGCATATGTGCATCTATGTGAACACTTCAAGGAAAAACAATGGGTACACAATAGTAGACACATAACAGTTGAGGAGAAGATGACAATATTCTTAACCATTATAGGCCATAATGAACGCTTTAGAGTTGTAAAACGCAGATTTCAACATTCTACCCAAACAATACATAGATATTTTCATGAGGTGTTAAATGGAATGATTGAGTTTTCAAAAGAAATTATAGTGCCTACATTATTTGATCCAAATCTCGATATTCCGGGGAACCATAAAAATTTACGACAAATATTTTCGGTAAGTGACATAAAAATTCTTTTCTTTTTTTACTTTTATTCCATACAATAAAATACTTTGAGAGCTTTAAATTTTTTAATGTAGGGTGCAGTAGGTGCATTAGGTGGTATTCTTGTACATGCAGTTGTTCCTGTTAGTCAACAAACGCGTTATAGAGGAAGAGGAAGAGGTGAATGCTATCAAAATGTTGTAGGAATATGTGATTTTAATATGATATTCACATTTGTTTGGGCCGGATGGGAAGGGATTGCACATGACTCACGAGTGCTAAAAGAAGTTGCATTTGATCCATCTTCTAATTTTCCATTTCCTCCCCCGGGTATGTATTACAATTTCTTTTACCATTTCCAACTATTATTTATTTTTTGTCATAAAATTTCATCATTCAAGTTATTGATAATAATCATTAATTTTTGTCTCAATTACAATAAATATTATCTTTGTGATGCTGCATACATAAACACTCGAGGATTTTTATCTGCATATCGCAATATAAGGTATTGGTTAGCTGATTTTCGACGCAGACGCGCTTTGAATAAAGAGGAAAAATTCAACCATGCTCATGCACAACTCAGAAATGTTATCGAGCGTGCTTATGGTGTGTTGAAAGCAAGATTCCCAATTTTGAAACGAATGGCTCCTTACCCTTTTACAGTACAAAGGGATATAGTTATCGCTTGCTTCGCAGTCCATAATTTCATAAGGAAACATAACATTGAGGATGAATTGTTTGCTTAATATGATCGAGATAACATGTTTGACGATGAAGCAGAGCAAAATGAAGGAAATGAAGAAGAGGGACAAGATGAACCGCAATGGGATGATCAAGGCGTAGAATTTATGGTTAATCTATGTGAACAAATTGCACTTCAACTCTTAACAACTGTTTAAAGTTAATTTAATTTGTATGGTTGAATTATTATGTTATGTTGATGTTTTCATTGAACATGACACATTTGGTAATATCATATTGTGGTCAAAATATTATAAATATGTATTTAAAATACTATTTAGGCCTTTCTGATTATCAAACATGTTTTGCTTAAACTGTTCAGAGAGTTAAAATGGTAAAATACTATTATTTAGACATTTTGGAAAAATTATTTATCAAACAACATTTTTTCATTCAGACACAATTCTGGACAGAGGCTCTATATTATTCAGATGTTTAAACTGTTTAGATCTTAACACTCAATTTTATCAAACACCACCTAAGTTATGTTTAGTTAAGATGTGTGTATCCTTAATTTAGATTTAACATTATTGGCAATGTCTAGAATGTTCTGTCAAGGAAAGAGGTTATTTGATTGTGCGCCGTTTATATGGAAGACCCCCTCTTTCTTGGGAACTGTCTGGTTGTCAGTAGTGTGAGTCTAAAACTTATATATTCAGAAGAAGTTCAGATTGAATAGTGAGCATCAGTCCACTTTAGCTAGTACATGAATTTGGGAGTGTTACAGTTCTAAAAATCGTTATACAGACTTAGGCGGTAGAGAGGTCATTTAGACGTCAGTGTTCTAAAAATCGTTATACAGACTTAGGCGGTAGAGAGGTTATTTAGACGTTTTCTTAGACGATCTCATTTATATACTCTCTCCGTTTCAAATTATAAGATTAATAATTTAATATTGACTTTTTAAAAGTTAATTTCAAATATTTTCAAATTCAAAATTGACATGAATTCATGTGTCTTATGTCAATACAATTATAAATATCATAAACTGTCTAAAAAGTACTATTAATTATAAGAGTTATTGTTTTCAAAACTTAAATGAATTACGTCAATTTGAAATTTAAAAATATCTCAAATTTATTTTTAAAAAGTTAATATCGATTTTATAATTTGGAACGGTGAGAGTATTTTTAATTGTCATATTTGTTATACTATTACAAATAATATAGTAAATATAATTTTGTTTATAAAAAATTTACATTCAAAATTACAAAAAAAAAAAATCTTTCAAGGATTAACAAATTTATTTTAAATATAAACTATTGAAGAACTTCAAAGTTTTTATCAAATTAATATGGAAGACTATGCCTGATTTTGGTTAGGTGCCCAGACGGTGGAGGCTAGGCGTGGATTAAGCGAACTACATTGCGCTAAAATTTGTAGAATATTAGTTTGAAGCCAAGACCTTTGCTATGCAATAATTGGCGATACCAAATTGGTCGCAGCGTGTTGGTAGATGAAAAAATTGTGACCCTTCCCATTTTAATATTTATACGTCATATCATCAAAATAAAATTGAACAAGAAAACTTTTCAATCTTTGTGACAAAATATGAAATGATGGGACCCTCTTCCTTATTTTCTTTTCCAAATAACTACTATGAACAATAAATCACAACCTAATTGAGCCTCAAGTACCACTTGGTAACCTAAATGAATGACATATGATAATGAAAGAAAACAATTATACAACCACCATAAACGCTACTATTTTCATAAAACAATCTCAAAATAATACTTTTATTTGGAGGACAAAGTCCACCATAATGGTATCTTCTTTGAAGAAAACTGTCTTGATTATCAACATGTAAATATTGGCAATTTCAAGGAAAAATAATTCCCCATGATGTGTTTTTCTGTCAGAGATAAATCTGAAAAGAAAGGTTGTGCTTATGAACACAAATGAAAGGTAAGAAGTTTACATGGTATGGTCCTAGTAACAAGAGAAGTAGATTATACTACACAGACTGTGATTATTCTTTTTTCAATTTCTATATTGGAAATCTTTAAAAAAAAATCCCAATTATTGGTTGTAAACTTTATACTCATTTAAATTAAATTTTTTTCTTTGTATTGTGAGATGAAATTAAACATTAATTTTGATAATTATAAGTTTAAAACCTATATAGTTATCAACACTACATGTATTTTGTTATATACCCTTTCTAATTAAAATTTTCATTCAATGAGCAATCGAGTATCCAGTAATATTTTTTTTTTTTTTTGAAATAAACGTCTCATTCAGGACAAAAACTTTTATTCATGTACAGATTTTTTTACAATTAAAGAAAGCGAGCTATGATGGCAATCATCAATCTAATAAGTGGGAAAAAGCATACTCTCTAGTTACTTAAACAATTATGACATTTGCATAAAATTAAGAAGTTGATAAGGCCGATTTCCAATAGTTCAACGGTTCATTTTTAATAGTTATGTCTTCAGTTAAATTGTATTTCAAAGTTACATAAAAAGTTTTATTTGTGAGGTACTGTAATTTAATATGTGTACATATATAATATTTGAGTTATTACTTGTAATTTAGTAATTATTTTTTAATAAATAAATTTGTCAAATATTAACGGTTTGGGTCGGGTACCTATAAGATGAATGGATAAGATTACTCAACTCATTACTATCTAATAAATACTCAAACCCACCCACTTGCGATACTTTTGGACTAGACAGCAGCGCCGTTGTTCTCTAGTTTTTTCCACTTACATGCTAGAATTAGGGGAACCAAACTAGAAATATATCGAATATTGTTTAGTTTTCTTCAATATCTTTGTGCTTGTAGGAAATTCTTCAGTTTTATTCATTGTATAAATAAACTAGGGGTTGCTCACAAAAAAATTAAAAACCAACCTTGGTAGCGGGTCACGCTAGCTGCATATTTATAGGAAAGTTTCACAGAAAACAAACCATTATAGAAATTTATTAAACATTGGTGATGAAAACTTCCTTGAATTGGACCTCTTAATTGTTTTTTTTTCCTTTTCTTTTTTAAATTTTATTAAGCTAGAATGTATAAACATTCTCCTTGTTTGAGGCACTTTTCGAGAAGCTTTGCATGACCTAACCAAGAGAAAATAAGCATTGTGCTTGCCATTAGCATGAACTTAATGTTTATCTCGATTTGAACCTAATAGCAGCACTGGTTGAAGCAATCATGAGTTTCTCATTTGCTCATGAGGTCTTTACCCAATAGGAGCTTCTTTTTTTTTTTTTTTGTAATTTTCCTACACTAAAACAAAAAAGATGCACATGAATATTTAAAATTTCTTTAGATAAAATAATTTTGACCCTTCCCATTTAATGTTTATAGGAACTGAACAAGAAACTTTTCAATGTTTTTGGTAAAATTGTGACAAATTATAACTTCTTAATTTTTCGGTACAAGTCTTTTGGACTAACAGATGTTTTTTTGTTCATATGAAGTTCTATACCAAATCTTTTCATCAGGTTGTGTCAACGCCGCGTCATGCCAAACTACTTGATTGATGGGAAAAAGCTCCATAAAAAACAAACAATTAAAAAATAATGTTAAACATTCCAAACATATTTTCTTGATCAATTGGACCTCTTGTTTAATTTGTTAGGCAAAAACAAAAAATAAACTAATTCTAGTCGTTGAGAAACTGTTGACATCTCAAGAAGCTTTGCATGACATGGCGTTTGATCCACAACCTCAACCTCACTGGGGAAACTAACAAATATGGCTTTGCATGACATGGCGTTTGATCCACAACCTCAACCTCATAAACTTGATCGGGCTCCTCATCTTGGGCTCGGCCCAAAGGCCCATTATGTTTAGCGAATTATAAGAGGACTCTCTAGTCCGACAAAGCTTGGGCTGGAGTTCTAAGCCCTTGTGGTTCCTTATTGGATAATACTTCTATTGGATCAAGATAATTGAATCCGGGTCTAATAAGGATTCTAGGCAGTACACTCCTAGTTGGAGTAGAAAGTAGCCAAGTGAATCCTATAAATACCCCAAAGAACAATGAAGGCAAGGTACGACATTATTTTACCCTACTAAATATTGAGCCTCCATTGTTAACATATCTTGAACCTGTTACTTACTCTTACACCGGAGGAGTCCAAGACGGCCCAAGCCATGAGGACTTTTGTGCAGGAACACGTCCGACGAGTGGATTGAACGCGCGGACAGAATCATGCGTTAACATTGGCGCTAAAAGGAGGGCCTTTTAGTAGCAATTTCAATTGTCAATTAAAACAATTCACATGACGACTTCTCGATCACAGCGAAGTCACCCTGATCAACAAAGACCGACCCAGTCTCGATCACGCCGTGAGACGGTGGTAGAAAGGGAGCAACGCCTCCAGCAGATTCTTGACCGGAAAAAAGCTCTCGATCTCCAACAAGAAGAGCTTGACAAACAATACTTAGAGTTGAATAAAGCTGGACAGAATTTGTTGAGCGAGAGAGGCTCGGCTTCCCGCTCAATGTCCCCCCGACGAAGAGATGATCGTCCTCATAGGCGACATCGAGATCGCAGTCCTGCCCAATCCAAATCCGTCCATACCAGGGATCTAAGAAAGCGAGCCCGGTCTCCATCAAGATGAGACCGGTACGATAGCCCCCGACGAAGCATGGAAAGGAGCCGCACTGGAGAGTCATCTCCCCGAAGGGTTAACAATCAACCTTCAGGAACAAAGAAGCCTCGGGCCTCTCCTTTCACCAGAGATCTCGCTAACGCGAAGATCGATAGAAAAAATAAAGTTCCCTCAAAGTTGGAGATGTATGACGGAACTGGAGACCCTCATGACCATACCTTCACCTTCGAGCAGGCCATGCTTTTTCATGGTCACGATGAGGCAGCCATGTGCCATCTATTTCTGTCCACCCTGAAGAAAACTGCTCGAGAATGGGTCATCTCCCTTCCTTCCGCATCCATAAGCTCATGGGATGATTTACAAGAGCAATTCCATACCCGCTTCGGTAGTAATAAAAGACGTGCCAAGATGATCACGTCCCTTATGCAGGTTAAACAGAGGCCGAACGAGACGCTTCGGCAGTATATCAAGAGGTTCCGGGAAGCCGTATCCGAAATTAATGATATAGATCCGAAGCAGGTTATCCACTTCCTAACCATGGGATTAAACGTGGACAAGTCCAGCAGGCTGATCGAAGAAATTATTTCTAAGGCACCAGAGTCTTTACCCGAAGCTTATGACAAAGTTGATAAATTTGTTGAGTTGGAAGAGGCGCTTGCTAATCTTCGGGGTACCTCAAAAAACTCGGGTGAGTCCCACCAGAGAGATCCCCGAAGCGATGACACCGACAAAAAGTACAATAACAATAAAGGGGATGGCAAGAAAGATTTTCATGATAATCGGAACGGAGGCCCGAAGGAACGAGGGAATCGGGATAATGACAAAGTCTACACTCCTTTAACCTTGAGCCGAGCCGTCATCATCAAGGAAATCAAAAACCAGCCTTTTTATGAGAAACCCCCGAAGATCCGAGTCTTCGCTAGACAAAAGAACGGGGACCGATACTGTAATTACCACGAAGCTAAGGGTCACGATACCGAAGAATGTTATCAACTGAAGGATTTTTTGGAAAGGCAAGTGCGAAAAGGGAATCTAGACTGCTATATTGCCGATCAGTATAAACCAAGTCCCTTTGATCGAATAGCACCACCGCCATCTTCAGGAGCTGTAAAGGGAGTCATAGATATTATATCTGGTGGACCGCTATCAGCCTTATCCAATAGAAAAAGAAAAGCCTTCGGCAGGGAAGTCCACCAGTTATCTGGACAATCCCGGACTACCCCGACGGAACCCATAACCTTTTCCTATGAGGACTACCCCCCGGGAATAGTCACGCTGCATCAAGATGCTCTGGTCATTACCGCTCAGGTAGGAACCATGGACCTCAAGAGGATGCTAGTGGGTAATGGGAGTTCAGTCAATGTACTTTATAGCCATGCGTACAATCGGCTGGACATGGGGGGAAGGAAGCTAGAGATCTGCAATGAGTCTCCATTATATGGGTTCGGGAACAACCCGGTCCGGATAGCAGGGACGATCGAGTTGCCAGCAATCTTCGGCACAGCCCCGAAACAGGCTTCCATTATGATAAGATTCTACGTAGTCCAGGTGGAAAGTAATTATAACGCCATCTTGGGAAAAACAACCCTGTCAGCCTAAAAAGCAGTCACCTCGATCCCTCATTTAAAAATGAAATTTCCAACCGAGCATGGGATCGGCGAAGTCGCAGGAGATCAGGACCTATCCCGAAGATGTTATCACCAGACTATCCAGGCAACTTCCGTAGGGGTCAGTAAGCAGAAAACCACAATGAAGATTGAACTAGAGCCATTTATGGAAGGAGGCTCGGAGCCGATAGCAACGTCTGCTGAAGAGACTGAGGAGATACCGCTGTCTCGGGAAGACGGCACAAAAATAATATAGATCGGTACTGGTTTACAGGCAGACATCAGAACCAAACTCATTGACTTGATAAGAGAATATTCAGATATCTTTGCATGGACTCCAGCTGATATGCCGGGAATAGACAGGAATGTGGCCGAGCACAAGTTGAGTGTCAACCCCAACCATAAACCTGTCAAACAGAAAAGGCGGAATATAGCTCCCGAGCGACAGAAGGTAATCGATGAAGAGATTGAGAAATTATTGGCTGCTAACTTTATTTATGAAATAACTTATCCAGAATGGCTAGCCAATGTGGTACTGGCAAGGAAGCACAACGGGAAGTGGAGGATGTGTGTGGACTATACGGATTTAAACAAGGCATGTCCGAAAGATTATTATCCTCTCCCAAATATCGACCAATCAATCGATTCTACTTCGGGACATACTTTAATGAGCTTCCTGGATGCTTTCTTCGGGTATAACCAAATTGCCATGTACGAGTCGAATATCCCAAAAACATCACGCACCGAGCAATCTACGCCTATAAGGTCATGTCTTTTGGTCTCGTCAATGCCGGTGCGACCTACCAATGGATGATGAACAGTGTATTCAAAGATCAGATTGGCAGGAACATGGAAGTCTATGTGGACGATATGATTGTCCGAAGCATGGGGGAAGACGACCATTTGTCAGATCTCGAAGAATGCTTCCAGAATGTTAGAACCCACAACATGAGACTTAACCCCACCAAGTGCACTTTTGGTCTTGGGTCAGGCAAATTCCTGGGGTACATGGTAAGCCGAAGAGGGATAGAGGAAAATCCCGAAAAGATATCGGTTATCCTCGAGATGCAGTCCCCAAAAAATTTCAAAGACGTTCAAAGACTAACTGGCAGACTCGCCGCTCTTCGGAGGTTCGTAGCCCGATCAGCAAAAAAATGTCTTCCCTTCTTCGGCACATTAAAAGGGGCTCAGAACCAGAAGACGTTTGTGTGGACAGAAGAATGTCAGGATGCCTTCGAACAAGTTAAAAGATACATTTGCTCCCCCCCGATTCTCAGTAAAGCTCTCCCCGAAGAAGATCTGCAGTTATATCTGTCTGCGACACAGTTAGCGGTCGGGTCAGCCTTGATCAGGGAGGATTCACAGGGTCAGAAGCCGGTCTACTATGTAAGCCATGCTCTTCGGGATGCAGAAACTAGATATCCAAACCTAGAGAAGTTGGCTTACGCACTGATCATTTCTAGCCGGAAGCTTCGGCACTATTTCCAGTGGAGAACAATCACAGTCTTCACAGATCAACCCTTTCGGAAAGTGTTGTATCGACCCGAGTCCTCAGGAAGGTTAGCAGCATGGGCGGTGGAATTAAGTCAATTCAATATCGACTTTCATCCTCGAACGGCAATCAAAGCACAGGGCCTGGCTGACTTTATCGTCGAATGCTCCTTTCCCAAAGAAAAGGAAGAAGATCCGGCTGAGTTATCTAATACATTGTCCGCGACGGACTCGGCGTGGACTTTATTTGTAGACGGGTCTAGCATCGGATCCAGCAGCGGGGCAGGAGTGATTCTTACCTCGCCCGAGGGATTTAAGGTCCAACAGTCTATCCGATTCGGGTTCACAGCCACCAACAACACTGCAGAGTATGAAACGCTTATAGCAGGACTAAAGCTGGCCCGAAGCCTGGAGGTGAAGAACCTGGTCGTTTACTGTGATTCTCAGCTAGTGGTAAAGCAAGTCCTGGGGGAATATGAGGCCAGAGAAATGCACCTTCAGGCTTATCTTCAGCTTGTGCTGGCACTCCTTACTCACTTTCCTAAGTATCAAATCGTCGGGGTGGTTATATCCAAAAACACAATGGCCGATGCACTTTCAAAGTTAGCAACAACCGACCAGGGAAATTTGGAAGGGCCTGTCTACTTGGAAAATCTACAACAACCGAGCACAACGGTCCAAACAGTGATGGACATTAAATCTGAAGACTCCTGGATGACCCCCATACTCAAATTTTTGAAAAATGATGAGCTACCCGAAGATAGAGCATCGGCCCGGAGGATAAAGTTCAAATCTGCAAAATACTGTCTCATCGAGGATAAATTATACAGAAAATCCTATTCCTCGCCCCTACTCCGATGCCTTGATCCGAGAGAGTCTGACTACGCACTTCGGGAAGTTCATGAAGGAATCTGTGGAGATCATGTAGGAGCAAAGACATTGGCACACAAGATTTTAAGACAAGGATACTTTTGGTCGACCATGCTTCAGGACGCCAAAGACTTCGTCAAAAAATGTCATAAGTGTCAGCTGTTTGCTTCGGTACATCACCAACCTCCCGAAGAGCTTACTCCCATACTATCTCCCATACCTTTCGCAGTTTGGGGGATAGATCTTCTCAGACCACTCCCTCAGGGCAAAGGTCAAGTAAAGTTTGTGGTCGTGGCAATCGACTATTTCACTAATGGGTTGAGGCCAAACCATTGGCAAAAATTACCGAGAAGACATGCCTTCAATTCCTCAAAGAACAGGTGGTTTATCGGTTCGGAATCCCGAAGGTCCTAGTCTCAGACAATGGTCTTTAGTTTGTGGGAAGAGAATTTGAAGGCTTCTTGACAGAACTTAACATCCAACACCAACGGACCTCGGTGGCTCATCCTCAGGCAAACGGTCAAGCAGAAGTGACAAACAGGCTGCTACTAAATGGTATAAAACGGAGACTTGAGGAAGCAAAGGGAGCTTGGCCCGAAGAGCTCATACATGTCCTCTGGGCTTACCGAACAACTCCTCGAACTACAACGGGTGAGACGCCCTTCAAACTCTCTTATGGGACCGAAGCCTTGATACCTGTTAAGATTGGGATACCTTCCTCCCGAGTCCAGAACTTCGACGAGATTCTCAACAGCGAGGGGCTTCAGGATAACTTAGATTTGTTGGAAGAAGAGCGCGACACTGCAGTCCTCAGATTGGCCACCTATCAACAGCGTACAGCTCGACACTTCGACAAAAATGTTAAGAATAGGACATTCAAAATAGGGGATCTAGTCCTTCGGCAAGCCGAAACTTCTACACCTCGGGACACTGGAAAATTGATGCCCACTTAGGAAGGACCATACAGAGTTACCAAGGTATTGGGATCGAGAACCTATAGACTTCAGCAAATGGATGGAAGGGAATCCCGAATACGTGGCATACTGCTCGGCTTCAGAAATATTATCAGTAATGTTAAGTTTTATTTACTTAGTTTCGTTTGAGGCCAAAATGTCGGCTGATTATGTCATCTTTTCGAAATAAATGAGAGCTCTTCTTCTATTTTATCTTTGTGTTTACTGTTTTTACATATACTTTAAATACATCTTCTACTCTTATCGGCCTTATGCTTGATAAAGTTAGCAGGGGGAGAAGAGGTATAAATAAACAGTCATGCACATAGATAGTGAAAGATAACTCATGAGAAAAGATGGACTTAATATTTACAAACATTTGATAAAAGGTTCGGATTACAAAGCATTAAATAAAAATTACAAAATACAATTCAGTCTTCGGGGATGACAATCCCCAGCTCATCAGGATCATGGCCTTTTCCCAGCACAAGTTCTCGGGCAAACTCAAAGTCGTCATTGAACTCATTCACTACGGCATCTTGTACGTCCTCATGGAATTGATCCGAGGCCTTGTATTCATCGATGACCTTTTGCCGAAGATTAGGGGCAAGGATGCCAGGAGAAATGGGGGCGACATGACCCTTCAACCAATCGGCTTCCTTCGAGGCCCAACCATCAACGATCGTCTGAACATTATCCTTGAGGTTCCTCATTTGATCGGTATGGGCCCGAATCGTATCTCTCGATTGGTCGAGTTGTTCCTTCTGCCTTTGAAGGAGGAATTCGAGTTTTCCGTTCCTCGTCTCCGCATCCTCGGCCCGTTTAGTAGCCGCCTCGGCTTGTTTAATAGCTTCCTCGGCACGGGCTCCAATTTCAGACATTTTCATGTCGACAGTAAAAACCTTATCCCGCAAGGCGGCCAACTCCTTGTCAGTTTTGGCCTTCTCCGTCCGCATCGCCTCATAATCATTCCTCATGATATGGAAGGCGTCATGCTGAGTGCGGAGTTGGGCGCGGGCTTTTGCACAAGACTCCTTCGCCTCGGCACATTCTTCAGATGATTTATTCAGGTTACGCTCCAAACCCTTCACTCGGTCGGAGACCTGGAGAAGAAGGTTATTTCCCTGCAGAGCAATGTTCAGAAATCGAACGACAACAGATAATGATTGATATACTCATTACGAAAGTCTACTAACCTGAGCTTGGAAGGAGAACAACATCTCCATCAGGGTCTTCAAATTAGCCTGATCGGCCCCGGTTGTGTCAAAAGGAATCATGGATGATCCCAAACCTCCGGCCGATGTCCCCACATCTTCGGCCCTCTGCTGTTTCGATGTAATTGGGGGAGGGGAAGGCCCCTTTTGTCTTTTCAATAATGCCCCCTCTTCCAGTGCAGGAGAGTCGGCATCAAAGGAAGCCGTTGCAGCAAGTTCCTTCTCCCGATCACCAGCATCTGGGGCAGCGTTAGAAGATCCCCCAGTTGTCAGCGAGGGCTCGATCCTAATTAAAGGGACTGTTTCGTCCCCTACCTCGACTGAGGAGTGACGCACCAGCCTCTTCCGCTTACCCCCGGATTTGCTCACCTTGGACACCTCAGGCGCAATTGGAGGCTCCCCGGTTTTCACCAGTTCCTCGGGTTGGCCAGATCCTGACACTCCTCCGGCAGTTGCCGTTGGGGTGATTGAAGCTTTGGAACCAGCAGCCTTCTTACTTCGGGCCATCCTAACTTTCTCAGCACCCGAAAGCTTGGCCCTTGGGACCCCAGCATCTTCAAGGATGGCTTCGTTATCAGGATTCTTTCCGGAATCAGCCACTGCACAATCAAAAGATAAAGGAGATTCAACACTTCATCAATCCAATAATGACACACATTTGGGAAAATAAAATAGACTTACAGCTATGAGCATATAACCAATCTTGGTCATTAAGGAGTGACCGGTCCCACTTCACCGAAGGTCGTTTGGCATACAAAGCCTCGAACTCTTCCAACCTTCTTTGAGAGATCCGATTTGGATTCAGTTGGTCTTTGTTCAGGTTTGACCAAGGTCCGACCAACTCAGTGTCCGGTCCCTTAATAAAGAACCAATTCCCATGCCATCCCTTGTTACTAGAAGGGGTATCCATTAGGGTTTCCCTACCTGTATTCTTTATTACTTGAAAAAATCCCTTCTCTTTACAGGCAGTGAGGGAAAAGAATTGAAAGAAGAAATCTAAGGCAGGGACGACACCCTCGGAAGAACAGAATGCAATAAAACTATTTAAGTGAATGAAAGAATTTGGGGACAGTTGATTAAGGCTTAGTCCGATGTTATGTAAAAGCTCGAGTAAGAAAGGGCGAAGAGGGAATCGCACCCCGAAGAGAAGCAGTTGTCGATGGATGGGAATCCATCCTCCCTCGGGTTGCTAATAAATTCTCTCTTGCCCTTCGGGTCTCCTAATTTCATATGATTCGGGAATGTAGAACTCCGTCATCAGCAGATCAAAGAAAGAGGATTTTATGGAGGAAGGGATATTAGCTACTCTATGTTCAGGGGTGACATACTTGGTCCTATTGTATTTTTCTACATCCCTCATCCGTTCTACAATTACCTGTTTCCATGGCTGTCCCTCAGGGATTCCGGCCCTAACAACAGTAACTTCATCTTCAACACGGGAAGACGAAGCATACGCTTCTTGATTCCTATTACCCCCAGCCATCGAGAAAAGAAAGGAAGATGATGAATAACTTACTTGAGGTGTTCTGGGGAGGGAGTGGACGATTGATTCCTAGAGCGATATAGCAATGAGACAGGATTTCTTGGCAATGGAGGAGTGTTTTCTCTGCAGAAAATGAATTTACTGGTGGGAGACGATGATTGGATTTACTTTCCCTATATAAGTGAAGATCCAATGGCTGAGATTGATCTCATCTAACGGTTAGGGGGCAACCAGAACGCTAACGGCGGGATAATTATTACCTGGCCGCCATAATTTCTTCAAGTTGTTCCCCTAATTCCCTTTTTGAAATTCAAAATGGTTGTTGGGCTGGTGTGTGTTGGGATAAAATCAATGGGCCTCAATGTAAAATGATTGGGCTTGAATATGCATATTCATAAGGATCTGGCCACGCAATGGATCCAGGTATCAGCCTGGTTTTATTTACCCTCGGGAAGACGCATTTAAGGACCCCAACGGTCCTACTCGTTAGGTTTAAGATGATTATGAGCACCTGAAGAGGGGGATCCTCGATCCGATGCTTTCAAAAGTGTCCGTCTTCGGCTTAACTCCCTCAAGCATCAGGATGCAATATACCCTCGGTCTGACGCCTTCGGGATCCCGAGGAGATCAATTTCCTTTCACTAAACTCCGAATTTATGGATTAATTGAACTCCCAGCATACTCCCCCAGTACATGTCTTATACTAGGGGAGTATGGGGCAATGTTCAGATATAAATCCTCATAAGCTTGATCGGGCTCCTCATCTTGGGCTCGGCCCAAAGGCCCATTATGCTTAGCGGATTATAAGAGGACTCTCTAGTCCGACAAGGCTTGGGCTGGAGTTCTAAGCCCTTGTGGTTCCTTATTGGATAATACTTCCATTGGATCAAGATAATTGAATCCGGGTCTAATAAGGATTCTAGACAGTACACTCCTAGTTGGAGTAGAAAGTAGCCAAATGAATCCTATAAATACCCCAAAGAACAATGAAGGCAAGGTACGACATTATTGTACCCTACTAAATATTGAGCCTCCATTGTTAATATATCTTGAACCTGTTACTTACTCTTACACCGGAGGAGTCCAAGACGGCCCAAGCCGTGAGGACTTTTGTGCAGGAACACGTCCGGCGAGTGGATTGAACGCGCGGACAGAATCAGGCGTTAACAGAAGGTATTGAGTGTTGTGTTTGGCATCCATATATATGATTAGGCAAATAGCCCACAAAGCTGAAACTATGCAACTTTTGCATACGTAGTCCCTGAATGGTTTTTCTTACTAAATTCATCCCTAAACTTGTTTGTACAGTCCAAGTGCATTGTGATGTGAGATCATGTTAGGTAACACCAATGTTCTAAATTAAGGCGGACCTAGGCTGTGGAGGGGCCGCCTAACTAACGCTTAGGCCATCTAGGCAGGCAGACTAATTTTTTAGGAGCACTCATTTATTTATTTTTCTACTATATATCCTTGTTATACTATACAAAACATATATTAAATATAATTTTTCAAAATTACTTGAAACATTACCAAAAATAATAATTTTTCAAAACTTAACAAATTCATTTAAGTATAGTAGAGCTTCAAAGTAGATGTCTGATTCTGTCTAAACGGAGTCTAAGCGTTCAACCAAATTAAGGCAGTAGAGGACCCAATAGGGACCCTAGGTGGGGATTAATTGGACCTAGATGGAGATTTTGATGCACTAGAAGAAAAACTTTAATTCCGACAAAAATTCTATCAGAAATAATTAATTTCGACAGAAGTTCCGTCTGAAATAATTTTGCCGGGAATTATTTATTTTGACTGGATTTTCGACCAAATTAATTATGACCAACTTAATTACGACCGAATGCCCGACAAAATTTTTGATCGAAAATAAGGTAATTCCGGAAATAACCTTTTTTCTCTCGTAATGATGGGTCAAAAGAATAAAGCTTCTTCTCTTTATTTTTTGGGAATTGATATTTCACAAGTGAAATTGTTAGTTCCACAAAGTACTCTCTCACATCAGGGTGAACCCCACTTATTATTCATGTGAGGAGGAGCTTATGAAACTATTAAATTTACTTGTGAAAATATCAATTCCTTATTTTTTTCCCCTCCGAGTATAAAGTTATTTTTATTGTTGTTTCTGTATAAAATAGTTTAGATTTATTATTTTATTAACCCAAGTGGATTGTTGTTGTCTGTGTAATGTAATGTGAGATCATGTTTTCTTCTTCTTCTTCTTTTTTTCTGGGGACATTGAAGAGTAATTAGCTAGTGTCCAGGGACGGAGCTATGCATTGACTGTAGGGGGTCATGGCCCCCCCTCCCCCCAAGGTTTGGCCTTTCTCTTAGTATTAGTAGCAGTGGTGGGCATGTGATGAATTAATTTAGCCTTTCCCTTAGAATCTGATTTGGTGTCTCCACCAAACTTATAATAATTTGCTATTTTTTAGTCTGCATTGTTATGGAGAACAATGGATCTTTGCCGGTTTGCCTCCCGAAAATTGAGCTAAAATTTGTTAACATATTGTCTTCAAATTCCCACACTCCACTACCTTGGTCTTTGGTCCTAACTCCTAAAATTTATTTAATGTAATGTTGTCTTTCATGAAGACATGAACCAAATTCCAATCGCACATTCTCACTATTAATCTACTTTACTTGTACTTCATCTCATCATCTCTCAGCGATAGAGCAAGTGAGCAACAACGGAGGACGAGGACAACAACCCCAAGACTCCAAATTCCGAATTCGAAAATTGCAACGGAGGGTTACGGAGCAAATCCAGAAATTCAAATCGCCAAATTCAAATCAGGCATACAGACAATCAAGATTTGCAATATTTCATGTATATTTTAATTTTAGTTTTTTAATTTCACAAATTTAACAATTATTTTAAGAATTTTTGTAATTGTTTATGGATTCTTCTTTTTTGTAATTTACTTAGAGTATGTGTTCTATTCTATTTTTACTTTCTTTAAATTTTATAATTTACTTTGTAATGTTACTTGTTAGTGGTTTAATTGAGATTGTTTATTGTTATTGTTAATTACACTTAACTATTCATATTGTATATTGGTCTTGTTTTGATGTTGAATTAGTTTTTAAATATTTATTGAATATAAAATTGACATACGTAATTGGATTACAACAACAACTAAACGTATAAAATTTAAATTTATTCTTGAAAATGTGTCCAAGCCGAATTTGTTTGTATAATTTATTTTTCGGTAACCAACTAAAAGTCTAAAACCCTTACTTATTTGATTGCAAATTTGTTCTAAAAGACTTTTTTTTACTATGTTTTGTTGTCTTTGTGAAAGCAAATTCTATTACTACATTATCTTTGTTTTAGTAAAAATATATTTTGTAATGGTGGAACTTTATTTTTTAGTGATGAATATATATTATGTTGTTAAAAAAATTCTTGCCCCACCCCAAAATCAAATCCTGGCTCAGTCCCTGCTAGTGTCATAATTATAGTGATTTTTTCCCGTACAAAATTCTTCGCAAATTGGTTAGTTTGGCTTAGCAAGTATAATAAAGGTTTAAATTAAGCTCATGCATCATCTGCAATTTAATATTAAGTATTCCATTATCATCTTCCACCACTAAATTTAAAACACAATTTTCAGTTTTCTTTAATGATAACAGGGACGAAGTCATGCGTGGACTGAAGGTTTAGAAAAATTTTATAGAGCATTTCACAGAACATGAGAAATGTCGAAATATTGGTTAAAATTAAACCTTGCATCAATAAATGCCATTAGGAATAAATGCCTTTCATCAGCTTTAATCGCACTAGAGGAAGCTGTTATTATACTTGTAAGCTGCAGTCTTCTCTTGTTTTCTGCAACAAGCATGGATTTAAATAGCAGCACACGTATATGGAATAATGAAAAAGGAACTTTGTCATTTTGGATTCTTTCATACATGTGGGAGACAAGTTTTGAGGAGAGAGAAATGATGGGATGTTAGTGGCTTGAATGTGGGTTAGGTAGAGAATGATGGAAAATATGTAGCCATGTAGGAGGCCTTTTTTGCCTATATATTTGTATCCTCAATTCTGATAACTTATGGAATAAGTGGGCATTCCATCGATGAGTGTACTCCTCCATCCGAGATGAGGGCATCCTAGGAAAGTAGGATCCCATTCGGGAGAGGGTGGAGAGAGTTATCCAAAGGATAAATCTATAGAAACATCAGTTTTCCTCCGACTTTCCCGATACGCAGCACAGGACGTCGTTTTGAAACTGTTTTTTTTCCTTTGCAAAACCAAATCAGCAGTAGTAGGACCCCAATGGAGCAAAACCCCCCTTTTCAAATTGTCGCTACATCGAAGACGACCTATGAGGAGGCTTTATCTGCTCAAACCCTTGAATTAATGTGAAAAGATTGAAAACTACAACAACCTTGACGCTCATATGTTTAGGCAAATCTGTAAGTACATGTACAAAGCTTCTATCTTTGCAAGAGCGAGGATTTATCTGGTCAAACCCTTGAATTAATTTGAGAGGGACCCATTGTAGAAGAGATGTGCAGCTGGGTTTGGTAAGAAATTACTGTGCCTTTCTTGGTTAGATCTTAGAAGTAGATTTTTTTTTGTAGCTCTTGTGACTATTTTCCTTTTAAGGGTTTTAAATCTGGGTTTATTGTGATTCTTGGTTCTTTCATAGTGCTAATATTCTAAATGGGTGAAGCTATTTAGGCTTTTGGTGGTAACCTTTGTTTCAGAATGCGCCATGAGACGGTTTAATTTCTACTTTGTGTATCCTTACAATTTAATTTGGGTTTCTGCTATGATTTCTTGTCTAATTGGGTTTTTTCCTTGATTTCTTGTCTAATTGGGTTTTTGCATTAGCTCAATTTTGCATTAGTATAATTTAGCTAAATCATTCGTGATTAATTCTTAGAGTCTCTCGCATTGATGAGTTTACCAAGACATTAATATCATGCAGCTCATTAACAAGAATTGGGATTACAGCTTATTTTTCGAATGAAGATATGCAATTCTCGTGGTTACAAAGGGAAGAGGCAATCACAAGAAGAGACAGAATGAAGAAATACTCATTCTCCCATCGAGTAAAACTTCATATTCCTGAAGATTGATTATGGTATTCGTTAATGTTGCAAAACAAGAAATAGGAACCAAACAAATTAGATTCAACCTTCTGCTGTCTCATAACCACAAAGCTTTGCAACTTTCTTCTCTACAACATCTTCATTTTTCCTCAAAGAATTTTGTTTTCCTTTTCAAGGAGAGAAGAAATAATCTAATACTGGAAGAATCAAGCAACAAAGAAAATGGAAGGATGCCCTGGTTTGAAGAATGCCAAGATGTGGGGCCATGTACAATGAGAGAAACAGAGAAGTTAAAGTCAGCCATCCATATCTGGAAAAATTCCAAACAGTACAGGTGACATTAAAGGTCTTGAAGATCTTGACATTCCAGACAATCTGTTCTTCTCTTCTTTACCACCAGAGAATGGTAACTTGGGGAGTTTGCAGAACCTCTCATTAGGTAGAAACAATTTCTCTGGCTCTTTGCCAGATTCAATTTCAAGGCTTAATTCAGTTCAGTCTTTGGACTTGAGTCGTAATTCCTTTACTGGGCTTATTTGTAGTTGCTTGAGTTATTAAGTTATTGTATCGTCGTTTTTTTAGTTACTTGGGGTATGCCTATTGTAAACATGTAAATCCTTGTGTTTATGAAATGAAATCCAATTATTGTATCTTAGTTGCGTCTTAGTTGTAACCTTGATATATTAAAGAGATTTTTGACTAGGTTTAGTTGTAGCTTTGATATATTAAAGAGATTTTTGACTTGGTTTAGTTGTAGCTTTGGTCTAGTATATATAGATGGCTAGATCAGTTGTAACTTTGCTCCATAGGTACCAAAATTATTCTAACTTTGATCATATGTTTTCATTTTTAGTTTTCCAAATTTCAATGTTGGTTTTGCTCTCAGTAATTTGATGAACATAATAATTGGAATTTGTTTCATAAACACTATAATCATGATTTACATGTTTACAAGGGACATACCCCAGGTAATTAAAAAAAGATGATACAATAGCTTAATAGCTCAAATAACTACAAATAAGACAATATTTCAGTTTTTATGTATAGCTTCAATATCAAAAGGAATCAGGTCGGCCAAATAGCAGTATTACTTGCACTTTGTAAACAACAACTATCTACCCTTAATGAACCTTGTACCAAATGTTTATGACAAATGAGTTGCATCAATTCTGTTGTATAATTTGGGGATTGAGAGATCAATGCATACTCAACCAGAGATCACATCCAGAAAGTATATGCAATTTCAAAAGTTCCTATAAACCATAACCTTTGATCTTGTTGTCCTCCAGCCGCCAGAGTTATTTGGTTGTGGGGAGTACGATAATTTCTCAATGGAATTCAGAACTTCACACTGACTAATGCATGAACCACTAGATGGTGACAAATCCTGCAGTAGAGGTCAATATGTAAGTTGGTTGATCTAACAAGAGAAACAACTAGTACTATTATGGTAAGAAAAAACTTTGGCAGTGGAAATTTTTGCAATACACCAGGACCTACTTACATGTGACATTTTCAGCCCCACAAATTGATCATTAATTCCCTAACATCATCACTACTTTTGCCTATGACCCACCAGACTCAAATAATGATGAGGCTAATGTGTTTGATGAAAGAAACTTTGTGAATCAAATACTACTAGTATGAAGAGGAATTTAAAGAAACTATGTGGTGGACAGAAACCTTGGGCAAAGAAGATTTCACCATGAATATATCAAAATAAATCTTCCCTACTGTTCTCCATATTTTTCTGTCCTACATTTCATTCTATTATAGGTCAGGAAACAAGGGAGATAGGCGTGCAACCAAAAGCCTAAATAGCTTCACCCATTTAGGATATTAGCACTATGAAAGAACCAAGAATCACAATAAACCCAGATTCAAAACCCTTAAAAGGGAAATAGTCACAGAGCCACAAAAAAAAAAATCTACTTCAATAAAAGTAATAATGCAAGATAAAGTTTTAGCAAGAACACTTTAAGCTACACAAAATGAGCTAAACAAACTGAGTTGGTTTCAAAGATCTAACCAAGAAAGGCACAGTAATTTCTTACCAAACCCAGCTGCACATCTCTTCTACAATGGGTCCCTCTCAAATTAATTCAAGGGTTTGAGCAGATAAATCCTCTCTCTTGCAAAAGATAGAAGCTTTGTACATGTACTTACAGATTTGCCTAAACATGTGAACGTGGGTTTGAGCAGATAAAGCCTCCTCATAAGTCGTCTTCGATGCGGCGGTAATTTGAAAAGGGGGGTTTTGCTCCATTGGGGTCCTGCTGCTGCTGATTTGGTTTTGCAAAAGAAAAAAAAACAGTTTCAAAACGACGTCCTGTGCTGTGTATCGGAAAAGTTGAGGGAAAACTGATGTTTCTATAGAATTATCCTTATCCAAATGTAGAGATATAGGAGGTATTTCGGTGTGAGAGAATTTTGTGTGGGAAAATTCTCTTGGAAGAATTATTTTTCTTGTGGATGTTAGAAAATTTCTGAGAGTGTGAGTAATTGTAATATTATTCACATAGTAAATTTTTTCTAGTTGTTTTTTACAACGAAAGTGATTTTTTTCTTCGGTTTTGGAGTTTTCACTATAATTCTTGTGTTGTGTGATTGTGTTCTAAATTCTCAATTTGTTATTTCTTTATACCGTGAGACGTTGTATTCCCAATAAGAAAGAGGACTTAAGGATATCCCAAAGCCAGAAATAAGTTTGTAGATGAATTTTACCCCCAAAGACTTCACAGAGCATGAGAAAGAGGACTTAAGGATACAATTGCAACATTACGAGTTTGACGTACTCCAACATCAAGAATTTTAAAAGTTGTTCACTATTTCTGACAAAACTTTGATATGTTCTAAAAGACTTTTTTTGCCATGTTTTGTTGTCTTTTGTCAAAGTAAATTAAATTTTATTACTACATTATCTTTGTTTTAGTAAAAATATGTTTTGTAATGATGGAATTTTACTTTTTAGTGATAAAAATATATTATGTTGTTAAAAAAATTCTTGGCCCCCTCCAAGATCAAATCTTGACTTCGTCCCTCAATGATAATACAGTATTGACACTATTCTCATAGAGATACCCATATTGGTGAAAAAAGAACAAGGCAACTGTTTATAAAAAACTAAGAGCACATAAGTTTCCAATATTTTAGAAAGTCAAAATAAGTAAAAATAACTAGTGAATAAAAGCAACGGCTCAAAGTCAAGTAGTGTGTTTGTACTTGTAGTTTGTATTATGTAAATACGTATCCCACAAATTTAGCTTAGTTTCTGTTATATCAGTTTCATAGCTTATATAGTTGGTTTGAATCCTTGCAGCTTAAAGAATGAAAGAGCAGTTGTAAGTTAGAAATGGAGGAAATAATATTAATTTGAATGCACATCTAAGTTCACTTCTTTATTTATTCTAGCTCAGGTTTATCCAACATTAACACCTTTTAAATTATAAGATTATTATTGATTTTTGAAATTTAATTTTTGACATTTTTAAATTCAAAATTGATAATATTCATTAAAAATTAGAAAACAATAAATTTTAATCTTATAATTAGTACTCCCTCCGTCCCAAATTAATTGCTCAGTTTTTACTTTTTAAGTCAAATTGACTATTTTTAGAATTAATAATTAAGCATATATAAATATATTTTTAAAATTATAAAAATTGGGGTTAGTAATAAACTGTATATACTTTCTTTTGGTTATAATTTCTTCATCTACATTTTAGCAAAAATAGTAAAATAATTAGTTTTAAAAATGGTCAATTTGACTTTAAAAAGTCAAAACTGAGCAATTAATTTGAGACGGAGGAAGTATTACTTTTTAGATAATTTACATATTCTTCATTATATTCACTAAAATTAAGTTAATATATGTCAATTTTTAGATGATAATTTAATTTTGCTTTACCAACGAAAAAATAAAAAATAAAATAAAATAAGAGTATATATATATTAGTATATGTAACCATACACTTGTCCTAATGTGAACGTTGTTCCTACTTCTGTACTAGGCGTTTCTTGTTGGAGTTGTAAGACGACAGCGTTTGGTGCTTACAAGTTGTTCCTACTTCTGGACTAGGCGGCAACTTTTCTTGGTGGAGGTGGAGGTGGAGTTGGCGAGGATCGGGGCAAACGTGATTTGCTACGCTGTCCCTTAAATGTAACTTTTTATAGAGAATGGAAAAATATGTAACTTTTTATAGTGTATTTGTATTATTAAATTAATATAAAATAATTGTGTAGCTGAGAAGATTTGAAGTTTTAATTAAACCTATGACATTGCACACTCAGAGTTCTAAGTAATCAACTCATCTAAAAGTTTAAACTCTTAAATAAAAAGTCCAACAATATATATCATGCTAACATGAGATAACTTCCCTTGAATTGAACCTTCTTTTTTTTTTTAAAGATTTATTTAAGCTTGAATATATAAACATTCTCTAATGTACTTTTCCTCTATGTTTTAGGAGTTTTTATTAGGAGGTCCAGGTCTTCCAACTAGGAAAAGGACCTTCCTATATATTTTCGACACGTGTACAATAATTTCTTTTTTAACCAATAACTCATAACATGTGGGGGCCAATTTGTATTAATTATGTATGACCATTACACGTGTCAAAAATGTAATGGAAGGTCCCAAAAAGACCAGGACCTCCTAATAAAAATTCATAATTTAGGCATGACTTGTTTAGAAGCTTTGCATGACCTAACCAAGAGAAATAAATATATAATTATATAATTTAGAATGAAGAGAGTATTTTTTTTAGGATAAGTTGTGAAAAAAATTACACCAAATTAAAAACGGTCAAAACTCTCTTATCCACTTTATACTGTTAACTAGTATTTTGGGCACACGCTTATGCGTGTTAATAACAAAAAGTATTAAAACTAAAAATAATTTATAAGAGAAACTTGAGATAATGAAGAGAGAGAAAATAATAACAGAGATAAGTGGGTGACTAGGGAGTAGTCTGTGGGAGTAATGAAGAGAATAATGTTTAGATAAATTAATTTGTTTTTTTATTATATGATTTATCATAAAATGTGATAAAGTTATATTAAAAATAACTGTCAATCAATTTATCTCGCTTTGTAATAGAGAAGATAGATAAGTACATCACATCATCAAAATAAACTTGAACAACCCAACTTTTCGATGTTTTTGACAAAATTGTGATAAATTATGAAATGATAAGGACCCTCTCCTTCAATTTATTTTTCAAATAACTACTATGAACAATAAATCACAACCTGATTGAGCCTCAAGGTACTACTTGGTAAGGTAAATGAATGACATATCTATTATCTATTGCTATATATAAAGAGATATATTTGGATAAATCGTTTGTTTGGTAGTCATTTTAGGGTTGCAATTAATTTTTTTCGTCCCTATAAATTTTCTTTGACAAAAAATAATTCTCTCATTTTGTTCATACATTAAAATTTTCCTATAATAATTCATTCTCTTCTGTCACAATATGTCTATTTAATATGCAATCATAAATTTTCCTTGGGTTACAATTTATTTGAGCTAAATTATGGCAACTTTAAAGTACCATATGTGAATTCAATATGCAATCATAAAAAAATATTCGATTACAATTTATTTAAGGTAAATTATGGCAGTTTTGAAGCTAAGCAACAACTTAAATTTGCACTTCATCGACTACTACTGCTTTGCTAATTAGGTTGCCTTATAGTTCGTAGTAATTATGCGCAATAAACGGGGAAGAAAACACTTGATAATCTACTGTAAGCAATTTGTATCTAAATTTCAGTTCGAGAATGCACGATTTTAGTTTAGTAGAGAATTTCAAGAACTGTTTCTCATTCAAGTAATGAAACCTTGTAAACATTTAATGAAATTTTATTTCTTTTGGTACAGTATACTTATTTTTTATGTTTCCAAGTCAGAACCAATAGGGACTATGACGTTACAGTTGAGTAATATTAGTTGAGATCTCGATTAATCTTTTATTATCAGCTGGCCCCTAAACCCGTGCCGTGCCGTGCAAGGCAGGTATTTCATAGGTATTATATAATTTTATATAGTAAAAGAAAAATATGTTTGTTGATATATTTTTTCTTTTTGAAAGATAATAAGTGATTAATCCATGTCAAATTATTTATCATTTGTATTTCTTATTATACAAGTATAGAAATACACTTGTTATTCAATATTAGATCAATGGTAAGTTTTAAAGTTTTTTTATTTATTTAATATTGATACAATTCATTTACTATTTATAAACAATAACTTTTGTATATGTAATCACATATTATCTAAGTATGTGTAGTTTAATACTCATCATAGCTTGTAATAATAATAAATAGCTAACATATATATACTAATCGTAACTTCTTGTAATAATTTTCTCCAAAGGAAATTTATTGGGATTCTTATTATTTTCGTCTATAAATATTTATTTTAGCTTTAATAGACTCACAATACCGAATCAAACCAACAATTGCCTTCATTTTATCTCTTTATATATTGTTATTATTATAGACAATTTACTATTTATAAACAATAAATTTTAAAAATGTACCACCTATTATTTAAGTGTGTGTGATTTAATATTCATCATGATTCATGGCTTCACCTCGATTTGAAACAATAAATAGCTAGCATATATGTTAACGTCAAAATCTGTCCGCTCGTCGAATTACTAAATAACGAGCTGTAAACCTGCACAACAAACAGATAAGTACACTATGAAGCGTGGCGACTGGGGTCGCCGGGGGATAGCTCCGGTGTGAGAGTAAGTACAGGTCATGAAACGTCAACAATAGAGGTATGTAATTGCTCAAGTGCGTAAAAGTAAATAATATATAAGGTACCTGAAACCTGAATTATGGTCGTGTATTTATAGTTGATCACACCTCCTCAATTTTCTACGCCCTTCCTCGAGTAAGAATAGAAGTCCTACATAAAGTTTCCTTATAACTATCAACTTCATAATTGAATTAGATTTGGTTTTCTTAAAAATAGGAAGTCAAATAGGATAAGGAAGTCATAAGTCAATTAGGACTGTAGATTCCTTAGAATGTCAAGCCTCCTGACTGGAATATTCTGCCACGTGGCACGGGTCCCCCCGAACACTTCGGACCCATCAAATCACACTCCAACATTGCCCCTCACTCTATTGTTATAAAAAAATATAATATGAGGGTAATGCCAGAAAATGATTTACTCACCTTGTTTCACCAAGATCCCAATCATGGTCTAGAGACCTAACCCGCCTTATATCTCCATTATATGGCTCCCAAGCTCTGGGGTAGCTTTTGATCCAAGTTCTGAAGAATTGTCCGACCTTATATCTTCATAATATTTCTTCCGACCCCTAAGGGAGACTTTTGATTTAAGTTCTAAAGAACCATCCGACCTTATATCTTCGCAATATTGCTCCCGAACCCCTAAGGAGGCTTTAAATAGAGGTTCTAGAGAACCGTCCGACCTTATATCACCTTAATAACGCTCCCGATCCCCTAGAGAGGATTTAAATATAGGTTCTGGAGAACCTTCTGACCTTATATCACCATAACTACGCTCCCGATCCCTTAGGGAGGCTTTAAATAGAGGTTCCGAAAAACCGTCCGACCTTATAACCACCGAAAGTGGATGACCAACCTTGTAACAACCGAAGGTGGATGACCGACCTTGTTACCGCTAAAGGTGGATAGTCGACCTTATTATCGATAACCGACCTTATTACCGCCGAAGGCGGATAACCGACCTTATTACCGCCGAAGGTGGACGACCGACCATGTAACCGCCGAAGGTGGACAACCAACTTTGTAACCACCGAAAAGAGAGTTGATCAACAAAGAAGATTGACCACAAATACATGACTAGTAGGAATAATTTTGTTAAAGATTTTAAGTTTAGATCTTCCATGTTCGAAGACTATAGAAAACTACCAAGGGAGTGATGAACGTGTTGTTGCTAGCTTCTGGCGATGGGGCGCTGGTGCGCATAGTGGGAGCGCGATAGGTGTTGAGGCACGCGGGCGCAGGCGGCAAATATTGGGTGTGCGGGGCGCGAAGGCGCGGGGGAGTGCGTAAGCACTACTGGGCGTGGGCCTCGGCGTGTGGGGGCGCTCGGGGGCGCGACAGTGCAACAGTGCATGTCGGGGCGCGCTGGGGCGTGCTCGGGGGTGCGGGGGAACGACAAGGCGCAATTGAGAGAGCGGGGGAGCGACGGGCCCATGGTGGGACACTCGAGCGCGGGACTGCGCTCAAGGTTGGTGATTTCAATTCAACACTAGAACAAGACTCTCCTTCTAGCGCCAATGTTAACGCCAAAATCTGGCCGCTCGCCGAATCACCAAACAACGAACTGTAAACTTGCACAACAAACAAACAAGCACACTGAAAAGTGTGACGGCCGGAGGGGGGGCGCCGGGGGATAGCTCTAGTGTGAGAGTAAGTACATGCCAGGAAACATTAACAATTAATGGAGGTATGTAATTACTCTAGTGCGTAAAAGTAAATAATATGTAAGGTACCTGAAACCTGAATTATATATGGTCGTGTACTTATAGTTGATCACATCTCTTCAATTTTTTATGCCCTTCCTCTAGTAAGAATAGGAGTCCTACGTAAAGTTTCCTTATAACTACCAACTTCATAATTGAATTAGATTTAGTTTCCTTAAAAGTAGGAAGTCAGAAGTCAATTAGGATTGTAGATTCATTAGCATGTCAAGCCTCTTGACTAGAATATTCTGCCACGTGGCACGGGTCCCCCCGAACCCCCCGAACCCGTCAAATCACACTCCAACAATATATATATATTAATTGTAACTATATGTAATAATTTTTGTCGGTGTCTCTTTATATATTAGTATAGACTACTAAATATAGGAGTTGAAACTTAAATTAATTTTGCTTGTCTAAATATTTTTCACTTTCTTCCATACTTCCAAATAGATTGATAAATAGAAATAATACTTCCATCTATCAATAATGTATTTGTAAAGAGAGCATGTATATGGAAAAACTAATTATTTGTAATAAATTGAATTAATACATTTAGTTCTTATGACAAATTGTGCTACTGTATTAAAATTTAATAGTAATATAGAAAAATAAGACGAGAAACGTAGCTTAAGATAAATAAATTATATCTTCATGTGCATACAGTATCAATATGTAATTATATATATAAATATGTAAATATATAGAGAGTAATAGATGAAATGTTACCTCAAATTCTTACCATAAAAATGACATGCTTTTATTATATATGTCTCCATTGCTAAGTAATAATTCATTTCCTTCATAAAATTATCAGTTTAATTCGTACTTGTAATAACCAAGAATTCCTAAGTCATTGTAAATAAATATGTTAATTCAATATTAATAATAATGAAAATCTTGTGATGTATAGAGAAGGATATGTGACTATATTATATCATGATATTTGTCAATAGTGATAAATATGTAGAAAAGATGTGTGAATAAATAAATGTATATATAATAAATATGTATATATGTTTATTTATTAAGTAAAGTGTAATAAAAAGAAAAACTTATAACCTAGAATTATATATATTAGGAGTGTAGACTAAATAACCTAAGGGTTATAGAAATTAAGGTATACTAGATGAAACTATATACTAGTACCCTAACTCTAGAGATTTAATTTATACATCTTGAGTAGTTGATTTTATAACTTGATTTAAAGCAAGTCTAATTGGGTTATGAAAGTAAGGTAAATAATGATTCAATTAGAAATAAAAATTTAAGTAAACTAGCCCTACTTAAAAAAAATAATTTATTTTATCGAGCTTACCTAAATAATTTAATGTGAAATAAAATTTCTAATATTTAAATCTATGTACTCAAGCCATTAGACATTTATTTTACTCATAAATTGATAGCCTAATAATTTTTAAATCAATAGTTCAATAATAATGGTAAACTAAAATTTAGTGATAATGGGCTAAACTAGAAGGATATAAGCCCAAATTATTTTTTTTTCTAAGCCCAATTTTAGCCCAAGCAAGGAGGGGTCTTATGGTCATTTAGCAAGTAGATTAGTAGATAAGAAGAAAAAAATCAAGATGGGATAGAAACCTCAAAGGGGGGGGGGGACATAAAAAAATATGTGAAGCTTATCAAGTAAGCTAATAGGCTTGCTAGGTGTCTTCATCTTTTCCTAAACACATGTTAGCTAATTAATAGGGGGGCATGTGACACTCAAGGGAACAATGAGTTGTATTAGTTATAAAAAAAAAAGAAACAAAAACAAATTAAGTAACCAAACATTTGGTTACTTCCCTTTTCATTTTCTCCACTTCTTCCCTTATTCTTATCAAGCTAAGCAAACTAAAAAAAAAAAAGAGGGAGAGAGAGTACACGGCTAAGAAGGAGAGGAGAGGAGGAAGGATTTCCCAAGCCTATGCACCCTAAGTTCATAAACTATTTCGGGAGGAGAAAGAAGGTAGCCCACAAAACAAGGTAACAAAAGAAAGAAAATTTCTAGTTTTATGAAACCTTTGTATAGTATGTGTACACATATGTAGGTTCATAAAGTTTTATGATTTATGGGGTAAAACCTTATAAAAGGTTAATACATGAACTTTGTATTATAACATGTTGGTATATATGATTATATGTTACAAATGATAGAGAAAAATTTAAGGTTAGTAAGTTAGAGAAAATTTTGTTTAAATGAGAACTATGCTTTATTTTGTGGAATCTAAAAATTTTGGTTCCAAGGTGTTATGATATACTCTTATGAGTTATGAACATCACCCAATTGGAATGGAGGAAAAAGCTTAAGTAACGAAGTCATGGCGATTTTTTTTGTGAAACTAGTTAAAAGTTGGAAAATCAGTTGGTACACTGATTTTAGAGTAAGTTTTTCAGGTAGTTAAAGCTTATGGAAATGGGTTATTTTATATGGGTTTTGTAGTCTGTAATGTAAGGAAGTCATAGGCTTAAGAACAAACTTATTTCGATAAGAAATGAGTAAGTTATAAAGATGTAAAGTAGGCCTGAGAAAATTGTCAAACAGCCCAGTTGCTAATTCTTATGCAGTGAGTTTTGTTCTAATAAGGAGACATGAAAACGGACGGGTTGACCTGTCCGATTGGGAACGAAAATTTTTGTCTAAAGCAGACACCTGAAACAGACGGGTTATACTGTCTGGATATTAACTGAAGAAAAACTTGACCTAAAGCAGACGAGCTTTACTGTCTGGATAACAACTAAAATAGATTTTAACCTAAAGCAGACGAGCTTTACTGTCTGGATAACAACTAAAATAGATTTTAACCTAAAGCAGATGAGCTTTACTGTCTGGATTAGACCTGTAACGCAAAGACTAAAAGTTTGGATACGTTGTCTAAATTTATAAAACGCAAATGAACTAAAATGATTAATATTGTAACGTAATCCAATAATAGAGTCGTAATGCGACTAATTTGATATGATGACCCTAATATATATAGGTCAATTGAAGGGCGATATATTGGCAATCCGGTAAATCGCGTAGTAGGCGAGTTTCCTAAACTTACTCAGACATTTATTTTGTGCAAGTTTTCTAACTCAACTCGAGATATTATTATTCAAAGCATATTAGTGAATAATTATTGATGATTATTCGTATCTATAATATTTATTGACATTCGCACTTCGTGCAATTAAATTCCTGTTATATTATTTTTGGACTGTGAATTGTTTAAAGTTCTTTCATCAATAAACTGTTATGAGCTGGATCTATGCTAATTGTATCAGCTAGATCGAACATGTTAAATTGATAAACTCAAATCATTTTAAAAGTTAATCCTACCAGTTGATTCTTCGACTGAGATAAAGAATATTTTTATTAAAGCACTAATTGGAAAACAATTATTGCTCGATTAATAAGTGTTTATGCATAATCATCGGGTATGAAAGGTTGATCCCCTTGATTACCAAAACTTATTAAAAGGACCAGTTTAAATACTCACAACCTTCGCATATGTTCATGGTTATTTATAACCACTCAGTATCTATTATTCAATTATTGAATCTTGTTAGATGTTCTTTCAACTGAATCTCATTATTTAACATTAAATGATAAATTCCTTCTAATCATGATATATCTCCTTTGTATTTAAACTTGCTAAGTAAATTAGTTGCTTACCCTTGCTATATCATGACGTTTATTTCAGCTAAACCCGAAGGTTCGACGAAGAAAGATAAAGGAAAAGAAAAAGTACCAGAGTAGTTTATTATAAACTCTTAATTAGTTTTAAGTTTGATGTAGTTATGTATGTAAACCTTTTGTAATATTAAAGGTATGTATTAAGTTAAGGTTAAGAAGACCTTGGGACTGTGTTACAGACTTTATTTAACGAACAATGTATATTATTATTCTGCAATAGATTATAGAACGTATATGATGGTGTTGAATCGTGAGCACCGAATTCGAGGTTAGAGAACCCGGATTTGGAGGCGTCACAGTACTGAAAAATAGACTTTATGGTTACATATAGATTTTAGCGAGAGATAATAGCCAAAATATGTTATTCTATTCTTTTTGATTTTCTGTTTCATTCTAGCTGCAATATAACCAATGTACAATCACATACTTACATGCATACGATGTAGAAATAAAAATAAAATCGATTTAAACTAACCCAATTTCGTGTATGCAAATTTATCAATATTGATCGGTGCTAAATCACATGCATTTTTTTCTTGCTAATCACGAACATCACAAACAGATTTCGACTCAACGATTGGGCCATACTACGATAAACGTAGCTTGACCACAATTTTCACTACCCTAATTGGCTTTAATGACAATATCACTAACATGATATCATGTCACATATTCTATGTCTCAATCTCTAAGTGAGAGAGCTCCATGTGTATTTTCTATTATTTTATATTTCCTACGCATTCTCTATATTGTCCATATAACATATGAAAATGTAACACAGGTAACTCCCATCTACTATATATTGAGATATTATGAAGTTGTAACTCTCATAATAATAATAAGACAATAAGTAAAGATTAGGTTATATTTTGATTATATTCAACGAATTATTATAGGAAAATTATAGACAGATTGAGGGTATTAATTTTAGCCGGAAGAAATTTATTGCGGCCTATAAGATCTGTTGGAAAAAAAAAATTATTACAACCTTAAAAAGACTAATAAACCAACAATTATTCCCTTTTTATCTCTTTATATATAGTAATAGATGTGGAGTGTTATAGACAGAGGTGTATCAACCATCTCTATAGGCAAAAACTACTGAAAGCTTCACTACCAAATCACAAGTATGGTGTGAGGCACATGGCAAAACAAGTAGTAGTTCTAGCAAATTCCTCCTCTTCCGATTACAAATTAACCAATTGAAGAGGAAGAATTTGAAGGTAATCGTTGGTTTGATAGTCTTTTTAGGGCTGTAATAAATTCTTTTCGCGGATGTTATAAATTCCTTCAAGTGAGAATCAATATATGGAGTTATATACATGTTAATATAAATCCAAGCTGAACACAATAATCACACATTTAGTGTCCTAATATTAATTCAATTATTTCACTATAATAACCTAAATTAATTACAATAAAAATTAAACTCTTCTAAATTTATCCATACGTTAAATCATACAACAATAACAAACAATAACAAAATATGTTGAATACAATAACTCATCACACAGTTACTGTCCTAATATTAATAATTATAGCACTATAAAAGCATACACTAATTACAATAAAAAATATTTAAGACATTAAATTAACATAATGTAACCGTTATAATACATATTATACATAGATTTGAAAATATAAAATGGATATATTCTTCTTTTTCAGTGGAGTAAGTTAAAATATATGTATAGTATGTATTATTTCCTTGCATCACGTGGAGCCTTCACCGTTAGACGTTAGTAGGCTCGTGCCATGACTCCGCTGCCTTAAGTTTTTGAGGGTTTATTTCGTGCAAAATATTTAAAAGTTATCTATTTTTGGTTTGTAAAACATACTTATGGCTTTGCTAAGTGAATCGAATGCTTATTCTTCAACGCAACATGATAATGCACGAATAAGGACAAACGTAAGAAGAATGGAGTGCTATCAAAATATGCCTCAAGGTAGGTTGTGTTGTAAACTAACTTATAAGTATATATGTTGTCATTGAATTTCATGTCGCAACGTTATCCAATTATTGTTATAATATAGCGTTATGTAAAAATTATTATTTGTTACTTATATATGATTTTGATATTTTTAACTTACAAATGAAAAGGACGCAATAAATATGAGAAAGAGAGAACATATTAAAAAAAAAAGGTGTTTCATGCACAAATTTGTACTGGTATGGTATGGTGGTTGTGCTTTTCTTATTTTATTATTTTTACATTTTTCTAATTGGTATTACAATATTTACTATTATTAAAAAATGTCTTCATAAATAAAGAGTGCTCAGGTTTGAGGTTAAAGTTTACTTCATTTTAGTCAAATTAAACAGATTGGTTATTGATAAATAAACCTTCGATACTTTCTGGTTTATACTGCAATTTTGTGTGTTTTCCGTCTCTATGTCCCTCTCTTATCTAAATCTTCTAATATCATGGTCGTATAAAATACTAAACTCCAGTCAATGTTGATGATGGTATAGGGGAACCTAATTAGCTTGCCCTGGTAACGGTTACAAATTAATTCAATAGTTTTTCTCATCCTATAATATATCTAACGCAAGCAGATGATTATGTGAAAGGATAAGGAGTTATTTATCAAAACACTTGACCAAAAAGACATACGCCAAAAAAATAGTAAAAGGAAGACCTTTTGAGCATGAAAATTGTATGATATTCCTGCAAACATGTTAGTTGTGCACCATGAATTAAAGAGAAACTATATACACTAGCATCGTGGCACACGCTGCGTAAATTATATGGGAGTAAAATAAAATTTAGATTACTAAATAGAAAGATAAAAAAATTAATATAAAAAAGACAAAATAGTAATATAATTAAAGTTATAGGGACAAAAGAGAAAAACAAAAAGCGTGACACAGTTACACCAAACCTCCAAACCTCCCATAAAGGTTTTATTATATAAATTTATATATGCCGATAAATTTGTGCAAATTGTTATTATATATATGCTAGCTATTTATTGTGTCAAATCAAGTGAAGTCATGATGTGACACCCCCAAATTCGGGTACCTTAACCCTCAGATTCGGTGCTCACGATCCAACACATACATCATATAAACTACCCATTAAATAAACATCATATAAGATAATCCTTAATAAAAGGTTACATACATAAACGTATCCCAGGTCAACTAACCTTTAATAACATAATAACAGCGGAATAATATAAATAAATTCATTACATAATTCATCACAATTAGAAAATAGACTATGAGTCGTCTATTCATGCATCTTGCCTTTGCCTTTGCTTGAAGATGGTTCCTCAGGCTTCTCATTCTTAGCTGAAATGTTTTGTGCAAGGGTGAGCAAACAAATTGCCCGCAAGTAGAAAAATATACAATAAACAATATATGATTGAACAAATGCTTATTCATTGGAATCAATCAACTGATAATCAAAAGCTTGTGAATTCAATGGAATAATTGTTTGTTAAATGAAATCATCGATATTGAGTTCTACTGTAAATACTGAGGGTCTCAAGACCACGAACTATGTCCTAGGTTTACAAGCATATATATTGTAACCTTTATCAGCCTGATGGCTGTGGACTATCCATCTCGTACTCCAGGTGATCAGCCTTTTGTACTATGTATTGTGCACAAACATATTATCGCTATTGCGTAGTTCGAAATTATAGTTTCCGATAACATCTGCCCTTTATATAGGGTTGTTCATCTCAGCTTTATCATAGGAATCCACACCAAAGACAATTCGGTTTGGAATAACATTAGAAAGAATTCTAATTTTTTTAGAACGTTCATCGACTATGTACTAGCCGAATCAAATGAGTTTGATAAACAATCAAAGATTTAATAACAACATCATCTCGAATAATTGCAATAAATATGCCATGATTCAATAATTTATATTTGAACGAGTATTATTCATCAAAGTAATGCTTTCAGAAAAGAATTAGAAAGCTTGCATGTCCATAGGAAACTCGCACAAATATGAAAGAATTATACGGTTTAGGAAACTTTGCTTAATATTAAAGTATAAGCAAAAGTTAGAGAACTTGCCTTGCGTGTTCGCTACAAAGTTATGATATACTTCAAATATCCTACACAATATTATTAATAATAACATACCAATTAGTCACATATAAACTTCACATAAGAGTTTACAACTTTTATTATAAGTCACATTTCATGTTGTTCGCGTTTTATAATAACGCGACCAATCTTCAAAAATGTCTCTCGGCATTCGAAAATGATACGACCCGCTTATCGCCCCCTTATAATATTTTACTTCAAAATATATCATTGTTCAAAATTCATTTCAATCCAAGTTATAAAACTCATTTTCGCAGTTTTTCTTTAGCAAAACATTGTTTTTGTTTTTATCATATCTCCTTCGTTACTCATTCGTTTTCGTTCATTCTTACGTCAAATTAAAGCTTATCCAGTGTACTTTAACACTAGCTAGGCCCTGGTTCCAGCCCCTTCTTCAATAAAAACAGATTTTCATTTTTTTCAAGCAACGTCAGATTGCTACAAAAACCTGGCCAGCTTTACCCTCGCTCGCTAAAATAGTCATAACTAATTCGTTTCAAAAGATTTTTGAGCGATTCTTGCGCCCACGCGAAGCTAACTTCCGGGGCTACAACTTTCATTTTTACACCACTTTCAAATTCGGAACACACAAGACCAGAAAATTCGTACAAGAAGCATGTCAGAATCTGTCCATTTCTACGTTTTAGCTTTATCCCATCTCGCTAAAAAATCATAACTAATTCGTTTTAAGCTCGTTTCAGTTCATTCCAACTGGGTTGTCTTCGTATCTCAGAGAAGTATAACATATAACCTTCAAACTAACTTTTTAAACGTAACAACACAACCATAATAATCTCTAAACAGTCCAAAACGTCCAAAATCAGTCCATAGGTCCATTTCTTTCTCCTTTACGCATATGATCGGATTTGTTTGCTTTTGATTCCACTTGTAAGTTGTTACCAATTTGTTTAACACTTGAAATAACTTATAAGAACTCTTTAACAACTCATGTAACCAAAATAACAACTAACCATGAAAATCTAAGAAATGAAGGTTTAAAGCTTTAGAGTTGATTTATTACCTCTTAGCTCCTCTTTTGCTTGGCTAGAGAGTATAAAATGCTTTCTTAAACTCCTCCTTGCTTCTCCTTGATCTTTTGGACAGTTTGCATTAAGTTCTTCGAAGACCCATTTCACTCTCTCTCTAGAAAGCTTAAGCTTTAATGGAAGTTTTGGAGATTAATGGAGGTTAAGGATGAAATGGAGGATGAATTATGGTTTATATTTGCTAGATAGCTCTTATTCTTCTTCTTCAGAACACAAATGAATTCCTCCCATTCTCCTCCTAATGGTTTCTTCGGTAGCTTCTCTCTCACTCTCTCTCTCTCTACTGTTAGTATGCAAACTGAGCTTAGCCAAGGAAATGAAAATGTAGAATGAGAGTAGGAGAGTTAGCTAGTTTAACCGAGCATTATTTAGAAAATGAAAAGTCGGAGAAGTTGAGCAGTTGGGAACGTTTCATTGCTCCAAGCAATTTTACTCCCTCCAAGTTCCATTCTCTCTCTTTTCTAATTGGTTAATAAATGCCAAGCTTGGTTTTAATTGGTGATGTTTGGTTGCCTGCAAGCCTCTTCCTCTCTCCTTCCTTATTGGTCCAAATATCACAAGCTAAATTCTAATTGGTTAACAATTGCATGAGCAATATTACTCCATGCAAGTTCCATTCTCTCTCTTCTCTAATTGGCTAATCAAATGCCATGCATGGTTTTAATGAATAAAAAAAATACACACCCACTTGCATTTCCTTGCATTTCCGTAGCTCACATTTGTTCCTAAATACTAAAAATTCATAACCCATTTATTATCCATTAGACCAATTTTTTTGACATCACAAATTGGATTTTAAACTGGGTTTATTAAAGAATTAAATAAACATTTAATTCCTACATATATTTGGTTAACACATAAACACCAAATAAATTATTCTAAAATTAATAGTACTCGTTAAAATATTTATTCAATAAATATTTATAACTATATTACGAAATTTAACTCGGGTAACAATCGTTACACATGATGAATATTAAACTACATACATATGAATAATAGGCAATTAGATATTCAAATTTTATTGTTTATAAATAGGAATGAATTGCATAAATTTTATAAAAAAAACCTTTGGAAATTCACAATTAATTTAATATTAATAACGAGTATTTCTACACTTTTATAATAACAAATGCAAATGATAAACGATTTGAGGTGGATACTCACTGTTCCTCAAAAAGAAAAAATACATGAACAAATATATTTTTATTTATTAAATAGAAATACATTATAACAAAAAAGTAAGATAACTAAATTATGACCATTAATCCGTGTCTGGTTTAAGGGCTAGTGATAATGAAAGGGAAAAATGAGACAACCAGCATAAACACTGCTATTCATAAAACAATCTCAAAATGATACTTTAACTTGAGGACAAAGTCCACCATAATGGAACTGTCTTGATTATCAACATGCATGCTGCTTCAGATGTCAAAATTAGAAAAGTGATATGGAAGCAAATATTGGCAATTTCAAGCAAAAAATAATTATTTCCTGTGGTAGAAATTCCTGTTTGGGTCGCAATAGCCCGTGATATACACAATTGTATTACTTTTGTAAGTTTCTTTGGAATACAAATTTCAGATTTATTTTCTTTCTTTGTAATTCAAATTATTCAATCAATGAAATATTCAAGAATTCAACTTAAACATTTATGATTTGTTTCACCATTTATATTTTAAATTTTTTATTGTACTGCAAATACTAATTAGTATATGTAATGTATTTTTTTAAGTTACATTTGAATTTTATGCTAACTTCATAATTTTGGAAGTAAAATAGATGTATAAGTTTTATTAGTAAAAATAAAAAGTGGGATAACAAAAAGATTGAATACTGCAAATCAAACTGGACTATTCAAACCAATTTTCAGTCTTGGGACTGAAGTAGTCAAATTAGTTTTTTTTGGTCCCAGGACTGAACTAGACTATCAATTTTCAATCCTGAGATTAGATTGGTCAAATCAATTTTTTCCAGAATCGGTTTAGTCCAGTACTAAACTAAACTGTTATGCACCCGTAAGAGAAGTATCAAATATATTCAGATTTTGTTTGGTTTTCTTCAATATCTCATCTCCGAAATTCTGGACTTGATAACAAATTTGTTCATTGTATAAACTATGAGAAACCTTAGCGGGTGAATGCTGCATAATACCAAGCTTCCTTGATATTGATATGAATGTATACAGAAACAAACCATTAGATAAACTTATTAAACATTTGAGATGAAAACTTCCTTGAATTGGACCTCTTGTTTATTTTGTTTAATTTTTTTTAAAATTTATTAAGCTCGAATATATAAAACATTCTCCGGTGTACTTTTCCTCTTTGTTATAGCCTATAGGCACTAGTTGAGAAGCTTTGCATGACTTAACCAGCAGAAAATAAGTGTTGTGGTTGCCATTAGCATGAAATTAATGTTTATCTTGATTTGAGCCTAATAGCAGTACTGATTGAAGCAATCATGACTTTCTCATTTGCTCATGAGGTCTTTACCCTGTAAGGAACCTTTTTTATTATTTTCTTAAGAGAAACAAAAATGATGCACATGAATAATTAAAAAAAATTAGAACAAAGAATTGTGACAAATGCGATGCGATTGTGACAAAAAATAATTTATATTAATACTTTAAATATTATTATATATTCATCTGCCCTACAAAAAAAAAGTCTTATTTTATAAAAATTAACGATATAAGAAAAAAAAGTGTATGAAAAAGAGATCCGTGGGGACCAGATGTGAGTGAATTTAGGAGATTTAATAGTCATATTTTTTTTAAGATAAGTTGTGAAAAAGTGGCACAAAAAAAAGGGTTAAAACTCTCCTCCGTGCTTTATATTGTTGACTAGTATTTTAGACACACACTTACGTGTGTTAATTATTTTTAAATGTTAATAACAAAAAGTAATAAAAATAAAAATGATTAATAAGAGAAACTTGTAATAATGAAGAGAGAGAGAGAGCAGATAATAGAGAGAGAACTGAGTGATTGGGAGTAGAATATGGAAGTAATGGAGAGACTAATGTTTAAATATATTAATTTGATATTTTTTTATTAAATTATTTATCATAATGTGATAAAATTATACTAAAATAACTGTCAATCCATTTATCTCATTTATAGTAGAGAAGATAGATAAATGTCTTTATCAACAAAATAAAACTGAACAACAAAACTTTTCAATGTTTTGTGACAAAATATGAGATGATGGGGCCCTCTTCCTCATTTTCTTTTCCAAATAACTACTACTCCCTCCGTCCTAAATTAATTGCTCAATTTTGACCTTTTAAAGTCAAATTGATCATTTTTAAAACTAATCTTTTTACTATTTTTGTTACAATATAGGTGAAGAGATTATAACCAAAAGAAAGTATATACAATTTATTACTAATCTCAATTTTTATAATTTTAGAAATATATTTATATATGCTTAATTATTAATTCTAAAAATAGTCAATTTGACTTAAAAATGACAAAATTGAGCAATTAATTTGGGATGGAGGGAGTATGAACTAAAATAAATCACAACCTAATTGAGCCTCAAAGTCAAGGTACTACTTGGTAACCTAAATGAATGAGAGGAAAAATTAGACAACCACGGTAAACATTACTATCCATAAAGCAATCTCAAAATGATACTTTAACTCGAGGACACCATAATGGTATCTTCTTTGAAGAAAACTGTCTTGATTATCAACATGTATGCTCCTTCAGATCTCGAAATTAGAAAAGTGACATGGAAGCAAATATTGGCAATTTCAAGGAAAATTAATAATTTCTCATGATGTGTACTTCAGAAGACTGCCAACTCTGTCAGAGACAAATTAATATGAAAGGAAAGCTTGTGCTTACGAAGATAATTTCAACAAATTAAATGTATCAAGGTTAACAAAGATACAAATGAAGGGTAAGAAGTTTACATGGTATATATGATACTTGTAACAAGAGAAGTTAGTTACACAGACTCCGGGTTTTAAATACATGGATGAATGATGATTATGTTTGAGAACATGAGTGTACAATGCATGGGGAGGGCCTTATCAGACCATTGTGCACTTATCACCCATAATATTGAGAGGATTTGAGGGCCAAAGTCTTTTAAGTTTATGTTATGAATATAGCCTAATATATAGTCTAATATATATAAAAATAAAAATAACTCCAAAAGTTTCAGAAATAGAGTAGGTACTAACATCCGACAGACAAGCATACATGGCAATGAATTAAAACGATACTACACTGTACAAGGCTTTAGAAAAATATCTAAAATCTTTTATATTTGCTGTGCTTTCTTTTGTTTTACTATTTACTAGTCCTAGTTTTCGAATTTTCGGCTGTTTTATTTCTCACACACTTAATTGTGGAACATCCAAATTAAACAGCAAAAACAAAGCAAGCACAAAGCCAACAGAGAGTATTGGATCTTGAGTCACCTTAGACCTGACTCTTCCTTGTACGAAACAATACATTAAATTATATATTTGTGAAATATCTATAATCCAAAAGAGTTGGGCTAAAGATAAAAATACAAATCTACGACTTCATATCATAAATTTCACAACAACAACAAGAACATCAAAATTTTTATTCTAAATTAGTTTGGGTAGCCGAAAATGAATAAATAAGGATTAATATAAGAAGATATCCAATATGGGTTCCACTTCAAAAAAAAAAAAAAAAAGATATATATATATACAGTCCGCTTCTCCAGCGAATCGGTTCGTTAACTAACCGGTCTATAGCGACGGTTCAATCTGTCGCTATAGCTATGTGTCGCTGAACCGGGCTATAGCGACAGTGCGAACCGTCGCCGGCCCGTCGCTATAGCTCTGTTAAGCGACGCATATACTATAGCGACGGACAAAACCGTCGCTATAGACCAGTTCATTTTCGGTTCGTTTTAAAAGGTTTTCGTGTATATGTATGTATATATATATATATATGTATGTATGTATGTATATTTGATTGTTGGTGGTGGTGGGTGTTGTTATATAATAGCAAAATTATCATATATATATATATATATATATATATATACGGTTCGTATCTTAAGCTCACCTTTTATCCGACTCACCCAAGCTCACCCCCTTTAGCGACGGACCCGGCGGTGATTCGGTCATACAACCGTCGTTTATACTTTTAACGACGGACAACACATTGAGGGGCGAAAGCTAAGGAAGAGTAGAGAATATAAAGGCGCAAACAATTCAACACAAGTGTTTATTAAATTGAAAATAGTTTTATTGATAATTAAAACAAACTATGTACAAACAACAAACAAACAAAACTTACAATTAACTTGATTACTAGTTTAGAAACATCAGAAGAGGTGAAGAAGGGCTAATGGGTTACAAGGCTAAAGATTTGTCAGAGAAGGAACTCTGAGTCTTTCTAAGACTTGTATTGGTTGAATAACCTGCTTCCTAATGACTGAGTTCGATTCCTTTTATAGAATAAGGAAAGAACTATTACAGACACTTTACTATTACATGAATAGGAAAAGTAAATCATTACAGACACTATTCAATCATGGGGATTGATACTATTACAAATTACTATTACAAAAGTGAATGAACAGTAGAATGAATAGTGACTTTTTTACTATTCACATGACTAATGGCCAACAGACGACCGCAAATTCCGAAAGAATCTTTATCTTTTGAGGCTACTTTCGGTGAAAGTAGAAGAGCGTGTTGGGGCACTGATGACTTGGGGCCAGGGGGCATGTGACTGGCTACTTTTGGTGGGAAAGTAGGGGCATGATTGATTCTGGTCAGGCAAATGGGTCCTGAGCATCTTGAAGATTGATGCTGCCGTATGGGTCATCATCTTCATCTTTACTAGCTGATGTCTTCTTCGAAGAAGAAGATGAACATTCTGAAGCTTCAATTTCTTCATGAAGCCGGGTAACTTGAGTATTAATGGCGTCAGCCAATAATTTTAATTCAGAAACAGAACATTTGTGAATAGAAGAAACATCAAAAGAACCAGAGGGACTAGGGGATGAATGCTTCTTTTGTGACTTGCTTGATTCACCAGTTGATTCTTTTTTAGGAATAGATTTAACAGGGAGACCAGGGATTAAAGGAAATTCCTTTTGAACCTGACCAGCAATTCTATTAATATCGAACTTATCCCACCATTTTATGAAATAAATTCGGGTGACCATGGATACTGGACTAACCGAGCTGGTAATGGATCTCTGCTTTTGATCATTAGATGCAAAAATAGTATCAATAAATGGGGTTTGAAGGTTATACTGCCATTTGAGGATCCAGGGAATCTTGTATTTACTAACAAAATGGAGCAGTAAGGGAATACCTTCAAATTTCGGATTGTATGGTGAATGATTACTAAAGTGAATGACTTGAGTGGCAAGAAGATCTGGGAAAATGACTGAGGATGGACCATATCGAGACCACCATAAGACGAACCAGAATGGGATTTGACTTTTAAATTTATGATCAAATTAGATGAACCATGAATGACTAAAGGTTTGATTTTGGTATAAGAATATCTTATGCCAAGCTTCAATATAGTCATAATAATTAAAATAATTACTATGATTATCCAGTTGCTGAAGACTAGAAGGATGACTGTTCCAATCAGTCATTGACATAATTCTCTTTATATAAAGAGAATGATAGATAACTTTAGATTCATCATTCCTATCATAAATAGGCTTGATGAGAATTGACTAAGTTTGAAAAAGGATGTCTTTATAATATGCAAGGGATTTATAAGGAGCAAGGGGAATATAATGCCAACCAGTTGGGAAAAACTGGAAAGCAAGATTAACTGGATCATCCTTAGGTTTCATGGATGATTCAACATGAAAAAGATTAACTTCGTATGTTGGAACATACTGTGAATTTTGACTGGGTTTTTGAATTGCAGCTGATGGACTGCAAAATGGGTCAATAGGTTTGGGTTTACTAGCCAAAACCGTGTTGTAGGGTTTTGGGATGTTACCAAGAACACTGTATCTGTTTACTAAGTCCACGGAAGGGACTGGATTGACTGGATGAGGGACCATAACTCCCTTATTTTTGTTACTTGGGCCTGAAGGGCGGCCCGCACTGCTGGAACCTCCTCTTACACTCATTTGGTTAGAGTACCTGAATTAATAAAGTCTCTTGTAAGAAAATCTGGAATTGAATTATCACAACCTTTAATATATTCAATATCGAAATCAAAAATACTTAACAAAGCTTTCCATCTAGAAAAAGTATGCTTAGCAGCAATATTTTCAACATCTTTTTCTAAAATATATTTTGCAGATTTGCAATCAATTCTGACTAAAACTTTTTGATTTAATATATCACTTTGAAATTTATTAATACATAATATTAAAGATAAAATTTCTTTTTTAATAGTACTATATTTAACTTGTGTTGGATCCCATTTGCTAGAGTGGAACCGAACAATTTGTTCAGCAGAAGTAGGGGTTAGCTTTTGTTTGAGAATACCTCCAAAACCAATTTCAGAAGCGTCTGTTTCAATAATTTTGAACGCTGAATCATTAGAGATGCCAAGACAGGGCAAATTCTTGACATATTTTTTAATTTGTTGGACGACAGAAGTATGAACGTCAGTCCATGGTGGGGGATTATCTTGCAAACGCTGAAACAAAGGTTTGCATATTAACCGAAGATCTTTATAGAATTCTCCAATATAATTTAGAGATCCTAAAAATATTTGAAGTTGGGTTGTATTAGTGATTTTATCAGGGAATTTATCGGCGAATTGAATAGCTCTATCAATTGGCTGGATAAGACCATGATGAATAGTATAACCGAGAAACCTAACTTTAGTTTGAAACAGACTACATTTAGTGGGAGAAAGTACCAAACCATTGAGTTTGACTGTGTTGAAGAACGAATTCAAATGTTTATGATGTTCTTCAATTGATTTTGAGAATATGAGGATATCATCAATATAGACGATAGCAAAATGACTAAAGGGATTCAAAATATCGTTTAAAATATTTTGAAATTCACTAGGGGCATTTTTAAGACCGAATGGCATTACATTCCGTTCGTAATGACCAAAAGGAGTGGTAAAGGCTGTCTTATACCTGTCCCTCTCATCAATTTGGATTTGCCAGAATCCAGACTTTAAATCAAATTTACTAAAGACTGTGGCTTGACTTAGTCTATTGAGTAGATCTTTCTTATTGGGTAGTGGGTATCTAATCCACTCAAGAACTTTGTTTAATGGTTTATAGTTGATAACTGGACGAGGAGCACCTCTCTCCTTTTCAGCTTCATTATTTACATAAAAAGCTGGACAGGACCAAGGAGATTTACTAGGTCTAATTAAACCTTTACTGAGTAACTCATTAATTTCCTTTTTGCATAACTCCATTTGTTCATGATTCATTTGAATAGGTCTAGCCTTAGTACGAATTAAATGTTCTTTGAATTTCTTGGCATAAGGTAGCCTAACAATATGTTTCTTCCTATGCCAAAAAGCATTAGGGAAATCAGAACAAAGGTTTTCACTTAAATATGTTTTTAGTTTTTCTATTTTCTCTTGAACTTTCTTTTCTGTAAGTTGTTTGTCAACTTATTTATATTTAATTTCTTCCTTTAAATATTTTAAATGATTTGTTTTACTGGTTAAAAGATTTAATGACTTAGAAATAGATTCATCTTGAATTATTTTTAAATCTCTTTCTTTAGGACTAGAAATAAATTTGAAAATAACTGTTTTTCCTAAATGTTTACTGCTTAATCCATCAGTGCTAGTAGTAAAAGGATAAAGTAAATAAATAAAAGGTAATCCTAAAATAACTTTATCAGTCATGTTTCGAATCAAAACAAATGATGTTTTGAAACACATTTTGTCTTGACAAATATGAACTTTAGGTAACTTATATTTAATTTCCATTTGACTACCATTAGCTGAAATTAATCTTTCATTAGTTTTGTGATAATAAATAGTAGGAATTAATCCTTCTTGAATACAATTAAGATCTGCACCAGTATCAACTAAAGCAGGTAATTCAAGAATGAAGGTTTTATTAATAATTAAGGTGATATTAATATACCATTTTTGAATAATAATATCTTTTAATCTTTTAAGAGAAAATCCCTGAAGATTAATCAAATCTAATTCGTCTTGCTTAGAAGTAGAAGATTCTGCTTCTTCTTCAGAAGACTCATTGATTTGAAGGATTTTATCTTTTTCTTTTAAACTTGCATTAATATTATTAATCTCTTCACGTAACTTAGGGATTCCTAGTTTAAGATTAGAAATTTCCCTTTTTAATTTATTAACTTCTTGATTTAAATCTGGTAAAGTTATTTCTTTAACAGGTAGCTTAAATCGGTCTAAGGTTTTATTAAGACTAAAAACAGGTTTCTCTTTACTCTTTTTTAGTTTGATGTTATCTGTATTGTCTTTGGTTAATAAATCTTTTAATTGTTTCATATATTGCGTTTTTAACTGAGGATCTGATATTTTACTAATTAAATCTATTAATAAAGATTGTTCTTCATCATCTTTAGTTAATACATTTAATCTCTTAACACAACAACTGTTAGTACAATCATTTGTGCATAAGGTAACTTCATCATATTCAATTTTATAAGTTTCATTATTAGTGCTACTAGTAGAATCATAAGAAATATCAGGATAATCTTCAATCTTGAAATTATTCTCAATTCTTAATAATTCTAAGAGTTGTTCTGAATCTTCATCTGATTTTTTAACTGACTAAGTTTTTGTTTTATTTTACATTCATTTTTATAATGACCTTTCTGTCCGCAATTGTGGCAAATAACTTTACTTTTGTCATAATTTTTTCTTTTATGTGAATGTTTTTTACTCGAAAATTTTGGTTTACTATAGTAACTATCTTTACTATCTTTTTTATGACTATGAGTATGATGTTTTCTACGTCTTTTACGACTTTTGTGAGTATCAACATGTTTATGCCTATGTTTTCTTCTAGAAGGAGCAACAGGGGGTAAACCATATTGTTCACAAAACGTTCCTAACTCATATTTAGCCTTATGTTTATCTTTTTTAGCCTGTTTACTAATCTTAAAATCAATGCACATTTTAAGACCTATTTTTTGAATATGACTTATTATGTCACCATAGGTTAAATTATCATAATCAATGAAACCTAAATCTTTACTAAGTTCTTCTCTAACTTTGTGAGCAAAAAAATTGGGTAAACCATTAACAAATTTTTCTTTCCTAAATGGTTTATTACTATCAGTTCTCATCATTACTCGAGAGGTGAAAACATCTTTATACCACCTAAAATCACTCAAAGTAGGACACGTGAGGTTACTTAATTGGTCGTGTATCCTTTCAGTGATGTTACTAGGGGTTCCAATAAAGTGTTTTATTATGGTAAATATTAAGGTATTTACTCCATCTGGTAGACCAACACCAATATCTTCATTGAAGATAGGGTTACCATCATCATCACGTTGAATAGCATGAATAATGGTAATTCTAGTATCTTCTGTGAGATGTTTCTCCCACCAAGACCTAAGGATACTAGTGAAACCACTAACAAGTAACTCAACAATATCTGATTGAGCTAAATTGGTGTAGTTAGTGATGTAACTATTGGCTACCATGAACATGTGATTTAGTTTATTTAAAATTTCTTGTTCACTAAATCCATCAATATTCCATTCATATATTTTATTAGAAGAAACAGAAAATTAATTATCTAGATTTCTCTCTTCGAATTGTAAATCCGGAGGAGTACGTCTAGTATACCAATTTTTTGTAATACTAGAATGATTAAAAGTTAATTTGTTTAATTGTTCGGTAATAGAATGGGTAGTATTAGTAGTTGAATCATAACCTGATTCTGATTCAGAACCACTTTCATTACTAATTTAGTCAATAACTGCAATAGTACTAGACTCTGCAGGGTCTTTTAATTTTTTTAAAAAGTTTATCTAATTGTTTAGTAATTTGATCATCTTTATTAGGTAAACTCAAATTTTTTCTATTCTCAAGGAGTTTGAGTAAAGGTTGCTCGATTTTACTATTAGGATTTTTAATAATAGTTTCCTCAAATTTTTCTTCAATTTTGTCTAATTGTTTACCTATTGTCGATAAATATTGATTAGTAAAATTATTTTGTTCAATAATTTTCTTTTCATCTTTATTGTTATCAGCAATTTTAAAGGGGTTGGCAACAACAGAAGTAGTTTTAACAGGTAGTATGATAGTCTCTAATGGAGGATGACTAGATAAAACTTTTGTCTTATCTTCTTTTTTCCATAGACTTTTTGTTAAAACTTGACATTTAACATGATATTTTTCATACCAATTAAAAAATGTAATATTAATTTTTTTCATTAACTATAAATCTTTTCCATTTATTTATCACCTTGTCACGTTCTTTTTCCGCGTGATTAGCACGAAAAATATGTCGATTGCTCTTATTTTCTTTTGAATTAAAATCATCAACAAGATTATCCCAATCAAGTTTAAATTCTTTTGTGATAACTCTTAATTGGTGATTAACAGGAACTTCAAAATCTGTTTGAGTAGGAGATGATTGTCCATCCTCTGTAGATTCATTAGTAGTGTAACATGGATGACTAGTTTGACCTTCATTTAATATACCTTTCATTTTAATATCTTGTAAAGAAATATTACTTAGCATTTCAGTATCTCTTCTAGAGGGAGCTAAAGAAGGAACTGAAGGGCTAGTTAATTCTTCAATAATTAAAGGCCTTCTGGTACGTTCAAAGCTAATTTTAACAGTACCATCAGAAAATTGTCTAACATTTTCAACATTTAATAAAGTGTTATTAATGGGTCTTTGAGGGACTTCGGTTGGTAAAGTCCATTGACTAGGGAGAGTAATGTCTTTCCAGAGAATTGTTCTCGGGACTTGGACATTAGCATTACTAGTACTGCTTTGAATTAAGACGATAGTTGTATGACCGAATCGTCGTCGGGTCCGTCGCTAAAGGAGGGTGAGCTTGGGTGAGTCGGATAAGGGGTGAGCTTAAGATCCGGACTCTATATATATATATATATATATATATATATATATATATATATATATATTCTATTGGAATGAATTTTATTTCACCTTCTCCACATAGAATAAAAAAAACAAAGGGATAGAATGAATTTTCATTCCATTAGAATGATTTATCCTCCAAAATGATCATCAAATATATTATTTTTATTTTATTTCTTCCTCTATTTCATTCTCTCAATCCAAACGTTGCAAAATACATTAAAATTATTTCATTCTGTTCTCCATTCTGTTCTTTCAATTCAAACGCAACATAAAGACTAAACAAACACTAACAATTAATCCTATCAAGTTCTTAATCTTGACATATGGGTATAAAAGGTCAATTGATAGTTGACATTTTGCTATTGATTACACAATATTGAATTATATATATTATGTATAAAATTATATAACATATGTAATTCTTCGAAATACTTTTCTTAACATGTTATGTAAGAGATTAAAAGAATTTTAAGAGTAATGGATCAAAATTCATATTTTAAATCTTCAGCCAGATGTAAAAATTCAATTTCAATGTGACGAGAATGAGTAGAAGGGAAGGGGCTTTCGTTTTGGAATTAAACTATTCACAATTCGTGCTATTACTTTGTATTTGTATAAACTAAATAAATTAATAATAAAGACTATAAGCACTATATGGTGAGCAGCGAGTCTGTAACATGGGTGGCCTAGAATAAAATAAAAAAAAAAACTAACAATTATAATACAACTTAAAAAAGATTTAAAAGAAAATAGATATATAAAAATATGACATATAGAAAAATTAAATAAACAAAATAGAATAACAATTGGAACATATCGATATTATTGAATTGATTATGTGGTAGTCATACATAATTGTATTCAAATTTTTTTATTATTATTTAGTTACGTGATTATTATTAAGGGTGTAAATGAACCGAATCGAGTCGAGTATTGAGGAACTCAGATTTGGTTCACAAAATTTATCGAGTATAAAATAAAGTTTGATTGAGACTCGTTTAGCTATCGAGTCGAACACGATCTCGAATCGAACCCGAACAGTTTGAACTTTTAAAACGAATATAATTCGAGTAACAATAGAAAATTGTAATTTGAGAATATTCGGGTAATTTATTGAATTTTAAAATTTACTCATATTTAAATTATTTATATTTCGAGTCGAACTCGAATTGAACTTTTAGTCGAACAAGTAAGAATAAAGACTATTTGTTCATTTACAGACTTAATTATTATTACGCTTCCGGGCAAATTTAGGACGGTTCTGAATTTTTTGCAGGGACTTATCATTTCATCAAATCTCATATGACATAGGATTCAAAATAGCAGTTTTCTTTCTACTAGGTAGATCATAGTTTTTAATAAAATTTCATTAATTGTTTTTGTTTTAAAATATATGATTAATTTTAACTTTTTAAATTAATTACTTTTTTAAGTATATTAAAATAAGAGGATTAATCTAAAGCGTACCTCTTAAATAGCATACTTTTATTAAAACTACGTCATTTTGGAGATTCTTTTAAAAAAACAAAATAATATTAAAATAGATTGATCTCACTTGCTTTTCTTTTATTTACAAAAATGTCACATGCGGCTCCACTTGTTTCTTCAAGACGATGTAGTTTTAATAAAGGTATGCTATTTAAGAGATGCCTGTTATTTAAGAGGTATACTTTAGATCCATCCTCATTAAATTAATATAAATTTATTTAATTTAGGATAAATTAGTAACTAATTTAATTTTTTTCTTAAGAGTTTTTTAATCTAAATATTGAAAAAATAGATTAGTAGTAACAAGAATCAACCCGTTATTTGACCCTTTATTCTTGTTTTGTTACCAATATAATAAAAAAAATTACTTTACTAATCTCTTTATTTCAAAGTTGAAAATACATTTTAAATTTTTAAAGTCAATTTCTAAAATATTGAAACTCAACGTTAATACAAAATTTGTTTAATTTAAAGATAAACAACTATAACTCATTTCCTAAATTAAGAAAAGTATAAGATGTGCACTATAAAAGTTTGAGTTTGCTGTAATTAAATTTTTGACAAAATCACAAATTTCACCTTATTGCTTATGTTTAATTTAGGTAGATTCCGCATCGACCGTATTGATTACATTTTCTTAAGAATATTAAATTATCATGAGTTTATTTAATTTTAAAAAAATACTCCCTCCGTCCCAAATTAATTGCTTTTCTAGGATTTTTTTAAGTCAAATTGACTATTTTTAAAATTAATAATTAAGCATATATAAATATATTTCTAAAATTATAAAAATTGAAATTAGTAATAAATTGTATATACTTTCTTTTGGTTATAATATCTTCACGTATATGTTAGCAAAAATAGTAAAAAGATTAGTTTTAAAAATAGTCAATTTGACTTTAAAAAGTTCTAGAAATACAATTAATTTGGGACGGAGGGAATAGTAACTAACTTAATTATTTTAAGAGTTTTTTTTTAAAAAAGACTTAATACTGAAAATATAGATTAGTAGTAACAAGAGTAATCACGGTTAGTTGACCCTACTTGTTTTATCATCAATATAATACAAAAATAAATTATATTTTGTTATGACAAACTATGACAAATATAATAAATCAGCGCAAAAAGATAAAGACAATAACACAAGATTTTACGTGAAAACTCAAATCGGAAAAAAACTACGGAGAAGGCAAAAGAAATCCACTAAATAAATATCTGAAGAGTACAAGATAAAGAGAGAACTATGAGAAGAATTAGAATACTTTTGAATGAATCTGAATATCTCTGAATGTCTCTTCCCCAAAACCCTAGCACCTATATTTATAGGCCATAGGAAATTCCATAACCAAATAGGATAGAAAATACTAAATTGAGTATAACTAGGAAAGATAACTTTCCTTAAACCAAAATGGATTCTAGGTAATACCTAAATCCAAATCCAATAAGAAATCATGTCATACCCAACAAATCTCCACCTTGACTTGAATCCTCCAAATATAGCACAAACAGTGAACTTTCTCCTCTTCTCAAATGCAAAACTCAAGTGCATCGAACACTAACCAGGTCCAAACAATGTTTGAACTTGGTATGTGGTAACGACTTCGTTAACATGTCAGCTGGATTGTCTGCAGTACCAATCTTCAAGACCTTAATGTCACCATCTTCAACAATATCTTGAATAAAATAATACCTGACATCAATATGCTTTGTCCTCTCATGATACATCTGATCTTTAGTCAAGTGTATAGCACTCTGACAATCACAATGGACAACAGTAACTCCATGATCCATGCTAACTCTACAAACAAGCCTCGCAACCAAATAGATTCCTTAACAACCTCTGTAATAGCCATATATCATGCCTCTGTAGTAGAGAGAGCAATCGTATATTGTAAAGTAGCTCTTCAACTAATTGCACAACCTCCAAGGGTAAATATATAACCAGTCAACGACCTCCTCCTATCAAGATCACCAGCATAGTCTAAATCAACATACCTTATAAGGGTATCGCCATTCCTTCCAAACGCTAAACCAACATCAGAGGTACCTCGCAAGTATCTTAAAATCCATTTCACGGCTTCCCAATGAATTTTACCTGGACGTGATAAGTATCTACTTACCACACTAATGGCATGTAAAATATCTGGACGAGTACAAATCATAGCGTACATGAGGCTACCAACTGCACTAGAGTAGGGAACACTTGACATATACCTAACCTCCTCATCTATCTGAGGAGATAATTCAGCTGATAATTTGAAGTGAGCAGCAAGAGGAGTACTTACTGGTTTAGCATCCTTCATACCAAAACGATCTAACACCTTAATTAGCGATGTAGTCTTTCTGAGATAAGTACAATTTCTTAATTCTGCGATCTCGCTGAATCTCCATGCCAAGAATCTTCTTAGCAGCCCCTAAATCTTTCATCTCAAACTCAGTGCTCAACTGTGATTTCAGTTTACCAATCTCTGAACTATCTTTTGTTGCGATCAATATTTCATCAACATAAAGCAACAAATAGATAAATGAGTCATCCTGAAGTTTCCTGAAGTACACACAACTATCATATTGACTCCTGCTATATTCAATCCTAACCATAAATGAGTGAAATCGTTTATACCACTGCCTGGGAGATTGCTTTAAACCGTATAAGGACTTTTTCAACAAGCAAACGTGGTCTTCCTTTCCTTGAATCTGAAATCCCTGAGGTTGACGCATATAAATCTTTTCATCAAGTTCACCATGCAAGAAAGCTGTTTTCACATCGAGTTGTTCCAACTCCAAATCATGCATAGCAACCAAACTAAGTAATACTCGAATAGAGTTGTGTTTCATAACTGGTGAAAACACATCATTGAAATCAATTCTCTCGACTTGACTGAATCCCTTAGCTACTAATCGAGCCTTGTACCTAGCGTCTTCAACTCCTAGGATGCCTTCCTTTTTCTTAAATATCCATTTGCAGCCCACAATTTTCTTATCTTTAGGTGGTTTCACAAGCTCCCAAGTTTAATTTTTCTGAAGAGATTCCATCTCATCATTCATAGCGAACAGCCATTTTTCTGAGTCATTCGAGGAAACAACATCTTTATAAGTTACAGGGTCACTATACTCAACTGTCTCGGCAACTGATAAGGCATAAACAACATAATCTGAATACTCATATCTCTGTGGTGGTCGCACTGTCCTCTTTGCCCTGTCTCTAATGAGACTATACTGATTGTCCACATGTTCCTCCTCTGGAAACATATTCTCTTCTTCAACAATAGTAGTAGTAGTAGTAGTAGTAGTAGTAGTAGTAGTAGTAGTAGTAGTAGTAGTAGTAGTAGTAGTAGTAGTAGTAGTAGTAGTAGTAGTAGTAGTAGTAGTAGTAGTAGTAGTAGTAGTAGTAGTAGTAGTAGTAGTAGTAGTAGTAGTAGTAGTAGTAGTAGTAGTAGTAGTAGTAGTAGTAGTAGTAGTAGTAGTAGTAGTAGTAGTAGTAGTAGTAGTAGTAGTAGTAGTAGTAGTAGTAGTAGTAGTAGTAGTAGTAGTAAGCACATGATCTGAACTCTGTTGTGATTTCTGAACTTGAGGAGAAGTTACTTCAAGCTCCACCTTCTGACCAACACTATCAAAACTATTAATACAAGGAACAGAGGATTCCTTGTTCTTATGAAGCATAGCAGACTCATCAAAAGTAACATCTCTGCTAATGATGACCTTTGCTGACTTCTGACCAGCACACTAAAGTCTATAATCCTTCACACCAGACCCATAACCAAGAAAGATGCATTTTTTGGCTCTAGATTTGAGTTTTCCCTCATTCACATGTGCATATGAAGGACAACCAAACACCCTAAGAGATGAATAATCTGCAGGATTACCAGACCAAACCTCTTCAGGGGTCTTACATTCTACAACTGTGCAAGGAGAACGATTCACCAAGAAAGAAGCTGTGTTCACTGCTTCTGCTCAAAATTCCTTGCCCAAACCTGCATTTAACAACATACACCTGGCCTTCTCTATCAAGGTTCTGTTCATCCGTTCTGCAACTCCATTCTGTTGTGGTGTCTTCACAACTATACGATGTCTAACAATTCCTTCATTCTTGCAGAACTCATTAAACTCAGTCTCGCAAAACTCAATGCTATTATCTGATATGAACCTCTTAATCTGCTTTCCTGTCTATTTTTCAACCAAAGTCTTCCACTGTTTGAAAGTCACAAAAACGTCATTCTTATGTTTCGAGAAGTAGACCCAAACCTTCCTGGAGTAATCATCAATGAAGGTTAGCAGATAATGTGCACCGCTACCTTTGGAAGGAACCCGTGAAGAGCCCCAAAGGTCTGAATGAATATAGTCCAAAGTTCCCTTTATTCTATGAACCGCAGTCTTGAAACTAACTCGTTTCTGCTTCCCCAAGACACAATGCTCACAGAAATCCAACTTTCCTATTTTCTGTCGAGATAAAAGACCTCTTTTACTCAAAACATCCATGCCTCTTTCATTCATATGACCTAACCTCATATACCACAACCTGGTGGTGTCATCTGCAGTAACTGAAGAATAAATTGCATCTGAATCTGTAGTTGTAGAACCTTCCAACTTATATAAAGTGCCAACCTTGATTCCTTTCATCAACACAAGAGAGCCTCTACTAATCTTCATAACTCCACTTTCAGCTGTGTACTTACACCCGTTTTTATCTAGTGTACCCAAAGATATGAGATTCTTCTTCAAACCTGGAACATGTCTAACATCTGACAATGTCCTGATTATGCCATCATGCATCTTAATTTTAACTGTGCCAATGCCAATTACTTTACATTTAGAATTATTTCCCATCAAAACAATTCCACCATCAAATGGTTCATATGTGGAGAACCAATCACGTGTAGGACACATATGATAAGAACACCCAGAATCCAAAATCCAATCATTGCTAAGTCTTTCTCTGTCATCGGCTACTAACAGACGATCATCATTATCCTCAGCAACGCTAGCCTGAGCAGGCTTTCTTGTCCCCTGATTCTGCTGGTTCTGCACACTCTGTCCACTATTAATCTGACCATGATTGTCTCCTCTCTGTTCTTTATTTTTTAACTTCGGACAATTACGATTTATATGCCCCTTTGCATGACAGTAGTTACAGCTGAAATTCTTATTCTGAGATTTTGATCTGTGTGTACTGCCACTTTTTGAACTTCTCTCAACTGACCTCCCCCTGGCAAACAATCCAACACCTTGATCATCACTTTTCCCAAAAGTCATCTCAGAATCTAGCTTTTGTTTACTCATAAGATTCGTCTTAACATCTTCAATTGAGATAGTGTCTCCACCATAGATCATAGTGTCTCTAAAGTGCTTATATGAAGGAGGTAATGAGACTAACAACAATAGGGCTTGATTTTCATCATCAATCTTAACATCAATATTCTGCAACTCAGTTACAATTGAATTAAATTCAGTGATATGAGATTTAATTTGAGTACCTTCTGACATATGCAAAGTGTAAAGACGTTGTTTAAGTCTCAATCTATTGGTGAAGGATTTCGTCAAATAGAGAGACTCTAATTTCTTCCACAAATCAGCAGTTGTAGTTTCCGCTAACACCTCTTACAACACATCATTCGAAAGGCACAACTGAATTGCTGAAAGTGCTTTATCGTCCATAGTTTCCCATTCTGACTCAGACATCTCGCTAGCTTTCTTCGTCTCCCAATCCGTATCAGACATATCTTCAGGCTTCACTGGCTTCCCTATAATGGCTTTCTTCAAGCCTTACTGAGTAAGAACAGCCTTCATCTGAACCTGCCAAAGACTGAAACTAATATTCCCATCGAATTTGTCAATATCAAATTTCGTTGATGAAGTCGAACTTAACGCCATAGTATGGATAATAACCAGGCTCTTGATACCAGTTTGTTATGACAAACTATGACAAACACAATAAATCAACGCAGAAAGATAAAGACAATAACATAAGGTTTTACGTGAAAACCCAAATCGGAAAAAAATCACAGAGAATGCAGAAGAAATCCACTAAATAAATATTTAAAGAGTACAAGATAAAGAGAGAGAACTATGAGAAGAATTAGAATACTTCTGAATGAATCTGAATATCTCTGAATGTCTCTTCCCCAAAATCCTAGCACCTATATTTATAGGCCATAGGAAATTCCATAACCAAATAAGATAGGAAATACTAAATTGAGTATAATTAGGAAAAATAACTTTCTTTAAACCAAAACGGATTCTAGGTAATACCTAAATCCAAATCCAATAAGGAATCATGTCATACCCAACATACTTTACTAATCTCTTTATTTTAAAGTTAAAAATACATTTTATACTTTTAAAGTCAATTTCTAATATATTAAAATTCAACATTAGTGCAAAAATGTTTAATTTAAGGATAAACAACTATAACTCATTTTCCTAAATTAAGAAAAATAGGTGTGCACTATAAAAGTTTGAGTTTGTTATAATTAAATTTTAGACTAAATCACAAATTTCACCTTATTGTTTATGTTTAAAATTGATTTTCATTCTAGATTTTATTTTTAATTAAAAATAGTTTAATTAAAGTTTTGGTAAATAATAAAATCTTGGAAATTTCATCAAAAATCTAATCTCTTTATTTTTTTTCTAAGATTCATTTGGTTATCTAACTAAATTATTCTATGCTACATATATGACATGTTGTACTTTCTTATGTTAGTTATTGTAGATAGCTTTTGAATTAAAAAAAAAGAACTAAAATCATTTTCATATATATTTCATATACTTATTGAAGTTAATTTAAAATATTTCTAAATTTAATTTGATATAAAATTGTATTATTTTTCTATCACAACTTCCCAGTATTATTGAGTATATAAAATAACACTAATTATAAGATTTATTTAAATTAAACTGAACAACGTAAATTTAAAATTGATTAATTCTAAATTTTTAAAAATGATCTTATATTTTATTTTTATTTTATTTTTATTTTTTTTTTGGGGGGGGGGGGGAGGGGAAGAGGGAAGTATTCCCTCTCTTCTAAAAAAACATGTATGTTAAAGTATATAAAGATTTTGTTTTAAAAATTGTCTTAAAGTAAAAATTAAATATAAAATATGACATAAATACAAATTCATCCCAAAACGCATATATCTCCATACAAGCAGTTCACTCCCAAGTTAGTTGTAGTATTTGTCTAAGTTAATTAAGTAATTAGTCCTTCCTTTAAATCTACAAAAGAAATAAATTTTCTTCTCTTAAAAAAAAATGAGATAGTAGATAAATAAAAGTAATTAGATAATTCATGGAATATTTTAATGAATAAAACAGGGAGGCAAAAAGACAAAAGAAACAGAAAATGGAAGCAGCTGGAAATGTAAGTAGCTGAGTGGAATTCGGAAGTGAAAATATAGATAGTAGTAGAGAGCAAGAGATCGAAAAAATAAAATAAAGGCAATGGCAAAGTTGTAATTAAATAGAAGAAGGACTCCTGCTTATGGCTTCTAGAAGAATGGCTTATTAGTTACTTTTAGTAAAGTAATTGAGTAATCATTATCCAAATTAAATATATTAATTGGCTTATACCACGTTGTTGTCGAAAGAAATATTGATCACTAAAAAAAAAATATCAATACTTATCATGTAACTTAAGTAGTACTCCTCCTTTTAAATTAAAATCTGACTTTTATTTAAAATATTTTTAAATTTAAAATTAAGATAATTTATTAAAAATTATAAAATAAAAAAATTTACGATAAATAATATTTTTTAAATAATTTATAATATTCATCATTGTATTAATTAAAATTAAAGTAAATTATGTTAATTTTAAATTTAAAAATATCTTAAGTAGACTTTAAAAAGATCTTCGACTATGGAATGGAGGAAGTATTTAACTTTAACTTTGATAAAAGTTCTCATGTTTATTTCTTTTTGGGTACATATAACTATAAGAAACCAATACACTTATGATTAGCACAAATTGAATTAATTAAAGAAAAAAATATTATTAAGTGTTTTAAATCCTATTAAATTTATAAATAAAATAAAATTTTAAATAGAATTTATTTTTAAAATTAAAATCGGGCTACAATTTTTTCATAAAGTCCTTGCAGAAAGGACAATACATCAATTAATATATGGGAAGTGATATTTCCGCAGCATATTTTGATATTTCCGCACGTGGACCCTACTTTGTAACCAAATTAATCTTTTATTACCCAATTTACCCTCTTGACACAATACCCAGGTTGCAACTCTCCTTTCTGCAACTCTCTCTCTCTCTCTACCCTGCATCTCCGTGAATCATAGAAAGCTATGGTTCCAATACAGGTTCAGATTCATTTTGCATGTCTATCTGTCATTAACATCATCACATCAAACAAGTAAACAAACAACAATTCACCATCTAATCCAACTTAAGCCACTGCCCTTTGCCCGAGATAGAACCCAAATCTACATCATTGTTCCGCAAAAGATGAGACCCAAATTTGTAGAGCCAGATATGCATAGCCAAAGATGAGAGCCAGATCTGTAGAGCAGCTCATATCACAGGAAAGGAAAAAAAATAAAAATAAAATCGAAGTACTGTTCATCATCTTCTATTGAATACGATACCCAATTTATCTTCTCTCTTCCTCTATTTCCGTACCAATTTGAAGGACCATCATCCCTTTTTGAAGGACCAACACTCCTGTTATTTCAAAATTCATCTTCGTTGCATACCTCCACACCCACGACCCATAGAATCCCACCAATAGCTTTAATGATTGGTATCCTAAAATTTTTATAGAACGGTGATGCTTTGTGGTGCCTAAAGCACTTTCAACCACCGTTTTGTCACCCTCCTCCGGCCACTTTTAATCATCTTCGACCACCTTAAGGCTTAACCCTTCAATTGGATTTAGATTTACTGGGGACACAAATTGATTGATTTTTTTTAGTTGGTTTGTGTTTTATTTTCTTCTTTGTAGTTGTTCCATTTGAAGCATCCTCTTCAACTTACCCTCTCAATAATTGAAAAAAGGAATGAAGATTTAGTAATGAGTTTCGCTGTAGTCCGATGACAAAAATGAGATGATAATGGTGAAGGGTAGAGCAAAATCGTGAGTTGCAGAGAAGAGAGAGGTGGGTATGAGGGTAAATTGGACAAAAATAAAAAACTTGGTTAGATAGTAGGGTCCACGTGCGGAAATATCAAAATATACTGCGGAAATATCACTTCCCTATATTAATACTACACCTTCCTAAAGCCTATTTAATACTCCCCATTTCTAATGAAACTTTTGTAAGATCAATTTACAGTACTTTGCTGATATAAACTTATCATTTCATTTTAATTTTACATCAATTTCAAAATTAGAGATAGATTTGAACTCTTGAAGAATGTTTCTAAAATTTTACAATTAATATATATTTATTTAAATTTTAAAAACAATAAATATGCCAATTAATAATATTTTTAGTTACATTCTAATAATTATATTTTTTTGATACTTTACAATAATTACAGTTGTTTGTACTAAAAGCAAAAAAAATATATATATCTAATTATAAAATATAGGAAGTAACTACAATTATAAATATTATAAATGATTCAAATATTAATACTAATCACACGTATTGGTTCTTTTAAATTAAAATAGAACTACAATAGATAAAGTCCGTGCTTGGCACGAGACACCCAGCTAGTACTAATATATAATAAGCCAAATGATACCTATTGGTCGGGCAGTGAGTTATTTTTGTATGATCATCAGTTCAGTTGACTCAGTTAATAAATATTATTTTTGAACTGTTAATTCAAAATTTTAATTATTAATTACAGCTAGAGACTTAGCGAATAAACGGAACAAGTGATTAGTTTTAGAAAAATTTTGACCTATTTTTCCTATAAATAATATTAAGACTTTATATGAATCTTTGAAAATGAAAATATTTATTTTATTTAAAAAAATCTAAATACTCGTTGGATAAACATAGCATGTGGATTAGCTAAACAATGTATTTTTAGTTGTTTGTTTAAACACATTTCTTAAAATATTACCAAAGATTTAAATATTACAAGATATATCAGATAAAATAACACCTGATTTTGTTTCAACAAATATTTGTTTAAAACATAAATAAAGTGTTTTTGTAATTTAAAATAATTGCAATTATTATTTGTTTACATATTTAAAAAGTTCTCTTAACATATTAACAAACATATGTATTTATGATATATAGTTGAAAATCTTTTAACAAAAAGATAATCAAACTTTAATTAGAAAAATATAGTCAATGCCTTGTAGGGGCGTGCATACTAATTTCTCTTATACTGAAGTATTAGAATTAATTAGGAATAACAGGTGAAGGTGTTGAACGAAGTTTATTCATTGAAAAATTATTATCAGGTCTCTCAAAATTATTGATTATAAATATTTAAAAAGAATAATATTTATTCACAACAAAATATTAATATTTTAGAGTCTTCAAGGACGGACCAAGGGGTCTAGTAGGGCCAACACCCCTACCACTATCTCTTTTTTTTTCTTTTTTTTTTCTTTGGATCTATGTACATTTTTTTCAATGAGCCCCTGTTGAAAAATTTCCAACTTAATCCTTAATTTTGATAATAACAAACTTTTAAAATGCATCTCATATTATTTATAATATTTAGGGATTATATCCCAAAAACATTAGGATATTAGTTTGTTTTAAAAATAGGTCTAGAATCCTCACCATATGACATACATATGCATTTGACTATTTAAATTTCTCTTTTTATTTTTATATATTATTTCAAAATATTTTCAAATTTATTGAAATTAGCTCTCATATAACTTTGACAATCTAATGTCAAATGTTAAGAAAGCTAAATTCATAAAGTAACATTTCTAAAAACAAAGGAAAATAAGTTTGGCTTGAAAAATTATTTAAAAAAATTATGTACTTACTATAAAATATTTTCATATTATAAAAACTATATTTCAAAAATCATTTTGATCTACTACTTCCGTTTCAAAATTATAAATATATTTTGAATTTTTAAAGTCAATTTGCGAAATTCTAAAATTCAAATTGATATAATTTCGTTCAAGTTTTGGAAACAACATAGATGATAATTAGTAGTACTTTATAGTTAGTTTACAATTGTTATATTTGTTTGTATTAAAATCTTCATATCAATTTTGAATTTTAAAATTTCGTAAATTGACTCAAAAAAAATTAAAATGTATATTTAATTTTGAAACAAATTGAGTAATTCTTTTTATAACTCTCGGCCCAAAAATGTGTTTCATGCAATAACAAAATCTGGCCCAAAAGCTTTATACACTAACAGTTTAATAAGTAGTTTGCATGAGAGCAAAATTTCGGCCCAAAATGTACTAGCTTATCTGGCCTAAAAAGATAAAACATTTATGGAATTTCGACCCAAATTTTGGATTTACTATAGCAGCCAAATTAAGTCCAAACAAAAGCTTCTAAAAGACCCATCATTTTTTTATGGACTGTTAATGATCAACGGTCAATTGGCTTAGCATCATTGTAGGCAACATAAAAGACCAATGGTGCATATTTCAAATCTATACATAATAGAACCCGACCCATACGAAACTTCTTATCATTTTAACCCATTATACAAAAAGAACAAGAAACCGGATGGAAACTTGATTGAGCAATAGATTAAAGTTTCAAAAAGTAACTTTATTACCTTAGATCTAAGACCGGCTTGATGCATAAAATGGGTCAAGATTCATTTTCGGGTCCTAGCTTATATTACTATAAATAGAAAACTATTGTTATTTTGCAATAAGAAGCATACAAGCCAAACTGATAAATCATTGCTTACATTTTTACTCTCAAATACTCTTTTTCAAAAAATCAATACTTGAGCTAAATTTCTTGTTTGATATACTTGCTATATTTGTTATACATTGTAATAATTAATGCAGTATAAAAGTATATCATACTTTGGCATTGAATCTTTTTGAGTTATCAAATTTTGATTAGTTTTTAAAAACGAGCTTTCATAAGTATAAACACACTTTATCGTCGTAAGTAACAATTATTATTACAATTGAGTGCTTTGAATACAAATCAAGTTAGGGGTAGAATCTAATTCTTAATCACTTGATATTCGAAGATAGATTCAGGACGTGTCTCGTGAAACTGACCTAAAGTGTTTGACTTGTTTTCTTGTTAAGAGTATGTTTGAGATTACTTAAAAAAATGTGATTATTGATTCTGGTTACTGTTTTTGATTATAATCAGCTTTAAAAAAGTAGTTCATGTTTGGTAAATAAAAAGTACTTAAACTAGTAAAAAGTGAAAAGTGTTTGGTAAAAAAAGTGTTAATCACTTGTTTCAAGTGTAAATTACTAAAACGGAATGTTTTGATAAATAAATATGGATAATTGATGGAATTACTAAAAAAATAAGGATAAATTAGTAATATACTTCATCAAACCTGATTATTAGATTTCACAAATAATCAGAAGCTCCAAATTGGAGTTTCTGATTATTTTCATAAAAACTGATTATAAATAGCTTTAAAATCAGATTACCCCACACTTTTTAAAAAAAAATCAATTATAAACAGGTTTGACTACTTATAAACAATCTCAAACACCCTCTAATAAGTTTAGTATTCGGCGATAAAAGATTAAATTCTCTCCCGAATACGACTTAACTAAGATAAATCCAGTTATCTTGAAACTGAAGGATATAGATAGCCTTAAGAAATCATCTATGATCAAAAATTAAGCTCTTTGGATAAAAAAAATCAAATAGATAAACTCAACTTGCTTCATTACAACAAGTATCACACATAAATTCACATATAATTTATATACTTGTTTAGTGAGTATAAATTTCAAGTATTTAAGATACATTAATATATATATATATATATATATATATATGTTTATGTTCTTGAATGAGATTATATTACAAGATTTGTGCTTAAACTGAAATATCTGTTTTCTTGTAATATTTGTTTATATATTTTTGACTAGTTATAAATTGCATACATTATTGAGTCAATAAATATATTGAGCTGAAATTCATATCTACTTAGTTAAGAAGTAATTTTTTAAAAAAATAAACAAACTTATTTTCAAAAGGGACATTTGAGATAGTTTATTTTTAGTGTCTGTAAGAAATAGAGTGATCTCAAACCAAGACCAGAGTTTTAAAGAGGTCAACAGGTGTTGAGTCACTATTGCACTTGTGAGAATAGGGAAAGACCTTTAGTTTCAAAACCAGCTTTAAAAATAGTATTAATCTTAGGATTGCAGGTATAACTACATTTGAGTAAGTAACTAGGAACTACTTTCAAGATAATTAATGGCAGGGAAGTTTAAAGTTCAACTGTAAAATTTTGTAAATGTTTCTCCACCTATTAAAGGAGTGGTATATTATCATAGTGATAGGATCTCAAATCCTAGAAAGGAGCTTGGGACTGAACATAGTAGTATACTCGTATTGTATATTGTGAACTAGCTAAATCCACTATGTTATGTGTGATTGTTTAACTTAATAATTAATATAATCACAAAAATTATTTCAGATAAATAATTAGAAGAAGAAAATTTTAAAAAGGCCAAGGATTTTCATAAAATATAAAAATCTATTCAACTCTCCTTCTAAATTATTATTACCCCTTCAGCCCCCACTAGTTTATATATTGTTCAATATCTCATAGATAATTTTTACCCACATGACGATGAATTTTCCCAATTTATATAGGCTTGGTCCTAAATTTATTTAGTTATTTACAATTTTTTATTCGTTTTATGTCATTGTGCTTGACACAAAATATTTATTTATATAAACATCACTATATTATTTTAAATTTGTATCAATATTTTATATATAATGTACCAAATCTCTACTAGACATAAATTCTGGATCCATCCATTGAGAGTCTTCATATCTTAAAAAGAGATACACATAATCTCTTGTGTATTAATTAGAGGTGACACTTTGCCCTGTCCCTTCGGTGATCCCCAAGTCTCGCCCCGAATAGGGCGGTGATTTTAACTCTGATCGAGTATGGGATCAAGGATGGAGAGTTACCGAATAGTTATATATGGAGATGGGGAGGTGATGGATGATATTTGATTTCCACGTCCTAATCCCCGCCCGGAACCTGCCCCCAAAATAGTTATATATTAATTAAATTAACATTTATACTATTATATATTACATAATTAAAATATATGTCCTTATGTGTGTGTGTGGATATATTATTATTGTTATTATTATTTGATTTTTCTTGATTTTATCATGTATGTGTTAAAATATGATTAATTTTCATGTATGTATTATTGTAAATATAACTAAATTTGTTTTTTTTAATTAAAAAAATTCACAAAGTATTAATCCCTGCGGTGATATAAATTTTCCGTGAGGGTTTAAATTCCCCGTGGAGATTAGAATTGTTATTAAGTTTTGATCCCCATGAAAAATGGGACGGATATAAAAAAAATTATAAGACTAGGGATGGGGCTGTAGGGACGAAGCCAATAATTTCTTTTCTTTTGGGGGGGGGGGGGGAGGAGGAGGAGCGAAACATAATACTGTAAGGTCATGAATAATTTAGTGAAGTTTAGGGGCATCGTTCCCGATCCAAATTTTGTAGATAATTTTATACTTATTGGTTGAAATAACATTTTTTATATGATGTACATATGCACCTTTTATAGTACACAAAGTGACATGAAGAGAAATCGTAAAATTTGATACTCGTATAATGATAACCAAAAAATGAGAAGCACAGTAATTTATAAATTTGCTATAAATCATTAAAAATAACTCTTATATTTTGAAAAGATGTACATTATTATATATTATTATTATTTTATATATCTAGGGGGGCTAAAGTAAAAATATCAAAAATTCATAGACTTAAAAAAAATCTAAAATCTAAGGGTAGCCCGAGCCCCCCAGGCTATATACTCCCTCCGTCCTTGTGGGGGTGGGATGTGTAATCTCCGCCCTAGCCCCAGCCCCCAACACATTGCCATTCTCAGTATTAATTGTATCATAAATTCATAAGTCATCAATATGCATGTTCATGTTCAAATGATATTAGGCTAGTACTCCCTTCATCCCTTTTTAAATATCGTTTTAGAGAAGTGTTTTTGTCTCTTAATATTTGTCGTTTTAGAATTTCAATTAAGTATTAATTGCTTAGTTTTCAATATTACATCAAGTATTAAATATAACTTTCGTTCTTTCACTATTTTTTGCCTAATAAATAACACCATCTTTTTCTAATACAAGACACTATTGACATTTAAAGTTATTTTTAGCTAAAAAATATGGTATTAATTATTTTTCTTAATATGTGTGTCAACTTCTAAAAAGACAAATAATAAGGAACGGAGGGAGTATTAATTGTATCATAATTCATAAGTCATCAATATGCATGTTCATGTTCAAATGATTTTAGGTTAATGTTTATCAATATTATATAGGCTATATTAGTAATAAGTAAATTGTATGATAATGTTCAAAACTTCAAATTATTTTAGGTAGTATAATGTATATATGTTAAAGTTATTTTAATTGATGCATAAGTTTTCAAAAAAAACGTATAAAGTATAAACAGATTCCACTTTTAATGATTTTTTAATTAAAAATATATTTGTTAGGTATGAGATATAAAAAAACAAAGAAAACTAAGTAAACAAAATAATTAATTAACTCTTACAAGAGAACTTTTATACACACTTTTTTTAATAGTCTAGTCAATGGTAGTGATAAAATAATGTGACTGATTGTGCAGCTAGTTTTGTGTACACACACACACACAATATATATATATACACACACACTTACAACAAATCTCAGTCGTTTATTCGCGGATCAAACAGCGTAATGGAATCCCAATCCTATTTTAATATGGGGGAGTTCGCAATTTAGTTCTGTGAACGGAGACCTACTATGTCAGTGTACAAAAATACCATCTTTTTAAAAGTAATCATCATCCGCATAATTAAACTGCGGATTGGAGAGATTTTTTTTACGTCAAATTAGTCGGGATCATTCTTTCTCTGTTTCTAACAAAGTGGTCAAGAAAAGGGGATACTTATAAGAAGATCTCATTCTCTTGGAATACTAATTAATCTTCGCATAACATCACATGTATGCCCAAGACTGTGATAAAGTTGGTACTTCATTGTTAAACTATATAAAACTATCTCTCTGTATCTCCTTCGCCCTTTCTCTGTCTCACTCCCACTTGCTTTCTCGTTCATCTAATACTTTGTAAGTATTATTGAATCCATACAAAAGTTCAGTAAATTAAACAAAATGAGTGGTTCAATGCGTAGACTAATAATGGAGATTTGTCGACCACTTTGTTGGAAACAGAGAAAGAAGTATTCCGGTCAATTTGATGTAAAAAATAAAAAATAAAATCTCTCTAATCCCCAGTTTAGTTGTGCAGACGATGATTACTTTTAAAAAGAGAAGGATTACTTTGTTGGAAACAGAGAAAGAAGGATTCCGGCCAATTTGACGTAAAAAATCTCTCTAATCCGCAGTTTAATTGTACGGATGACGATTACTTTTAAAAAAGAGGGTATTTTTATATATTGACATAGTAGGCCGTCCGCAGAACTAAACTGTGGGCTCCTCCATATTAAAGTGTGGATTAGGGTTACATTACACCATTCGATTTGTGAATGGACGACTGAGATCTGTTGTAAGAATAACATTATCCTTACAACGTTGGTGTGTGTGTGTGTATATATATATATATATATATATATATATATATATATATATATAATTATATAGCTATAGCTATAGATTAATTACAAGATGATTATTAGATTCTAAACATGTGATTACTAAAAATTATTAAATATAGTCAAGTGATTATAGTAATCTCCCAAATTATATCATCTCAACCAAAAAAAAAATTAAAAAACAACCCCCCCTAAATTGAAGAATTTAAGGATAATATAATTATAATTTTTTATTTTATATATATATTAACATTTTTTTTAGAAAATATATATTAAAAAAATCCCAAAAACCCAATTATGACAATTGCCATAACTAGCTCCATGTATAACATAATTCCAATGACCAAACTATTAAATCTGTTATAATATTATATGATTTCCTAAACATCTCAAGTCGATGGCTATAATTAGGCCATTGGTCTAGTCTATGATTTGATGATTCTTGTTTTGTGTTCTATTTTTGTTGTCTATAAAAGACAACTTATCAAATGAAAGAAACTACACCAAGAAGAAATTCTTAAAACTTTCATCTTGCATCTTTTATTATTTCTTCAGTTCTATAACACGTTATCAGCATGAAACTCTAACTAACTGAAGCGGTAAACTTTAAATTCTTGTAATTAAGTATTATACTACTAGTTTAGCTTTGCCGTCGATAATATAATATTTTTCTTACAACTGGCTTGGTTTTGTCGTCGATTATATTCTTTAACTGTCAAATTATATTCACGTTTTATAGTCCATTTTTAAATTTTGTTATTTACAGTGGTACCATCTATCCTTGTTGATCTTACAAGACTTAGTGAGAGCCATTTTACCATTTATTAACTTGTGGGAATAACCTGACTACGCGGACTACTGCATGCTTGGTGAATACCCCTTCGTATTCATTCCTTATTAGTATTTTGTGAAAATAATTTGTCTACGTGGACTACCGCGTGCCGGGTGAAGATCCATTTACAGTTTTATACATGTATTTTTTTATTATGTGTACAGTAATACTTGTATATACATTAGTGATTGTATACCTTCTGACTAAAGAGATATGCTAATAATATAAATATTTATATATTTATATTGTTGTATTTTATAATCGCTTGAGGTGGTGGCTTAGTGGTGGGAAGCCGGACATAAATTCTCATAAATGTGGGTTCGAGTCCTGGTAAACTCCTCTATGCTCAAGTGGTATCACGCTCTGGATTTATTCGGGGGTAAGCTAAGTTGTGCTGATGAAGATACCACTGAGGCCTCCAATTTTTTTTTTGTTCTCATGCATTTATTTTCTCCCTATCATGCATGCAATTATTTATTACATGTGTTGATAAATAATGGAAATTATTATGTTTTAACTCAGAATAGATGGCAAACCTGACCAAAATAGATTTTTCAATTTTAAAAATCTCTGGAGACAACTATTTGGCTCGGGCACTTGATGCAGAATTACACTTTAGGGCAAATGGGTTAGAAAAGACCATTGAATCAGGAAACATAGCAACTATAGCACAAAATGCACAAGCCATAATTTTTCTTCGTTATCACGTTGATGAAGGATTAAAAACTGAGTATTTAACAGTTAAAGATCATTTGACCTTATGGAAACAACTAAAGAAAATATTTGACCACCAAAAATTGATTGTTTTCCCTAATGCCAAATTTGAGTGGCTTAATTTAAGGCTACAAGATTATAAATCAATTATAGAGTATAGTTCCAATGTCTATAGAATAACCTCTACTTTGGCCTTGTGTGGGGATCCAGTTTCTGAAACCCAAATGTTAGAAAAAATGCTTTCAACTTGTCATCCCACCAACATGATTCTGTCACAACAATATAGACAAAGTAAGTTTACAAAATTCAGTAACTTATTGTTTATCCTTCTTGTTGCGGAAAAGAATAATGAATTGTTGTTGAAAAATCATCAAGTACGGCCAACGGGTTCTGCCCCATTGCCAGACATTAACAGTACGCCATTCCAGCAAAATAAACGTGATAATGGATGGCAAAATAATAAGGAGTCTCAGGGAAGAAAAAATAAACGAGGCCATCATAACAACAAATTTCAAAATCGCAACAATTCAGGGCACCAGAAATGGCAAGAGTCTCGGTCGAGTAAAAATAAAGAAAATGCAGCACAGATAAAGAACAAACCAGATGTTTGTTTCAGGTGTGGGATGAAAGGGCATTGGTAGCGTACGAGCGTACTTGTCGTACGCCAAAGCATCTGGTTAATTTATACCAAGAGTCTCAAAAGAACAAAGAAAGGGTGGCAGAAACAAACTTTGTTAACCATCAATTGAATATTGTTGATGCTCCAACAATGACCAACAATGAGAAAAAGTTTGGTGACATTACTGGACCTTCTGAAAGCACCTTGTGGGATATCGATTAGTTTCTTGTTTTAATTAAGCACACTACATGTATAATATTATTAGTTTTTATTTTGTACGATACATGAATAATATTATGTGTTCCTCATGAATAATATTATGCGCTTCTTATGAATAATATTATGAATGAAATGTATGTTTTTTTTTAAATATATTTTTATATGTGTCAGGCCAACTTTAATAGATATGGAAGATAAATGTTTAGCAGACAGTGCAACAACTCATACAATCCTTCAAAGTGAGAAATATTTTTCACAACTAACCAAAACTAAGGGAAGCATTGGAACTATCTCTGACACATCAAATTTAATCGAGGGATTTGGAAAAACTACTTTCATGTTACCAAATGAGACACAATTCTTTATAAAAAAATGCTCTATATATATTCTAGTAAATCGAGAAGAAATTTGATTAGCTTTAAAGATATTCAACTAAATAGTTTTCACATTGAAACAACAAATAAAAATGATAATGAATATCTTCTCATCACTAATACTATTTCTGGAAAGAAGAATATATACTAGAAAAACTTCATTCAATTTCTTCTAGGTTACATACTATGAAGATTAGAGCAATTGAGTCGCATACTATCGTGATTCCAAAATTCATAGATCCCAAATCCTTTATGCTTTGGCATGAAAGACTTGATCATCCAGACACGTCTATGATGCGTCGCATTATTGAAAATTCTACTGGTCATCCTCTTAAGAATCAGAAGGTTTTTCCTTGTAGTGATTTTTCTTGCGCTGTATGTTCTCAAGGAAAATTATTGTTCGACCATCACTAGCAAAAGTTTATAAAGAAACCCCAAAATTCCTAGAGAGAATCCAAGGAGATATTTGTAGACCCATTCATCCATTGTCTGGCCCATTTCGATATTTTATAGTTTTAATAGATGCTTTAATTAGATGGTTTCATGTTTGTCTCCTCTCCTCTCAAAATTTTGCCTTCCCTAAACTTCTTGCTCAAATAATCAAGTTACGGGCTCAGTTCCTGGATCATCCAATCAAGTCAATTCGACTTGATAATGCAGCTGAACTTTCACCAAAGACATTTAATGTCTTTTGTATGACTATTGGAATCTCTATTGAGCATTTTGTTCCTCATGTACATACACAAAATGGTTTAGCTGAATCTTTAATAAAAAGACTTCAACTAATTTCACGTCCATTAATATTAAGGGCTAACTTACCCACCTCAGTTTGGGGTTATGCAATTCTTCACGCTGCAGCCATTATTCGAGTGAGGCTAAAGGCTCTTCATAAATATTCTCCTCTACAGTTAGTTCTTGATCAGATACCTAACATCTCACATCTTTGAGTTTTTAGAAGTGCAGTATATGTTCCCATTTCTCCTCCACAAAGGACTAAAATGGAAGCCCAACGAAGAATTGAAATTTGTGATGGTTTTGATTCTCCTTCTATTATTAGATATCTTGAGCCTTTAACTGGAGATGTTTTTACTGCACGTTATACAAATTGTCATTTTGACGAATTTGTATTTCCACTGTTAGGAGGAGGGAAATTTTTAAATAAGAAACCCTATGAAATATCATGGAATGCATTAAAATTAAATTCACTTGATCCTTGCATAGGACAATGTGAAATTGAAGTTCAAAGAATTATTTATTTACAAAATATTGCAAATCAAATGTCAAATGCATTTAATGATGCTAGAAAAGTGATAAAGCCACATACACCTGCAGTGAATACTCCAACAAAGATAGAAATACCTATCGAAAAATTAATTCCTAAAGAATTGAGAAATAAGGCAACAGAAGAATCTAAACCACGTCAAAAGCATAGAAGACCGGTTGGTGCAAAAGACACTACACCACGAAAACAAAAAATAAATAAGGGAGTCCCAAAAGTAATACCCGCTCCAGAAGTAGCACTTATTCCAAAAGTGAGAATACCCCCAGAAGAGGTACAAAATCTCACTGAAGGGATAAGAGATGAATACCAAGAGATCTCAATAAATTATGTACATGATGAGAAAATATGGGATCGAAGTAAAGTCATGATTGATTATATATTTGTTTTCTCTATAGCATCAGATATTACTATGATTCCTGACATGGATCCTGAACCACAAAACATGGAAGAATGTCGGAAAGAAAAGATTGGCCAAAATAAAAAGATGCTATTCAAACTGAGCTACAATCATTATTGAAAAGGGAAGTATTTGGACTAGTAGTCCAAACACCACTTGGCGTAATCCCGGTTGGAAACAAATGGGTATTTGTATGAAAGCGAGAAAAATAAAATTGTAAGATACAAAGCCTGACTTGTAGCTCAAGATTTTTCACAAAGACCTGGTATTGATTATCAAGATACATACTCTCTAGTAATGGATGGAGTCATTTTTCGCTTTCTACTAGGTTTGACAACCATGAAAGGTTTGGAAACACGTCTGATGGATGTTGTAACAACATACCTATATGGCTTACTTGACAGTGAGATCTATATGAGAATTCCCGAAGGATTAAAAATGGCTGAATCACAAAAACTCCATCACATATATTCAATCAAGTTGCAACGCTCATTATATGGGTTGAAACAGTCTGGTCGTATGTGGTATAATCGACTTAGTGATTATTTAATAAAAGACGGGTATACAAATAATCAAGTATGCCCATGTGTTTTTATTAAGAAAACACAAAGTGGATTTACCATCATTGTTGTATATGTGGATGATTTGAATCTTATAGGTACTCCTGAAGAACTCACAAGAAATGCTACTTATTTAAAAGATGAATTTGAAATGAAAGATCTTGAAAAGATAAAATTCTGTTTGGGAATATAAGTGGAGCATTTAACATCTGGAATTTTTGTTCATCAATCCACATATACTGAAATGATTTTTAGTCGTTTTCATATGGATAAAGCTCACTCTTTGACTACCCCGATGGTTGTTTGATCTCTAGAAGTTGATAAAGATCCATTTCGGCCTCTAGAAAGTGGGGAAGAAGTTCTTGGACCTGAAGTTCCATACCTAAGTGCAATAGGTGCTCTTATGTATCTTGCAAACTGTACACGAGCCGATATTACTTTTACTGTCAACTTGTTGGCAAGATAAAGTTTTCTCCGACTAAGAGGCATTGGGATGGGATCAAACACATTTTGAGATACCTCCGTAGAAGTATAGATCTTGAGTTATTTTATCCAAGAGATTCAACGTCGCGATTGGTTGGATATGCCGATGCAGAATATTTATCAGATCCACACAATGGGATATCACAAACAGGTTATGTAACGCCCCCAAATCCGGGTCCCTTGAACCTCGGACCTGGTGCGTCACGATGCATCATCTTCTTACACATTATACAATTAACGCAGAATATATAAATATACATTGTTTATTTCAAATGATTCTATAACATTTCCCAAGATCTACAACCTTAACTCAATACCTACCTTAATAACTCAAAAGGTTTACATAATCATTTTCAAAAGATAACATAATAGTTAACGCATATTAAGTTACTGTTGAACTTTTCTTCTTGTCTTTGTCCTTCCTGAAGCACTCAAGCTTAACTGAAATATTATCATGATATAGCAAGAGTGAGCAACTACTTTGCTCAGCAAGTTTAAATACAAGAAAGATATATCATGATTGAAAAAGAATAGGCTTTCAAATTTTCAACAATATATAATAATTGTGGAAGAACGATAATCAAATTTCAATAAATGAATAACTGAATCAATAACGTTGAGTGGCCAACAATGACCATGAATAAATTTGGTAATCAAGGTGATCAGCCTTGCATACCAGGTAAACATATGCAACTTGCACCAAGTGCGATTAAGCAATAAATTTCATTAATGTGGAATAATTGACAATAAATAAACCACTAGCATGCTTGAAAATATTAACTCAAGTTTGAGTTAGGAAACTTGCAATAACGTAAGAAGTTTAGGGTTAGGAACTTGCCTTGTTCGTCGATTACTGCTACGGAATCTAATTTAATCTCTTATGAAAGACCTAACATTTATAAAATTGATCTTTCAATCAGCATATCATATCATACCTCATAATAGTACTACTTTTATAAACAAATCCTCTAACATTTAGCCACATAATCAAATGTTAGATAACACCTTAAACCATCAATATTATTATCGTCGTTGATAATATTTCAACCACTTTATCATCATATTAAAACTCTCGTCTAATATTATTAATTATTTAATAATATTTTAATAATATCCTAGTCACTTACAAATATTATTAATCATTTAATAATATTCAAATCATTTACTAATATTATCAATCATTTAATAATATTCAAAATCACTTCTTAATATTATTAACCATTTAATAATATTTTATTCACTTTCTAATATTATTAATCATTCAATAATATTTTAATCTAATATTATTAATATTTAATAATATTTTAATCATTTATTAGACTCATGAACAATTTAATTTAATTGTTTATCCTTTACTATTTAATTTAGTTAACATACATATTTGGCCATACACATAATATTTTATTGAAAAATGACCAAATTACCCATATAAAATCTTAATATATCATATTAAAGGTCATTAAGCAATAAAATCACATTTACACATTTTTCAACTTAACATAACTTAATTTTCTCATTTATTCTTAACTTAATCATAGGTATGAAAAATACCAAAATAACTTATTATTTTTTTATCTTTTGGGAAATATCAGTATATGATATTTTAGTTATAAAATAATTTTCCTGTAATTTTACAATTTCGTTTCCTATTTTTACATAGGCTAAAACAGTCCAAAATGGCTACATTTATCATAAATTATCTTTTTGTTCAAAAATTATGAAATTTATACGGTAGACGCATACTACTATATACAGATTCGAGTTAAATTTTCACAATTTTCTAGGTTGTATTCAGTGAGTTATAATAGTTTACTTTTAAAATCGCATTTTCTTATAAAAGCCATAACTCCCTCTCAGGACATCGAAAAATTCTCATCTTTGGAAAGCATCTAGTTAACTTGATATAGTAGCACAACACAAAAGATAAAAAAATTTATAGCATAAAAAGTGGCCGAAACAGCCCACGAAAGTAAATGGCCAGGAAACATTTAAGGGTTTTTCAGATTTTTGCAGCAGGTACTGTTTACTAAAAATTACACCACGGTTGATCCGTTTAATCTTTTTAAGTGATTCCACTTGGGTTCATCAAATAACTCATATATCTATCACCACTCTTTGACGGATCACAAAAAGAAGTTATAGATTTCAAATGGTAAAAGTCCAAAGTGGACTGAAATTTAGTACTTTTAGGCTTAAAAACTGTTTTTGTTCTTATTTCATTTTATTTCTTTTCTTGAATTCTTTTGTTAGATTCTTCCTAATCCATGGCTAAACCATTACTTGTAAGTTTAGTCATGATCTTACTTCATAAAACTTAACATCCATATGAAAAATCAAAGTATTTTGCTAAGGGTTTAGATATATACCTTTAGCTAGTTTTCTTCCTTTTCTTTGTTTCATAGCTTTGCTTCCTCTATCATGCTCCATGGTTACATACCATTAGAGATATAAACAAAATACCTAAACATAATTAGGATTTTCAGATTTTTAAAGAAAAGTAAGAAATTTATATGAATTTAAGCTTAAGAATTATCTTATTTAGAATTTTCTTTCTTCCTTCTTTCTTCTTCTTCTTTCTCTTCTTTTTTTTTCCTCTCTTAATTTTCTGACGGGGGGAGTAGGAAATGAAGGGTAAGAAGGCTGATGAAAAGAGTTTATTATGCCAAAAATTGATAGTCAACAAAAGCAAACAAAACCGTAATTTTCTTCCCCCCTTTCTTCCATGTTTTCTTCAATGTTCCTCACTTGTTCCCCCATCACCCACACCCATCACATCCATCTCTCTATTAATTATCAGCAGCCCACATGGGCTGCTTTCCAGAAAATTATTGTCCCAAGTGGGTCCCACTTCCAGCTCCTCTTTTATTTACTCGTTTGTCTGTTTAATCGCCCATTTGACCATTTTGGCTTCCAAAAATCAACTTTATCATGATTACAGTCAATCCCCACTAAATTTGACGTTCTGAACATCGTGGGAGTATCCGTTTCTTCAAATTCATCTTCAAATTTTGAATTGAACTTTTACCGAAAAATCAATCGTTAACTTTTTGACCAAAAAGTCAACGCCGACACATTTTGTGTTTTTAGTCCATTCTTACTATTTTCGACGTTCCGGACTCAACCGTCCAGTCCGCGTCTCCACATTCTACTCCGAACTCAAATTCGAGTTTTCTACCACTATTCTTGTCTTATATGCAATTATTCGCTTTCTTAGTTAGTTCATACTAATTAAATTAATTAGCTTGGACCAACTATTAATTTACATCCACTTGGCATAATATAATATATTAAGCCACTACATAAATAAATATATATTACATTCATATGTAATATTTTAAAATAATGAGTTTAATTAACTATCTCATTTTATTAGAGCAAAATACATACATTAATTCACCAATATTAAGTAAGTGAATTAATTAACTCGTATATGAAATTTAGTTCATAATAATTCTATCGTCCTTCGAGGCTCAATATTCAAATTATATTATTTCATAATATAATTTTAATTTAATTTCAATTAATTAATATTAATTAATTAATTTCATCCACTTTCTTTGGTGATTTAATTAACGATTAAATCTTATTTTCTCAATGTATGTATATATTTCACATGTATATATACACATTTAATCCATTACACAAAATCATATATTTCGGATTATATATATGAAACACATATAATCTACTTTATCTCTTAATAAGAATTTTATTTATTAAATTCTTATTTTAAATTTCTGAAATATCTGGGATATTACATTCACCCATTCTTCTAAGAATTTCGTCCTCGAAATTAAGGCATAGTCATCTTTATTCATTCTACTCCTCTATTTTCAAATCTAAGTTTTATTCTTTAAATCTTTATTTAATTATTCGAGATCTTATTTACAAGCCTCATAAATTTTCGGGTTATCACATTCACCCTTCTTCTAAGAATTTCGTCCTCGAAATTATAGCATATTAATTTTTGTTCATTCTATTGATCAAAACTAGGTTTTCATATTAGCGTTTATTCTTTTCTTCTCTAAAAGCTTCTCTTTTAGTCATCGCATTCCACGACCACTTCTCTCTAAAAAGTTCATATTTTCTAACTTTCAATTTCCAACTGTAACGACCGGGAATTCTGGAATTTGCCTTGTAATTCGAATTTCTGAATACTTATTATTTTATTAATATTATTTTGTGTTGCATGTTTAAAGGTTGTGTGACAATCTGGATTATGTGAATGCATGAAATTTTTCGTGTTATAGTTTTGTTTAATTGAATATTTAATTTCGCGTAGCATCGTTAAATCTCTATTCACGAGTTAGTATTCACGTTGGGAATATTCATCTAGAGACGTCTTCTCGGATAACTTCGATTTTCCTAATTATTGTCAACCCATTTAGGCAATGAGATATTAATCCAAGTGTAGGATTTATGGGAGCCCAATGGGAATTAAATTAGAAGCCCAAGTGGTTTTAAGGGTGACCCAAACCCATGACCCAAACCCATGACCCAAGACTTGACCCATGTGGGATATGGGCACAAAAATCAGCATTTTGGTGTTTTAATGAGGGAGTATGCGGGTAACATGGTGAGGGAGAGGCCAAATGAGTAGAATTTGCATGTTGAATAAGTGGGAACAAATAAACAATTGTTAGCCAATAGAAAATTGGCCACCTTTCCCATTTTTCTTCCACTTCCCCCTAATTTACTCCACTTCTCCCAAATAATGCAACCATTCCATTTCTATCTTGCATTCCACATTCCTCCCATTTCCCATCAGCTGATAGAGAGAGAGAGAAAGAGAGTGAGAGCTGCCAAGAAGGAAGAGAAAGAGGTCGCCGGAAGTTCGCCGGAAAAAGGAAGGAGGAAGAAGAAGAAGGCACGGGAGGAAGGAGAAGAGGAACCAAGCAAGGAGAACCTTCAAAATCAATCCTAGCCAAGCTTCTTAATCATCTAGGAAGGATTTACAGAGGTAAACAACAACCAAATCCTTTCCATTCGATTTCTTGTTGAGTTTTTCAAGTTTTTCTTAGTTTTGAGCTCTTAAGCTTGTGGGTCAGATTTGTGGCGATTCTTGGTGTTTTTGTTTGTTGTGATTGTTTGTAAATGTTGTCAAGAGGTTATGTAAGCTATTAATAATCTCAAAGTGGAACAAAAACGCAAGAAATCCTTACCTTGGCTTAATGGAGCAAGAACAATGGACAAAAACATGGACTTTTGGACTGTTGGAACAACGATTTAGAGGACCTTGTAGCTATGATTTCGTGTTTGTTTAATGTGTTTGTTGTTATGATATTGTACTTCATGGGGTATGAGTTTAACCCAGTTGGAATGGAGTAAAAAGGGATTAAAACAAAGATTTGGTGATGATTTTTGTAAAGAACACCAAGAACACGAAGAACACGAAGAACACGAAAATATAGCATGAGTTGATACTTTGGCCTAAGATTTGGCCATGTTAATGTTAATGGATTACTCTAAATTTTTGATATGTTGTAGCCCTATGTCTTAGGAGTCCATAGAGTCCGGAACTGACGAATTTGAACGTGTTTTGAGGGAGTTATGGTGATTGGAAGCAAGATAGGTCTAGAACACCAAAACAGAGCATTCCGGGAAGCAAAACGCGTTGGGGACTCAGGCCTAGCGCCAACGGCGCTTGGCTGGGCGCTGTAGGCGCTGGCCACGGGGCCAGCTACTGCATAGGAGCGCTGTAGGCGCTGGCCATAGGCCATTGTGAGCGCCAACGGCGCTAGTAAGGAAACTGTGCAAAACTGCTCCGACGTCCTTTAGTAAAATGGGCATAACTTTCTCATACGAACTCGGATTTAGGTGATTCAAGATGATTCGGAAAGAGAACGAGTAGACCTACAACTTTCGTTCTTTAAGTTTTTCCATTTGAGGTCGGGATCAATTCCCAAATTGACCATTTGTCTGACTGATGTGTTTTTGGGGGCAATCGGAGAGCGTCGGGCATGCGCATAAGCACATGTAATGCTCCCGACACTGTAAAATGACGTTCTAAGTTTTAAAATATGAATGTTATGAATTTTAATGATACTTAGCATTAACCAATAAGTATTAGATAAATCGAATGGGCGTGTTAGGCGTACGCAATTGCGTATTGCTTGGGCATTCGAATAGGCAAGTGGGCGTATAGGCGTGCAAGCGTCGTAACGCCGTAACTAGTGGTCATAACCTTGATTAATATTTTGTTTCTTGTTTGAATGGAACATTTTAGAGTTGTGTAAACTATTATTTAATATCCGGTATGTGACTAATTGTTATGTGGATATGTACCTAATTGTGTAGGATATTAAGGAGCGTGTGTTGTAATATTGTAGCAGCGCTTCAGGCAAGTTCTCTAACCCTTGTCTAACCCTCGTGTTGGGCAAGTTTCTTAACCCGTACAACTTTTATTATTGTGCGAGTTGTTTATTAATTGAGCAATCATTCTATATTATTGCAAGTTTCCTAACGCTTGTCTAACCCTTGTGTTGGGCAAGTTCCCTAACTTCATTCTTTTTATATATTGAATGCAAGTTCACTTACCCTTGCTCAAATTAACATTCGGGCAGGTTTCATATTTTATACAGGTGTTGTATATTATTGCAAGTTTCCTAACGCTTGTCTAACCCTTGTGTTGGGCAAGTTTCCTAACTTCATTCTTTCTATATATTGAATGCAAGTTTCCTTACTCTAGCTCAATTTAATATTGGGCAGATTTCTCAATTCGTACAACTTTTGTTTATTGTGCGAGTTATTTATTGATTGAACAATCATTCTATATTATTGCAAGTTTCGTGACTCAATTGGAAGTTATTAATTTCAAATTATATTAGTGGGATTAAATTATTCTCAATTACCCCATATCAAGGATAAATTATTGATATTCGCAGCTTATGCATTTGAATTCATTATTTGTTGTTGAATTGTGAAACGTTTAAGTTCTTCATTCATGAACTGTTTAGGAAAATAGTCTATGCCATTCGTTTCGGCTAGACATGTACAGGTTATTATTTTAAAAGCTATCCAAACCGATTGTCGGTGCGGATTCTTGGATTGAGAGAGCAACCCTTATTAGGGGATTATAATGTGTCGGTTATTCGATGCAGTCAGAGTTAAATGTTATGCATATACATGGTGTACAAGAGGCTGATCCCCTCGAGTACAACTGACGGGGCCAGGTTTTAAAAGAGTTAGTCGAATGATTGACTCTTTGGCCAAAAGTTCATGGTCGGTTGGACCACTCAGCAGTAAATAATCATTATTCATTATTTCATTTGAACTTTGATTATGTCATTTCAGCTATTTCATCAATGTTCATAAATTGTTGATCTATGCAGCTATTAATCTTATTCATTCATGATATATCTTCATTCTTGCTTTTAAACTTGCTGAGCAAAGTAGTTGCTCACCCTTGCTATATCAAGAACCTATTGCAGTTAAGCCGGGGAGTTCCAAAGCGGACAAAGGCAAAGGAAAGCTTAAGGAATAGTTATATGTACTATCCTGTTGTGTAATTCGTGGAATCATTTTGTATTATTATAGTATTCTGTGATGTATTTTATTTAAGGTTTTAGACCTTGGGACCGTAGCGAACCTTTTGTAATGAACAACATATGTTTATTTTATTCCGCATTAGTTGAATTTATGTTGTTTAGAGGTGTATGGATGTATTTTAATCGTGAGCACTAAATTCGAGGTATTGGTACCTGAATTTGGGGGTGTCACAGGTTGGTATCAAAGCTTTAGGTTATAAACTTTAGGATTTGCGAAACCTAGGTTATAACCTTAGTATTAAACTCGTATTGAGTACGCTAGGTGATGGATCGAGGAGATTCATGTGATAGTCATGTCTGGAGGTGGATTGTGGAAATCCATCGAGCCGAGTTGTGCATGATAAAATATCATTTCATTTTATCAATGAATATATTTTATTGTGGCACTGACATCTTGCTGTCTATTTGTTTCTGTTTGTTGCTGTAGGATGTCTGAGGTGGGAGAGTACAGTCCTGCTGGAGAGGTAGAGTTCACAGACATTCATGTGGACGCAGGGCAGTTAGTGGAGGTGCAGCCGAGTGAGCCAGAGATGATGGACACGAGGGCTGAGTCTGAGGCCGAGTATGGTTCTGAGGAGGACCCCGAGGAGGATCCAGTGACGGAGGATGAGGAGCCGCCTGAGTATGTAGATGGCATGGGCACTACTGCTAGTGACATCATAGAAGAGCTAACAAATAAGAACGAAGAGCTCGAGAATCGAGTAGCACACTTAGAGGAGCAGAATCAGGATCACTAGGACCGAGAGGAGCAGTACAGGTCATTGGCGTATCAGACATTAGGAGAAAAGACTGAGTTGACCCAGAAGCTGCAGGAAAAGGACCAGCAGATTGCCGAGCTAGAGGCAGTGGCTCACGGTCGGCGTGGGGTTTCTGTTCAGCTTGGTGTGATGGTTTATGACCTCTTAGAGAAGAATGTGATGCTAGTAGGACAGATAGAGCGGGTAGAAGATCAGCTGGAGACTACTCGTTTGGAGCGAGATCAGGCCATAGGGCAGTTGGCAGCCCGGACTGCAGAGATTGATTCCCTCCGTTTAGGCTTGACTACTTCCATAGGCAGGCTGAGGGACAGGGTGAGGAGGTACCCCAGGGATGAGGGGAGTAGTAGGCGCGTGATTAGGCGCCGAGTGGTCGACAGACTAGCTCGACGGGAGCTCCGAGTTGCAATTCGCCGCACAGGCGTGATTTATGTGTTATTTTTTTACATTATGTTTGTAGTAGGTCCCACTTTTGTTATAATAGGGGCATGCTTATGTTGTAAATCCCTATGCTTGCAGCATGTAAGGGATAGTAGTTGAACCCCCAATTTTGTTTCTAATAGAGGGGTGGAAGGTTATTATTCCCCAATTTTGTTCTTTAGGGGATAGTTAATAGTTGGCAGACTATGTCATTTAACGTTTATGGAAGTATGCCACATGTTGAGTCTGGTTGTATTAAAACAGTGACATATGGTTATAAATGCAGTTGCTTTAGTTAAATCAAATATGTTTGATAGATGCTTTTACCTTTGATTGATGACTTAAATGACTTATTGCATGAGGCCTAGATCTATTAGTAATAGCCGACGGTTTTTCTTTTAGCAGATCATGGCGCCAAGAGGACGACCGCGTAACCAAAGGGTTGAGGAGTCGGTGAATAACGAAGGGGGTCAGGCAGACCCTATGAGGGCTTTTGTTAACTTATTAGCAGAAGCAATGCAGGGCAGACAAGCCGCTGCAGTTGATCAGCCAGGAAGTCACATGGCGAACTTTAAGGATTTCAAATTGGTAGGACCGCCAGAATTTCGTGGGACTACGGATCCGATTGAAGCCCATACATGGGTAGAAGAAATAGAGAAAGTTTTTGAGGTCGCAAGGGTGGCCGAAGAACAGATGACAGCGTTTGCCACTTTCATGATGAAAGGTGAGGCAAATTACTGGTGGAAGGCGAACAAAGGTCGAGCTGGGGAAGGCACGATTGCATGGGCTCGTTTCAAGGAGCTGTTTTTCGAAAATTACTTTCCAGCAAGTATGCAGGCAAGCATGGAGATAAAGTTCCTGGAACTAAAGCAAGGAAGCATGTCAGTTGCGGAGTATGCTGCAAAATTTAACGAATTAGCTAGGTTTGCTCCACATCAGGTGGACACCGAAGCTAGGCGAGCAAAGAGATTTGAACAAGGACTGAAACCTTGGGTGTATAGTAAGGTTGCGGTTTTGTAGATCAACACATTTTCTACATTACTTGAGAAAACAATCATTGCTGAGGGAGGAAGCGAAGCTTTGGCCAAGCACAACCAAGATCAGAAAAAGAAAAAAAGTCATGATGGGCATAAGGAAGGTAGCAGCGGGGGAAGTAACCCAAATAAGAGAAAATGGAACGACAGTCAGACGACAGGAAGCAAGTCCGGAGGGGATGCAAAGAAGGGAAATAAATGCGAGAAATGTGGAAGGAATCACTTTGGAGAATGCATGAAAGGAAAAGGAGTTTGTTTCAACTGTGGTCAACCGGGGCACATTGCCCCACAATGCCCAAAGGCGAAGGCAGGTAGTTGTTTTTCTTGTGGCGCTTCAGATCATCAAAACAAGGATTGCCCAAAGAGAAAGAGTGATGCAGGCAGTGCTAACCAAGGAAACAACAGTAAGCTGACTATCGGAGGACCAACACAGCAGAACAGACCAGTAGCATGCACCTTCAACATGACAGTGCAGGATGCGATGGAATCAAAGGATGTGGTGTCAGGTATTATTTCGATCAATAATATTAATGCATATGTATTATTTGATTCGGGAGCTACCTGCTCATTTGTGTCGAATGAATTTGCTAAACGGCTAAACTTACCTCGTAAGAAATTAGAGAATCCAATGAATGTGGAAGTAGCTAATAAAGAAGTTATTCCTGTGGAATACATCCATAGAAATTGTTGTGCTGAGATAAACGGGTATAAACTGAGCGTGGATTTGATTCCAATACGACTAGGAGAATTTGATGTAATTCTTGGGATGGACTGGTTGTCTAGTCACGGGGCTATGATTGATTGTCAGAAGAAAAGTATACACCTGAAGACTTCGAATAAGCCGAAGGTCGTATTTTACGGTAGTAAATCGCCAAGACAATCTTGTTGTCTGACGATGATGCAAGCAAAGAAATTGCTACGGAAAGGTTGTATAGGTTATCTGGCTCACGTGGTTGATACCCGAAGAGTAGAGGGCGAGTTGGGTCAGATACCTGTAGTAAGGGAATTCCCAGACGTTTTCCCAGATGAGATACCGGGATTGCCGCCGGATAGAGAAGTGGAATTTGTGATCGACTTAGTACCGGGAACCGCACCGATCTCAAAGGCACCTTACAGAATGGCACCGGTGGAAATGAAAGAACTGATGGTTCAATTTCAGGAGTTGCTAGATAAGGGGTATATTCGTCCAAGTGTATCTCCATGGGAGCACCATACTATTCGTAAAGAAGAAAGACGATCGCTTAGGCTTTGCATTGACTATCGGGAGTTGAACAAGGTTACCATTAAGAACAAGTATCCGTTGCCCAGGATTGATGATTTGTTCGATCAATTGAAGGGAGCGAAATACTTCTCGAAGATTGACTTGAGGACGGGATATCACCAACTGAAGGTGAGGCAGGAGGATATTCCAAAGACAGCATTCAGAACTCGATATGGACACTTTGAGTTTCTGGTGATGTCGTTTGGGCTGACGAACGCGCCAGCCAGCATTTATGGACATGATGAACAGAGTGTTTCAAGCAATACCTAGATAAATTTGTTGTCGTTTTTCATAGATGACATTCTTGTCTACTCGAAGACGGAGGAGGAACATGTCGAACATTTGAGAATAGCCCTGGAAACACTAAGAAGGGAGAAGCTATATGCAAAATTTTCCAAGTGTGAATTTTGGCTACAGAGAGTGCAGTTTTTGGGGCACGTAATTGACAAGGATGGTGTGTCAGTGGATCCTGCCAAGGTGGAAGCAGTAATAAACTGGGAGCAGCCAAGGACGCCGACAGAAGTTCGAAGTTTCTTGGGATTAGCGAGTTACTATCGGAGATTTATTCAGAACTTTTCAAAGATAGCGACACCGTTGACAAATTTGACAAGGAAGACTGTGAAGTTTGTATGGACGGATAAGTGCGAAGAGAGTTTCTTGGAGTTGAAGAAGAAACTTAGTGAAGCACCTGTGTTGTCACTACTAGATAATACAGGGGGATTTGTGGTGTACAGTGATGCGTCACACAAAGGCCTTGGGTGCGTATTGATGCAACATGGGAAGGTCATTGCGTACGCGTCACGACAACTGAAGGACTGTGAGAAGGGGTATCCGACTCATGACCTGGAACTAGCGGCAGTGGTGTTTGCTCTGAAGATTTGGAGACACTATCTGTATGGGGAGAAGTGTGAGATATACACAGACCACAAAAGTCTGAAGTATATCTTCACCCAAAAGGAACTAAACATGAGGCAGAGGCGATGGTTGGAGTTGATCAAGGACTACGACTGTGAGATTCTATACCATCCCGGTAAGGCCAATATAGTTGTTGATGCTCTAAGTAGGAAGGGCAGAGATAAGTTGATGATGCTGACAGCTCAAGAGGAATTGATCAAGGATATGGAAAGACTGGAGTTGGAAGTCAAGTATCCGACGAATGCAAACGAGAAACTGTTCGCAGTAGAGGCGAGTCCGACTTTATTAGACAAGATAAAGGAGGCTCAAGAAAAGGATGATGAATGTATCGCCATAAAGAAGCGGATCTCAGAAGGAGAGGAATTAAAGTACAAGTCTGATAGCACGGGATTGCTAAGGTTTGAAGGGAGAATCTGGATACCGATGGTTCCGGAGTTGAGAGAAGAGATTCTGCAAGAAACTCATTCTACAAGATATTCGATACACCCTGGTAGTACCAAGATGTATCAGGATTTGCGTCAGCACTTCTGGTGGCCGAACATGAAGAGGGAGGTAGCAGAATGTGTTAGGCGATGTTTGACATGTCAGAGGGTAAAAGCGGAACATCAAAAACCGGGTGGACTGCTACAACCACTGGAGATTCCGGAGTGGAAGTGGGAGCATATCACGATGGATTTTGTGACGGGGCTTCCACCAACTCAGAAAGGTTACGACGCGATCTGGGTGATCGTGGACCGTTTAACTAAATCCGCACATTTTCTAGCGATCAAGATAAGATACAATCTGGAGCAGCTAGCAAAATTATATGTGAAAGAGATTGTGTCGCGACATGGGGTGCCGGTATCTATTGTGTCTGACAGAGATCCGCGTTTCACGTCGAATTTTTGGAAGAGCTTATAAGAAAGGTTGGGAACTCAGTTGAGGTTGAGTACGGCATATCATCCTCAAACGGATGGGCAAAGCGAACGAACGATTCAGACGCTGGAGGACATGCTTAGAGCATGTGTGATGGATTTTAAAGGCAGCTGGGATGATCACCTACCATTGGTGGAGTTTGCCTATAATAACAGTTATCATGCAAGTATTGGCATGCCGCCATACGAAGCATTATACGGAAGGAAGTGTCGAACACCTCTGTGTTGGGACGAAGTCGGTGAACGGAGACTGTTGGGACCTGAATTGGTGCAACAGACTGTGGATGTCGTCAAAGTGATAAGAGCTCGATTGGTAGCGGCTCAGGACCGACAGAAGAAATATGCCGATTTGCACCGTCAGAAGCGAGACTTTGAAGTTGGCAGCTTTGTGTTTTTGAAGGTATCTCCCTGGAAGGGGAAGATCAGATTTGGAAAGAAGGGAAAATTGAGTCCCAGGTTCGTAGGACCTTTTGAAGTTTTAAAGAGGGTAGGTGAGGTGGCGTATGAGGTAGCTTTACCTCCTGAACTGGAGCATATTCATAACGTGTTTCATGTTTCTGTGTTGCGGCCATATAAACCCGACTACAAACATGTGATATCCTATGAACCAATTCAAGTTGAACGAGATTTGTCATATGAAGAGATTCCTGTCCAGATATTAGATAGGAAAGAGCAGACGTTAAGAAATAAGGTCATCCATTCGGTCAAAGTACTTTGGAGGAACCACGCAGCTGAAGAAGCTACGTGGGAGCTAGAAGAGAAGATGAGGAAGAATTATCCGCATCTTTTTGAGTGAACCTCTGTTAAGATTTTTCCGCCCCTAGGTTGAAATTCTGGGGACAGAATTCTTATAAGGAGGGGAGGATGTAACGACCGGGAATTCTGGAATTTGCCTTGTAATTCGAATTTCTGAATACTTATTATTTTATTAATATTATTTTGTGTTGCATGTTTAAAGGTTGTGTGACAATTTGGATTATGTGAATGCATGAAATTTTTCGTGTTATAGTTTTGTTTAAGTGAATATTTAATTTCGCGTAGCATCGTTAAATCTCTATTCACGAGTTAGTATTCACGTTGGGAATATTCATCTAGAGACGTCTTCTCGGATAACTTCGATTTTCCTAATTATTGTCAACCCATTTAGGCAATGAGATATTAATCCAAGTGTAGGATTTATGGGAGCCCAATGGAAATTAAATTAGAAGCCCAAGTGGTTTTTAAGGTGACCAAAACCCATGACCCAAACCCATGACCCAACCCATGACCCAAGACTTGACCCATGTGGGATATGGGCACAAAAATCAGCATTTTGGTGTTTTAATGAGGGAGTATGCGGGTAACATGGTGAGGGAGAGGCCAAATGAGTAGAATTTGCATGTTGAATAAGTGGGAACAAATAAACAATTGTTAGCCAATAGAAAAATTGGCCACCTTTCCCATTTTTCTTCACTTCCCCTAATTTACTCCACTTCTCTCAAATAATGCAACCAATTCCATTTCTATCTTGCATTTCCACATTCCTCCCATTTCCATCAGCTGATAGAGAGAGAGAAAGAGAGTGAGAGCTGCCAAGAAGGAAGAGAAAGAGTTCGCCGGAAAAAGGAAGGAGGAAGAAGAAGAAGGCACGGGAGGAAGGAGAAGAGGAACCAAGCAAGGAGAACCTTCAAAATCAATCCTAGCCAAGCTTCTTAATCATCTAGGAAGGATTTACAGAGGTAAACAACAACCAAATCCTTTCCATTCGATTTCTTGTTGAGTTTTTCAAGTTTTTCTTAGTTTTGAGCTCTTAAGCTTGTGGGTCGGATTTGTGGCGATAATTGGTGTTTTTGTTTGTTGTGATTGTTTGTAAATGTTGTAAAGAGGTTATGTAAGCTATTAATAATCTCAAAGTGGAACAAAAACGCAAGAAATCCTTACCTTGGCTTAATGGAGCAAGAACAATGGACAAAAACATGGACTTTGGACTGTTGGACGATTTAGAGGACTTTGTAGCTATGATTTCGTGTTTGTTTAATGTGTTTGTTGTTATGATATTGTACTTCCATGGGGTATGAGTTTAACCCAGTTGGAATGGAGTAAAAAGGGATTAAAACAAAGATTTGGTGATGATTTTTGTAAAGAACACCAAGAACAAACGAAGAACACGAAGAACACGAAAATATAGCATGAGTTGATACTTTGGCCTAAGATTTGGCCATGTTAATGTTAATGGATTACTCTAAATTTTTGATATGTTGTAGCCCTATGTCTTAGGAGTCCATAGAGTCCGGAACGGACCAATTTGAACGTGTTTTGAGGGAGTTATGGTGATTGGAAGCAAGATAGGTCTAGAACACCAAAACAGAGCATTCCGGGAAGCAAAACGCGTTGGGGACTCAGGCCTAGCGCCAACGGCGCTTGGCTGGGCGCTGTAGCGCTGGCCACGGGGCCAGCTACTGCATAGGAGCGCTGTAGGCGCTGGCCATAGGCCATTGTGAGCGCCAACGGCGCTAGTAAGGAAACTGTGCAAAACTGCTCCGACGTCCTTTAGTAAAATGGGCATAACTTTCTCATACGAACTCGGATTGAGGTGATTCAATATGATTCGGAAAGAGAACGAGTAGACCTACAACTTTCGTTCTTTAAGTTTTTCCATTTGAGGTCGGGATCAATTCCCAAATTGACCATTTGTCTGACTGATGTGTTTTTGGGGGCAATCGGAGAGCGTCGGGCATGCGCATAAGCACATGTAATGCTCCCGACATTGTAAAATGACGTTATAAGTTTTAAAATATGAATGTTATGAATTTTAATGATACTTAGCATTAACCAATAAGTATTAGATAAATCGAATGGGCGTGTTAGGCGTACGCAATTGCGTATTGCTTGGGCATTCGAATAGGCAAGTGGGCGTATAGGCGTGCAAGCGTCGTAACGCCGTAACTAGTGGTCATAACCTTGTTTAATATTTTGTTTCTTGTTTGAATGGAACATTTTAGAGTTGTGTAAACTATTATTTAATATCCGGTATGTGACTAATTGTTATGTGGATATGTACCTAATTGTGTAGGATATTAAGGAGCGTGTGTTGTAATATTGTAGCAGCGCTTCAGGCAAGTTCTCTAACCCTTGTCTAACCCTCGTGTTGGGCAAGTTTCTTAACCCGTACAACTTTTATTATTGTGCGAGTTGTTTATTAATTGAGCAATCATTCTATATTATTGCAAGTTTCCTAACGCTTGTCTAACCCTTGTGTTGGGCAAGTTCCCTAACTTCATTCTTTTTATATATTGAATGCAAGTTCACTTACCCTTGCTCAAATTAACATTCGGGCAGGTTTCATATTTTATACAGGTGTTGTATATTATTGCAAGTTTCCTAACGCTTGTCTAACCCTTGTGTTGGGCAAGTTTCCTAACTTCATTCTTTCTATATATTGAATGCAAGTTTCCTTACTCTAGCTCAATTTAATATTGGGCAGGATTTCTCAATCGTACAACTTTTGTTTATTGTGCGAGTTATTTATTGATTGAACAATCATTCTATATTATTGCAAGTTTCGTGACTCAATTGGAGTTATTAATTTCAAATTATATTAGTGGATTAATTATTTTCAATTACCCCATATCAAGGATAAATTATTGATATTCGCAGCTTATGCATTTGAATTCATTATTTGTTGTTGAATTGTGAAACGTTTAAGTTCTTCATTCATGAACTGTTTAGGAAAATAGTCTATGCCATTCGTTTCGGCTAGACATGTACAGGTTATTATTTTAAAAGCTATCCAAACCGATTGTCGGTGCGGATTCTTGGACTGAGAGAGCAACCCTTATTAGGGGATTATAATGTGTCGGTTATTCGATGCAGTCAGAGTTAAATGTTATGCATATACATGGTGTACAAGAGGCTGATCCCCTCGAGTACAACTGACGGGGCCAGGTTTTAAAAGAGTTAGTCGAATGATTAACTCTTTGGCCAAAAGTTCATGGTCGGTTGGACCACTCAGCAGTAAATAATCATTATTCATTGTTTCATTTGAACTTTGATTATGTCATTTCAGCTATTTCATCAATGTTCATAAATTGTTGATCTATGCAGCTATTATTCTTATTCATTCATGATATATCTTCATTCTTGCTTTTAAAAACTTGCTGAGCAAAGTAGTTGCTCACCCTTGCTATATCATGAACCTATTGCAGTTAAGCCGGGGAGTTCCAAAGCGGACAAAGGCAAAGGAAAGCTTAAGGAATAGTTATATGTACTATCCTGTTGTGTAATTCGTGGAATCATTTTGTATTATTATAGTATTCTGCGATGTATTTTATTTAAGGTTTTAGACCTTGAGACCGTAGCGAACCTTTTGTAATGAACAACATATGTTTATTTTATTCCGCATTAGTTGATTTATGTTGTTTAGAGGTGTATGGATGTATTTTATCGTGAGCACTAAATTCGAGGTATTGGTACCTGAATTTGGGGGTGTCACACCAACACCATGGAATATCTTTCAAGAGTCTTCAATAATTGTGAAGTAGTCTGAATAACTAGGAGTAAAAGATTCCTTTAAATACTTTTCAAATTATGATGAGTGGTCATAAAGACCCATGAACTTGTTACGGGGCTTAACAGTTATTCAACTGTACACCCTTATAAAACATCTGTTGGTACTTTAGGGGATCCACCTATTGTACCCGGTGTTGTGCACAACACTTATACATGTTTTTCACGTGTGAAGTCGGATTTTCCCGACATAAATTACCCATTTTTCCAGGGTTGTTCACCTCAGCCATTTTGATAAAAACATTTCAATATCCGTCTAGCCGAAACAATAGCTTAGACGTATACCAATAATTCGAACATCAATCGAAATATTTGTCTAGCCACTTAAATTGGCATTGACTTTTCTTTAATTGGTTCAAAATTCTAAAAATCATCTTATGACGTCATGATACCGCACTGTATTTACAGTCCGTTGAGGATTCCGTCATTTCGTGATTTTGTCATACTACATCATACCATAGTGGGTTGACGATACTATGATCACATCCAACACTAGGTTACTCTGCATTGATGACTCCATCATTTGTCATTCTACACCAGGTGTAATGATGCATTGATGACTGTTAAAAAATACATTTTGATATCTTTCAAATCATCTTTGTCTTAGCCGAAACAAATAGCATAGACATATGAATCATAGGACTTATTGGTTCAAAAATTGATCCAACATATTTTTCGAAAACACAAAAGTATAAATATCAGCACGATGTCAATAAATTCAAAATCTAGCATAGCTAGAAGATTTGGAATACCTACGCTTCCACCATCGACTCCAATTTCTCCCATGATCATCCATTGCCTAATAATTCTATCTATTTCTATCATCCTTAAAGTTTACTACATTGAAAATCCTCAGATCTCAATACACAACTTTTCTATACCCAGTACAGTTCATCAAACTTACCACACGTTATGAGTTCAGGAACTTGCCACAATAATATGAGTTTAGGAACTGGTCCTAGCAATACGTAGTCCAAGAACCAATAAGGGACTGTCCATACCCTTAGGGGTTCAAAAACATAGCATATGATTATGAGTCACAAACTTACCATAAGCATGAGTTTTAAGAACTCGCACCTAGTCTTATATTCTCTAACTATCAAATATAAATATGAGAAAAGAATCACCTTCTCACCATATGTATATCGATAGCGCGACACCAACATTTCAATGATTATCAATGTGATAGACTAAGTTCAAGCATAAAACTCCCACCCATACAAAGATTTGTACAACTCAGCCATCACATAAGTCCTCGATTGAAATCCCACACAATCCTAATCTTCTCTTTACTCAATACGAATTTTCTTTAATCCGTATCTTAGCATTTACAACTCTTTCCTGAGTTTACATCATACTATTTCATAGTACATTCTCTTTATAGCGTCAGGCTATATCATTCCAATCGTTTAACATATCATATGTTATTCAACAATTTAATCTGATCACGTCGTGATCTTGTTTTGCAATTATTTCTTCTTATCCTTAAGATCGTTTTATTCTACGATCTTCTTATTTTTCTCTTTAATCATATTATATTATGATTTTATTCACGTTTTTCATCTTATAGACAACGTCTATTTATCTTTACTTTTCATCTTTATTACTGGAGTTAGGTAACTCTGAATCCTTATCTTTATACATCTTTAAGATTCTTCTTTGAATCTTCTTGATTTATCTTCTTCTTTACTTAATAATGAATTTTCTAAATTCATCTCTTAGCATTAAAACTCTATCCGAGTTTATTCCTCATCATCCTTATCATCATTTCTACGATTATAGCTTAAGGTACTCCTACCTAAGGTTTATAACTTATCAGCTCTGATACCAACCTGTAACGCCCCCAAATCCGGGTCCCTTGAACCTCGGACCTGGTGCGTCACGATGCATTATCTTCATACACATTATACAATTAACGCGGAATATAGAAATATACATTGTTTATTTCAAATGATTCTATAACATTTCCCAAGGTCTACAACCTTAACTCAATACCTACCTTAATAACTCAAAAGGTTTACATAATCATTTTTAAAAGATAACATAATAGTTAACGCATATTAAGTTACTCTTGAACTTTTCTTCTTGTCTTTGTCCTTCCTGAAGCACTCGAGCTTAACTGAAATATTATCATGATATAGCAAGAGTGAGCAACTACTTTGCTCAGCAAGTTTAAATACAAGAAAGATATATCATGATTGAAAAAGAATAGGCTTTCGAATTTTTAACAATATATAATAATTATGGAAGAATGATAATCAAATTTCAATAAATGAATAACTGAATCAATAACGTTGAGTGGCCAACAATGACCATGAACAAATTTGGTAATCAAGATGATCAGCCTTGCATACCAGGTAAACATATGCAACTTGCACCAAGTGCGATTAAGCAATAAATTTCATTGATGTGGAATAATTGACAATAATTAAACCACTAGCATGCTTGAAAATATTAACTCAAGTTTGAGTTAGGAAACTTGCAATAACGTAAGAAGTTTAGGGTTAGGAACTTGCCTTGTTCGTCGATTACTGCTACGGAATCTAATTTAATCTCTTATGAAAGACCTAACATTTATAAAATTGATCTTTCAATCAGCATATCATATCATACCTCATAATACTACTACTTTTATAAACAAATCCTCTAACATTTAGCCACATAATCAAATGTTAGATAACACCTTCAACCATCAATATTATTATCGTCCGTTGATAATATTTCAACCACTTTATCATCATCTTAAAACTCTCGTCTAATATTATTAATCATTTAATAATATTTTAATAATATCCTAGTCACTTACAAATATTATTAATCATTTACTAATATTATCAATCATTTAATAATATTCAAAATCACTTCTTAATATTATTAACCATTTAATAATATTTTATTCACTTTCAAATATTATTAATCATTCAATAATATTTTAATCTAATATTATTAATATTTAATAATATTTTAATCATTTATTAGACTCATGAACAATTTTATTTAATTGTTTATCCTTTACTATTTAATTTAGTTAACATACATATTTGGCCATACACATAATATTTTATTGAAAAATGACCAAATTACCCATATAAAATCTTAATATATCATATTAAAGGTCATTAAGCAATAAAATCACATTTACACATTTTTCAACTTAACATAACTTAATTTTCTCATTTATTTTTAACTTAATCATAGGTATGAAAAATACCAAAATAACTTATTATTTTTTATCTTTTGGGAAATATCAGTATATGATATTTTAGTTATAAAATAATTTTCCTGTAATTTTTCAATTTCGTTTCCTATTTTTAAATAGGCTAAAACAGTCCAAAATGGCTACATTTATCATAAATTATGCTTTTTTTAAAAAAATTCTGAAATTTATACGGTAGACTCATACTACTATATACAGATTTCAGTTAAATTTTCACAATTTTCTGGGTTGTATTCAGTGAGTTATAATAGTTTACTTTTAAAATCGCATTTTCTTATAAAACCCATAACTCCCTCTCAGGACATCGAAAAATTCTCATCTTTGGACAGCATCTAGTTAACTTGATATAGTAGCACACCAAAAAATATAAAAAATTTTAGAGCATAAAAAGTGGCCGAAACAGCCCACGAAAGAAAATGACCAGAAAACTTTTAAGGGTTTTTCAGATTTTTGCAGCAGGAACTGTTTACTAAAAATTACACCACGGTTGATCCGTTTAATCTTCTTAAGTGATTCCACTTGAGTTCATCAAATAACTCATAGATCTAACACCACTCTTTGACGGATCACAAAAAGAAGTTATAGATTTCAAATGGTAAAAGTCCAAAGTGGACTGAAATTTAGTACTTTTAGGCTTAAAAACTGTTTTTGTTCTTATTTCATTTTATTTCTTTTCTTGAATTCTTTTGTTAGATTCTTCCTAATCCATGGCTAAACCATTACTTGTAAGTTTAGTCATGATCTTACTTCATAAAACTTAACATCCATATGAAAAATCAAAGTATTTTGCTAAGGATTTAGATATATACCTTTAGCTAATTTTCTTCCTTTTCTTTGTTTCATAGCTTTGCTTCCTCTATCATGCTCCATGGTTACATACCATTAGAGATATAAACAAAATACCTAAACATAATTAGGATTTTCAGATTTTTAAAGAAAAGTAAGAAATTTATATGAATTTAAGCTTAAGAATTATCTTATTTAGAATTTTCTTTCTTCCTTCTTTCTTCTTCTTCTTTCTCTTCTTTTTTTTTCTCTCTCTTTTCTTCCTCTCTTAATTTTCTGACGGGGGGAGTAGGAAATGAAGGGTAAGAAGGCTGATGAAAAGAGTTTATTATGCCAAAAATTGATAGTCAACAAAAGCAAACAAAACCGTAATTTTCTTCCCCCCTTTCTTCCATGTCTTCTTCAATGTTCCTCACTCGTTCCCCCATCACCCACACCCATCACATACATCTCTCTATTAATTATCAGCAGCCCACATGGGCTGCTTTCCAGAAAATTATTGTCCCAAGTGGGTCCCACTTCCAGCTCCTCTTTTATTTACTCGTTTGTCTGTTTAATCGCCTATTTGACCATTTTGGCTTCCAAAAATCAACTTTATCATGATTACAGTCAATCCCCACTAAATTTGACGTTCTGAACATCGTGGGAGTATCCGTTTCTTCAAATTCATCTTAAAATTTTGAATTGGACTTTTACCGAAAAATCAACCGTTAACTTTTTGACCAAAAAGTCAACCCCGACACATTTTGTGTTTTTAGTCTATTCTTACTATTTTCGACGTTCCGGACTCAACCGTCCAGTCCGCGTCTCCACATTCTACTCCGAACTCAAATTCGAGTTTTCTACCACTATTCTTGTCTTATATGCAATTATTCGCTTTCTTAGTTAGTTCATACTAATTAAATTAATTAGCTTGGACCAACTATTAATTTACATCCACTTGGCATAATATAATATATTAAGCCACTACATAAATAAATATATATTACATTCATATGTAATCTTTTAAAATAATGAGTTTAATTAACTATCTCATTTTATTAGAGCAAAATACATACATTAATTCACCAATATTAAGTAAGTGAAGTAATTAACTCGTATATGAAATTTAGTTCATAATAATTCTATCGTCGTTCAAGGCTCAATATTCAAATTATATTATTTCATAATATAATTTTAATTTAATCTCAATTAATTAATATTAATTAATTAATTTCATCCACTTTCTTTGGTGATTTAATTAACGATTAAATCTTATTTTCTCAATATATGTATATATTTCACATGTATATATACACATTTAATCCATTACACAAAATCATATATTTCGGATTATATATATGAAACACATATAATCTACTTTATCTCTTAATAAGAATTTTATTTATTAAATTCTTATTTTAAATTTCTGAAATATCTGGGATATTACAGGTTATGTATTGTGACAAGACTATATCCTGGATATCCACAAAGCAAACCATGACACCATGACAGCTACATCTTCAAATCACTCAGAGATTCTCGCAATACATGAAGCAAGTAGAGAATGTGTTTGGTTGAGGTCAATTATTCAACATATCCCAGAGTCATGTGGATTACCATCAATCAAAGAGATTCCTACAATTATGTATGAGGATAATGCTGCATGCATTGCTCAACTTAGAGGAGGATACATCAAGGGAGATAGACCAAAACACATTTCACCTAAATTCTTCTACACACATGAGCTGCAAAAGAAATGTGAAATAGATGTGCATCAAATTTAATCATGTGATAATCTAGCCGATTTATTCACAAAGTAACTACCAAATGCAACGTTTGCAGAACTTCGGAATAAGATCGGAATGCGTCGACTGAAAGACTTATCTCAACATTTTATCAAGGAGTAATGAATTACTTTTGAGGGGGAGACTGTACTCTTTTTCCTTAGTCACGGTTTTTCTTATCCCAATAGGTTTTTCCTGATAAGGTTTTAATGAGACAGTCAATTAAAGTATAATATATTTATGTAAGAGATGTACTCTTTTTCCCTTCGCTAAGTTTTTTCCCACTGAGTTTTCTTAACAAGGTTTTTAATGAGACATGATATTCTATCTTAAGAAATCAAGGGGAAGTGTTATAACATTATATGATTTCCTAAACATCTCAAGTCAATGGCTATAATTAAGCCATTAGTCTAATCCATGATTTGATGATTCTTGTTAATTTGTGTTTCACTTTTGTTGCCTATAAAAGACAACTTATCAAATGAAAGAAACTACGCCAAGAAAAAATTCCTAAAACTTCAATCTTGCATTTTTTGTTATTTCTTCAGTTCTATAACAAAATCCATTATCTAATCATTTCCAACCCAAGAAAAAGAACAATATTGCTCAATTTTTTTTCAAGATACAACACTTTCGACCTTGGTAAAATCAGGCTTCTTGGACTGAATCTCAGAAGAAAAAAAAAAAGGAGAAAAAAAAGGCAAAGAAGACCAACGAAAAACAAAAAAGAGAAAAACATCCTGTAAATAGATTAAAAAAAAAAACTCTTCTATGCATCATCATCAATCTCTACCAAAATTCTCTTGCAAGCTTCATAGCACATGAAAGAAATCCCGGCAGCAGGCACTAACTTCATGCAGCTAGGGCCGAGCCCTTTATACAAGCCCTGGATCCCTTCCTGTTCAAGAATGCTGGCAAGAGCATGAAGCACGTTATTGTATACTTGTCTTCCACTGACTGCGCCGACCTGCATGTGTTTATGTGCCACCTCAAGAGGGAACGTAGCGCTACTTGATATAGCACCGGCTGCAGATCCAATCAAGAGGGTTTCTATGTTGCCGATTTTCTCTTGCTTGAAAATTTTCCGGTAGGCTTTCCTTAAGGTGTCGTAAGCAAAGTAATTGGTTGCAGCGTATGGAATAACTCCGACTAGACTAGGGGTGAGGCCTCGGTAAAGCTCTCGGGGTCCCCCTTCTTGCAATATTTTTACGAATGCATCTAATAAACCATCGTAGGCATCCTTCTGCAAATACAAGAATTCTGTATTAGAATTATATTACTCCTTCTGTACCTTTTTAGTTAACGTTTTAGTATAAAATACAAAGATTAAGAAATTTAATTAATGCTTTGTTTGATTGATCAAAATGAATATCAAATCTTAATATTACCCTTCTAAATTCAATGGAAAGATGAATGAGAAACAAATTAGTATTTAATGTAGGGATAAAATGGAAAACTAAGTCATTAATGCTTCCTTGAAATCTACAAATAACAGATAAAAATGAACAAATTTCACTCTCTAAACCGACAGATAAAATGTAACGGAGGGAGTATTTTGAAGTTTGCCTCTCAAATTTACCTGTATGGTTAACCGAGTCTTGACTAATTCAAGTGGATATGTTATCAAGGTGGAGCTGACTCCAGCACAGGCCCCTGCCACCAGTGAGGCGGGGATAGGGAGCTTGGGTTGTTCACCAGGTTTGGGAGATAGGTTCTTGTTGACTGTATCATAAGCAAATAGCTGCAGAGTGGAGAAAAAGAAAGTAGATAAAAACACACTAAACGCCACAACTCATATCAGTAATGACAGGAAATCTGAGTTCTTATCTATTAAAAACACACAACAGGCACTAAAACATATCAGCAATAACAGGGAAATTTGAGTTCCTAAAGTATTACTCCCTCCATTCCACAAAAAGAGTCACATTTACCAAAAACTTTGCTCCGTAAAAAAATAGTCCACTTTTTAGTGGTAGTAGTATAAAATGACATAATATCCTCGAATTTGCCATCATTATTTCACTATCATACCACACTTCTAACCTACCCACTCTAGACATGGCATGATAGAAGGGTATATATGGAACAAAAATATATCCTAAATACTCGCAAATTTTTTAAATGAGACTCTTCTTGTGGAATGGGGGTAAAGAACGATGGAGAAATAATGCCTGATAAAGAATTAGGAATTCAAGACATAACATGAACAAATAATTATTACTAATATATCGCAAAGATGACCCATGCACGCATTCTAAATTATTTAAGATAAACGAAGAATTTACATTAAAAGGAAAAGAGAGAACAATAAAAGGAGGACAACAACTCAACGAGTCCTCCAACAGGAAGAGAAAATAAGTTTTTTGTGTAAAAAGTTATTTCATTAAAAAAATAATTTTTCATCAATGGACAATTATTTCTTTCAAGTAGGCAGATTCAATTTCTCTGAGCAAAAACTAGGTTAGTAAAAATCTGTACATTCTGGCCTAATAAAGCTATTTGTATTTTGTATAACTACAAACTGAATTAAAAAAAAAAAAAAGAAGTGATAGGGATCTTGCTTGGTAAAGAAGCTCTTTATTCGAACACCAACGGCTGGGCAAAACACTAGAGAGCCCATTTGATTAGAGAAAGGCACATAACATATTAATCCTTATTTCCACTCAACCTTACAGTTTTTTTTTTTTTGCTTAGTTTTATAGTACTCTATCTTCAGCATCTATATGGGAATTAAACAAATATATTGTGAAAATACAACTTAAAAATCCTCAAGAGTTTCAGAAGATATTCTTATTGGAGCCAACGTAGATTTCATAAAGTAAAAGAAGCATCTACATATTGCAAAAGCAAGGGTTTTTCAAAAAGTTTACCTGCAAAAAGAGATGCATTCAACAGTAAAGAAGGAAAAGTGAACGATGATACTGTGATTCATATATTCATAAATCATAAAAAAGTTATTTTGCATTCTTGGAGTCTGAAGTTCAGTAGACATCGATATTTGAACCTAGGAAAAACTTGTTTTCGTCCGATATGCACAACTAAGTGAAGATTAGAGGCAGGAGACATGTAAGATGAAGGAATGTGACATATGAAGGAATTATTGATGATATGATACATGAAGGCATTAATTAAAGATGTTATATATATATATATATATATATATATATACACACACACACACACACACACACATAATACACACACACACATATTATATATGATATGTACGTAGTCTAGCATCATTTTCTAATTCTGAAGGACTATGAAACTGAATATCCTACTTTTGAAAGACATGTCAGGCATCTTATTATTGAGAATAGAGCAAATTTAAGTGGAAATTGGTACCACAAAAGAGAGTTTTGTATTGTTGAAATGTTACCCAAAATGCGGATAAATATGGTTTGCATAACATGAATCGGAACTACAATGTGGTATGCTACGTAATCTAAGAAAATATGATGCGCTTGGGGGGTAGCTTTCTGGGAGTATAAAGGTTAGAGTCGTTAGACTTTCAAGATGGAGGCCTGGTTTTCTTTTAGAATGTGCATGATAGTAAATACTCCCTCTATTCCAAAATATAAGATCAATGTTGACTTTTAAAATTAGTCTGAGACATTTTCAAACTCAAAATTGACATAGATTCATTTAATTTTAGTCAATACAATGATGAATATTGTAGACTGTATGAAAAGTACTACTAATATAAGATTTGTTGTTTCACAATTTTTAATGAATCATATCAATTTTGAGTTTAAAAATGTTTTAAATTGTCTTTCAAAAGTCAACAATGATCTTATAATTTGGAGTAAAGGGAGTATTATCCAACATCATGGCAGCTATTATGTAGAAATTGAAGAATAGTAGCATCATATATAAAGACAATACTTTTGATCTGCACTATTATTTAACAATGTTGGTCAATCAAAACATGTATACACATCACAATGATCAAAGAGAATTTGAAAAGACCATATTAACTATATGTTTTGCTACTATCTACATTGTCGAGTAGGAGTTCTCTTGGATCGTTTGACTACTTTTAGTTATAAACATTACAAAATACAACTTATACGAATTCCTTTAAATTCTATAACAACGCACATAAAAAGTTTAAAATAATTTCATTTTCTAGTTTTATTTAATATAGTCAATTATTATTTTTATTTTGCAAAAATAAATGCCAAGAAATTTCCCTGTTTGCTACATGAAGACACGTTGCAATGGAACAGAACAGAAACACAGACCTCTATGCCTTCTTAATGAGTATTACGAGTAGGACCACATAGAAATCCATAAATGACAAAGTTAAAACATGATTAAATTTCAAACATGAATGGTTTCTTATTAGGCAACAGATGAATAACTAAACACATAAAACATGTTTGGATTGAGCGTTACCTTATATGGCTATACATAAGTGTTACAAATCCGTGTCATCTCTCTTTATAACATCATAAAAATGATCATAAACTGATAATGCAAAATCCAAAATGTAATATGCTTTGCCAACATGAATCCCAACATATTTGCTTTTTCTTCTGTCTACTGAATCATGTGATGATCTTACTACACCTATTTGGAAACAGTAATTAGAAGACCATCAAGTAGTTTCACAAAACCTATTAACATTAATTGTATCATCCTACATTGCTCCGGCCTTCATCATTATGGAACCCCCGGCAGTTAAATTTGTAGTATACAATTAGGAGTGAAGTTCACATATGAAGGTGAATAGTTTAAACATCATAGTATATACGACCATATCCATCCCACATGGAGCAATTACTCAATCAGCGACCAAAACAAATTGTAACAAGCAATGCCTGAATACAATAACCACTATGCCATAAAATAAAATAAAAATTGCAAAAGGAAAAGAGCAGATAAGTATTCACAAAGATAAAGCTGTTCAACCAAAAATGACAGCAAAAACACTCGAGGCCCAACCTCATGGTTGTGACCTTGTGATGCAAACCACCTAACAAAAACCAACGTAATGCTTTATCAGCCAATTACTTGCAAAACTCACCTAAACGAAACCAACTTAATGCCTGATTAATTACAACTAACATCTTATGTTTTACAAGGACAAACAACCTATTAGCATCTCTATTGCCTAAATAAACAAAATTTAACTAAGTACACAATTGAAATAAAAAGACATTATCTTTAGTTCTATAGCTTTGCTTGGCGCCACTCGAATAACATTAACCAGATTTCCCCTGAACAAACCTTTCCAACCTTCAGTTTGCATGATATTGTTAAACACTTCTGTGGTAGAGTGCCCACTACTCCCAACCATCAAATGAGTTCTTATTGTCTCCAATGGTGCTACTGCAGTCCTCGACACCGCCCCCGCAATGGCCCCACTCACCAACCTCCTCAATGAAGGATTAGCAATCTTAATCTTAAGTTTAAGCCCACCCTTCTTCTTCACAATTCCCTCCTCTGTAACACCAAAAATCTTAAAACCCTCAGGCAAAGACACATATTTCACAAATAAATCAGCATATGGAAGCTTTAAGCCGCCATTGCCATTGTTATCCCGGGAATTGGAGGAATTAGCACCAAAGCCCATGCCAGGCACTTGACCCACACTAGCAAATAAGCCACCAGGGTGAAAGTTACCATCTTGAAGACTCCATTGAAATCCCAATTGAGAAGAACTAGAGAACAACAACCCATCTCTTTTACCCTCCAAAACGTGCATATCTCTTTTACCCATTAATTCAAACCTTTCAAATAAACCCTCTCTGTGCTAGGGTTGAACAACAAACCCCAAGGTAAAAAACTATGGTTCTGAGCAATTTGTGTGTGACAAAGAAGGAAAAGAGTCGATTTTCGCCAAATGGGTATTCAAATAATCCATTTTTGGTAACTGGGTATTACATAAAATTGAAGAACAGGTTCGATTTCTTCAAAAGAATTAAGCAAGTACATTATGCTGCTGGGTCTGCGAGAAATACTCGGATTGTATAAATATCACAGAAAAGAGTATGTGAAAACAATGGATGGTTTGGTGAGGAAAGTGAAAACTGCTCCCCTTTCAGCCCCAGCAGCAACGGAGAGCGGCCTATGAATGTTAAAGAGTATATATAAATACACTGTTCACTCAACTGAAATGCAAACGCGACCCTCTAATTTGTATCCGTTTTGCAAACTTCACCCTCTAACGTTTAGTTTTGCAAAACTCTTCCTCTAAGTGTATTAATTGTACAAAACTCACCCTTTATATATATATATTTTTGGGTTAATTGCAAATTCAACCCCGAAATATACACTTTTTTTACTATTTGCACCCCGATGTTTAAACGCTCCCATCCTGCTACCCAAAGTACACATAAGTAAGCATGATGGACCCTATTGGAACATTCCGGTCAATTTGTTCGCTAGATTATGGCCACGTGTGACAATATAATATTTAAATAATGTTTACTGTATAAATAATGTACTTCAATTACTCAATTTGTACAAATACAGGAGAAATACTCAATTAACAAAATAAAGGTTCAAAAAAGAGGGATTAATGGTCGGTTGGTACAATTAGACTGATCGTTCATCTTCTAAGGCTCAAAGCGGAGTCAAGAGGGCAGAAATCGAGTGCGATTCACAAATTGATGTGAAAAGGAGGTGAGGAATTGGCTTTGATTCTTGCGATCAAGAGGGCATAAATCGAGTTTGATTCCACACTTACCATCTAGACTACAATAGAATATGGTTTGGGTACTAAGGTTGTTTGATTTTGAAGGTTTTGGCACCCCTTTATATCCGGGTATGTTATTTATTCTTATCTGAAGTGTAGAAACAGTATATATAGATGGTGAAGAAGCATATTTGCATGAATAAGTTGATAAATTTCTTGCATGCTCAATTTTGGCCGACAGTGGTGGTCCCATTTGTGTCTTTTTTGGTTTATCTACTTTGTTTTTTACATAAGTGGCAGTTGGGAATACTAAAAAAAAGTTTGTTGTTTTTTGTTGTCTTTTGTCTGTGGGTGTAGTTTTTTAATAAATTTAGAATCCCTATTTTTGTGTGCAGATGATCCAAATGCTCCCATTTTTTCGATTAAAATGGTTTATGGTGGAAAGTTTGACGAGAAAGGGTATGTGGGGGGAACAATTAAGTTTTTTTATTATGTCGAGTTAAATCATCTGAGTTACAGGGAACTGAGAAATATGGCAATGGAATTGGGTTTTGCTGGGGATTTATCATTTTACCACTTTGTGCCAGAGAAGGGTTATAGACGCCTTAATACTGTAAAAGATCTGTGTGTCATTAAGTTTTTTATTTCTGAATCAAAAGAAGTGAAGTGTGTATGGTTAGTGAAGAGCTTAGTAATGCAGAGGTAGGTAATGCAGAGCCAGGGGAAGAACAGGTTGGGAGCAATGCTAGGACAACTGATAAAGGGAAGGAAACGGTTGATGACTTCAGTGGTGGTGATAAAGACAATGGGAGTAATGCTGAGTGTATTGACACTAATACTGAGGACTCTACATATGTGACAGCATTTAGTGATAGTGCATATGAGGAGGATGATAAAGACTATGAAAATAATGTTGATAGTGATATTGAGTTTGATGGAGTAGGTGTAAATGACAAGGGGAATGGGAAAGGAAAGGAAAAGGTTGTTGACAAAGGGAAGGGAAAAGAGGGTGTTAGTGAATTGGAATATGATTTTGTAGAAGAAGACCTCATGAGTGAAGACATACCAAGAATGCAGATAAATGATGATGAGGATGGGCCTAAATGGCCTGTCTTTAATCTTGCGACAATGATGGATGATCCTAAGTTTGAGGAGGGGATGTTATTTGCAGACAATAAAGTTTTAAAGAAAGTTGTGGTAGCACACTCAGTGAAACATGGGAGAGCAGTGAATGTATACAAGAATGAGAAATATAGGGTGGGGTTCATGTGCACTCCCTCATGCCCATGGAAAATATATGTTGAGAAATTACAAAAAGAGAACACCTTGTAGATTAAGAAGATCAATTTGACACACATTTGCCCTAGGATCCACAAAATTAAGGGTGTGACAGCTGTGTGGTTAGCTGAGCAATACTTGAATGAGTTTAGAAGAAATCCAAAGATGCAAGCACCCACTATTGTGGAGACAGTATGGATGATCACTCCATTCAAATATCTCCATTGCAAGCATTCAGAGTTAGGGCCAAGGCTATGAAGATGATTGAGGGCAATCATTTGGAGCAATATTAATACTTGTGGAAATATGTTACTGAGTTAAAAAGATTGAATCCTGGGAGCACTATTTTGGTACAAACTGAGCCTGGTACCTTACTTGGTGGGAAACCTTTGTTCGAGAGGATTTATGTATGCTTGGGTGGGCTGAAGGAAGGATTTAAGCATTGTAGGTCTATAGTTGGTGTTGATGGAACATTCTTAAAAAGCACAAATGGAGGTATCTTGTTAACAGTTGTGGGTATTGACTCAAACAATAATATGTATCCAGTAGCTTATGCAGTGGTAGAGGGAGAAACATATGACAGTTGGTTGTGGTTTTTAGTATTATTAAAAGATGATGTGGGAATTGTGAATGACTATGGTTGGACATTTGTATCTGATAAACAAAAAGGATTGATTAAGGCATTTGAGGAATTAGTCCCTAACTCAGAGAATAGGTTTTGCTTTCAACATTTGCATCAAAATTTTGCAAATGCAGGGCATAGAGGAATGGTATTGAGAGAGTTGTTGTGGGATTGTGCAAAAGCTACACATCCTAAAAGGTTTAAGGACAACATGGAGGCACTAAAGAAAAAGAGTGTTGAGGCTGTGAACTGGCTACAAGATAAACCTGCAAGCCAATGGTCAAGATCACATTTTAGCACATACCCCAAGTGTGATATATTGACAAACAACCTATGTGAAAGTTTTAACAACATGATCAAGGGGGCAAGAGAAAAATCAATTCTGAGTATGCTAGAAGATATTAGAGATTTGCTAATGAAGAGATTAAACACTAACAGAACAGTATGCCAAAGATGGTTTAGGGACCTTTGTCCCAATGCACTTGAGAGACTAGAAAGAGCTAAGAAATATGCAGGAGATTGCATTGCTACCCCTGCAAATGACCACCTGTTTCAAGTAAGGACAGTGTATGGGGACTAATATACAGTTGATATAGATGCAAAGGGTTGTAGCTGCAGAAAATGGGACATGACAGGGATACCTTGCAATCATGCCATCTCATGTATGGTTTTCAAAAACCTAGACCCTGCATATTTTGTGAATGATTTGTACAAGATAAACACTTACAAGAAGATTTATGAGCCTTGTATAGCACTAATGTGTAGTGCAGACATGTGGGATGATAGCCAAGTGGAACATAATCTGAGATTGATGCCTCCCAAGTTTAATAAGATGCCTGGTAGGCCAAAAAACGATAAGGAAGATAAACAGAGATGAGATTGCAACTGGTTCTGGTAACTTAGGGAAAAAATTCCAAGACTCTCTCAGATGCAGAGTGTGTTGGCAATATGGTCACAACTCCAGGTTCCATAAGAAAAAACAAACACATACTGAGGGTGTGACGCCCCCAAATTCGGGTCTCCAATTACCCGGATCCGGTCATCACGATCCAACACATCATTCACCTTCAACAACATATATTAACTAAAAATGCGGAATATAACAAACATATGTTGTTCGTTGGAAAGGTGTTACTAGTCCCAAAATACAATAACCTTAAACACTTACACAAATCCATACCCTAATAACTATCAGGGTTTAAATTACATTGGTAATAATTATCTACACATCGGATAAAATCAGCTAAGTGAAACCTATCACTTGATCTTCTCTTTCCCTTTGCTCTTTCCTGACGACTCGGGTTTAGCTGCAATGGAGTCATGATATTGCAAGGATGAGCAACGAGTTTGCTCAGCAAGTTTAAGGTAAAACAATAAGGAATATATCATGATGAAACAATAAGGAATATATCATGATGAAAGGGATATAGAAAGAGAATTCAACAATTATCGGAAGCAAGAACATTAATAGCTTTTAGAACAAGTGATAGTCAAGTAGACTTTGAACAATAACTTCCAAAGGAGTCAATAGCTAGTTGACCCTCTGGTTACTGGCTACAGAATAAGTACTTGAGGGGATCAGCCTCGCGTACGCTATGTATATGCATAACATTTAACTCTGCTATTTGTACCTTATATACGGTACCTGGGGTACTCCCCTATAATAAAGGGGTGTTCATACAGTCTAAGAATCTTTACCATCGATTGGTTCAGATAGCTTTTATAAATTTTCACATACTTGTCTGACCGAACAAAGGTTCAGACCTAATCATGAATAGTTCGTAAATCTCGGAACTTTAATAAATGTACGAATTTAAATGCACGAGTGCGAATGTCAATAAATACATAGAGGTGGAATAATTTTAAAAGTAATTAGACCACTTAAAGCATGCTTGGAGATAAGATTCAAGCTTAAAGAATAACTTGCAACAATATATACCTTTTTGCACGAGTTAAAAATAGTGCATAAGGTTTAAAAACTTGCTCAATGTAAAAGTTGAGTAAGATAGAACTTGCCTGATTGCTCAGCTACAAATAAATTTAGCTTTAATTAATTGATCTTGGATAACCTATCAGTTGATAAAGTTGGTTTATCCATTAGCATTGCATAACCGTATATCGATACACTCTCTTATGCTATTTATTTAGCAGATAAACAATTCACCAATTACATTTAATTACCATCTAATCATTAGCTAAACAGAAATTAATTTAATGGCCTCTAGCTATTATTTAAAAGTAAATACTAGTTAATCATGGTTACCTATCATTTGAGTACTCAACTATTACCCTAATTTGTCTCTAAATATGGGTTAACAATCCTTATTTACCATTAATAAAATAAATAATAAATTTATCATGGTTTAATAACAACTAGTTGATCACTTATTTAATTTTATTTACACTTAATTACTATTCACCCTTAAGGGTAATTGAGTAACTATTATTCTTGTTCCTTATTCAACATTAATTAAATACTTAATGTATTAATTCTACACACACTTAATTATTATTAAATATTTATTGAATAATTATTAAGTGTTTATTATCTTTATTTATTAAGGGCCACAGATAAATAACTAACTTATTAATCTCACTCATACTTAATCATTATTTCATTAATGATTAGGTAATTATTATCCTTATTAAGTATTAACTTATTCATACCTAATTATTATTAGTATTAATTAGATAATAATTAGATATTTATTATCTTTATTTATTATTAACAAATAATTATTTTATTACTTTTATTCACACTTAATTATTGTTGATAATAATTAAATATTTATTGTTTATTGATAAATAACTTATTCATGCTTAATTAAATATTTAGTACCTTTATTTATTATTATTAAATAATAATAATAAATAATTACTTTATTAACTTCATTCATTATTATTTAATATTAATTAAATAATAACTAATTATTTATGTATTACTTATTAATAAGTAATAAATAATTAATTTATTAATTCTATACATACTTAATTATTATTTAATATTAATTAAATAATAATTAAATATTTATTATCCTTATTTATTATTTAGTGATAAACAATAAATAATTAATTGATTAACTTTACTCATACTTAATTATTATTTACAATTAATAATTAAATATTTATTATCTCTATTTATTATTTATTGATAAATAATAAATAATTACTCTATTAATTTTATTTATTAGTTATAATAACTAATTAGGTTGTAAGTGTATTATTAGCTAAATTTAATAGCCAACAGTTAAGCTACCAATAGTATATTCGATTAGTAGTTTACACAACCCATTTCCTTCAATCCCATTTCAAGCTAATAAAATTATTACCCAACACAACAAATCCCAAACACTAATTATCACACCCAAAAGAAACCAAGGTTTGATTTATAATTCATATTGCTGGCCAAACAATTGATACCTAGCAATGAAGACTGTTCATTTGAGCATTACAACAAACATGTGATATGCGTTCTACAACACGAAACTGTCCTAATTGCAGTGTAAATTCACGTTACCAGAACACTGAAGTTCTTTGATACACAGAGGTTTAAACCCAAACAATTTAACACAATACCCTAATACAATGTATATCAACCAACAACAGAGAATATACTTCCCAATACCATTAATAACACAATACCAGATTTCTAAATCCAATAAACCAACACAATACAGTAGCAGACTTGCAAACCCAAACAAGAACAACCTAATACAATAATCACAACTAATAACCAGAGAAGGAAAACATTTAAAGCCTAAATCATAACAACTGTTATAGCAGTTTACTGCTATACCTTGGATTCGTTCGACTTGCTGCCTTTCTTCTTCTCCCACAATACTCGATCCAACCAGACATTCACAGTAGCTACTTCTCTATATTTTTTTTTTCTAATTTGGACTCACAAACAAAGGGATTCGGCAGCTTGGTCTAGGGCAGGAGGGGTTCAATTTATAGAAGAAAAATTACCCAATTTGGCTGGGTATTACCCCAATTAGCAAATTAAGGACCGTCGGGTAGAGGGAGGTAGCCGTCCGATTGTACCTATCAAGTCCACTGACGTCGCCGGCAGCCCTCGAGCCGTGTATCTCATCGGTCGTTTTCGCCGAATTTCTGGGACCCTTGGTCCGTGCCGCGCGCTCGGTCGTCGACGTCTTTCCCCGCTCCGACCGCTGGTCGCTCACGCTGCCGCCGGCGCACGCATGGCGTCTCTCTCCCGTCACTCGCTGGGTCTGGTTGATTGAGTGAGGGCTTAGATCGCTTCTTGCTCGACTGTTGATTTGAGGTGTTAGGGTTTCCCCCTTTTCCTTTGCTCGGTTATCGCCCCCCCCCCCCCCAAATCGATTTTTCGCTGCTTTGAAACCCCTCCAAATTTAATTTACCGGTTGTCCCAAATTGATGGACCGACCCAGTTGCAATTGGTTGAACCGACTGGACTAACCCGACTGGAAAGAAAGGAAATGGGCTCAACCCATTAGGGTTGGGCTGGATGAATTAAATAGAACGGCCCAATAGGAATAAAAAGAAATTGGGCTCAGCCCTATTAAATTTGGGTCAATTGAAATAAAAAGAAGATAGTCCAACTTATTTATTAAAATTATTAACACTATGCTCTTAATATTTAAATTGAATTAAATAATTCAATTAATTAATTATTTATAGCATTTATTTCAACAATAATTCCTCATGCGAATTATTTAAATCCGATAATAGTAAAATGAATTTATTTATTAATTTTCTTCCAAATTTTCTTGCAATTAAATTCTTACGGTTAACTCATTAATTTATTCAAACTATTAATGAGCCCCTTTAATGCAAAGAAAATTTATCGGACCATATATTTATATAATTAAATAATAATACCTATATGGATCCAATTAAATTCGTAAAATTAAATAAAACGAATTTCATATATTAAAATAAATTAGTACAATGTTTAAAAATTCCTGGACATTACAGAGGGAGAAGCAAGGGAATATGCAAGAGTAGAAGCAAAGGAAGAAGCAAAGGAAGAACCTATTGAAGTGGAGCTAACACAACTTAGCACTGATGAGTTTTCAGAGTCACAACAACATTCAATACCTCAACTGCAACAAAGAGCAAAACTGCAAGTATGTAATCCCAAACAACAACACTCTATACATTTACCTTTGTTTTGGGTTTGTTTATAACTTTTGTTATTTGGATGTAGGTGAAAAGGTTCAATCCTCATAATGAGCTACAGAAATCAGTAAGGGTCTAGTTAATGTTATAATGAATTTACTTACTATGTATATTTATTGTGAAATTAACTATGTTAACCTAACCTATGTAGGTTGGGAGTAATGAGGGGGGTTCGAATGTAGTTAATGCTCCAAGACTTCAAAGTCCTGTCAAGTTTAGAATGCCTCCAGTAGGTGTTACTATACCAGACAGGAACTGGTTGCTGGCTGGTGTACCACAAACTCAAGACACTTTCAAAGGGACACAAATTCTGTTTAAGGGGGGAAAAAGTATGTAACACTAAAGAATGTGACGTTAATCCTCCATGAATGCCAGTCAACTGATACTGAGGTTTGCAACAACAAGAAGAACAAGATAAAATGAAGGTTTATCACTTTTCAGCAGTCGACTCTTATATTAATACTTTTGGTCTTATTAACTAGGGTGCTGAGTTAATGCTTTTGCTCTTATTAAGTAGGGTGCAGACTTGTCTTTTGGTCAAACATGTGAAATTTGACAGTATGTAATTATTACAACTGAACTCATTAGTTTGCTTGCTTGTGCATTATGCTGGGAATGTTTTGGTTTATTAGACATGTGAGATTTCTACTTGCTTGTGAATTAATCTACAGATTTTTTTTTGGTTTATTAGTCATGTGGGATAACACCAATGCTTGTGATTTATGCTGAGAATTGTTTTGGTCTATTAGTTTGATTTATGGTGGGAATGTTCTGACAGTGTTTTGGTTAATTAGTCATGCTCTGTTTTTGTTTTGTTTTCATGTGGGTTTGTTTTTCCTATGTTTTTAAAGTTTTACTTTCATTTGAACTCTGTTTTTAAGTGCTCTGTTGCAGGAGGAAAGGAGAAGGTTTTGTTTTGCTCAAGTTGCTATGCCATTTGCAAAGATGAGGAACAATCAAACTTTTAATTCAATTTCATGCATCTGATTGTCATTACATAAATTTAGTCAGTACTACAATTACATAGCATGATAATCCATGTTACAATTATGATAGCTATGTATATCTTTTCTCTTCTTAGTAGCTTTTTGATTTCATCTTCAATTGCAGCAACTCTCCCCACCAATCCATCATCTGTTGGAGGTTCATACCACCGAAAGAAACCACATCCATGCTGAAAGAATTGAAAATTTTGTTAGTCCCAAACGGTAGCTTAACAGGATGCGCACAGAAGAATAAGAATAAGAAGATTTCTGGGAAAGCTTACCCCTATGGATTGGCAAGATAGAAACCTTCTCCCCGGATTTTGCTCGGTGTATGATGTTCTCAACACTGCCGGAATATGACAGTGAAAAAACACCGCAACCATTAAATGTTTATAACTTTTGCTCTTTCCTCCTATCCTTCTCTACCCTGACATGGGTCTTCTTCTGCTCTTATGTGGAAATATATGTATGATATATATATATATATATATATATATGATTTGGCAGGAAATGCGCACAGTGGTTGGAGGGAACTGATGTTGGAGGGAGTACTTTATTATATTAATAAATATTAATGTACTACTTAATTAATCAGGAAATCAACTTGTATTAGTAGATATTAAGGTTCTATATAGTCAACTGTATAAAAATCTGGTCAAATCCGTATTATACATAGACCACCGGAACACGTGACAGTTCCGGTCACATTTTTTGTCGGAAATTTCAAAAGGGTCACTTATGCTTACTTATGTGTACTTTGGGTAGTGGGATGAGAGCGTTTAAACATCGGGGTACGAATGGTAAAAGGGTGTATACTTCGGGGTAGAATTTGCAATTAACCCTATTCTTTTTGGTTAAAAATCCTTACATAGTCAAATTATTTCATCTAATTCATCATTTAAAAATTTTAACTTTAGAATAGTCCTTTTATTTCACTCAAACGACTTCTAATTAGCAAAAAAAAAAAATCCACAATACCATAAAATTTAGAATCCTAAATTATTTAATGCATATATCTCATTCTCTATATTTGCTATATCCCAATTGATTATTATTTTATTTTGATAAATATCTCGCACACAAGACCTATATTAAAATGTCAATCTTATTCACGATTTTAACATCTATCGTCATCATTAAATATTTCGTTCAATACTACAATAAAATAGATTATTTGAATTATATAAACATGTATGTGTCGATCAATTTTCCTCATTACTAACACAACAAGAAAATGTATCAAAGGCGATAAACCCAAAATAAAATAATAATCGATTAACATATAACATAGACAGATAGTGAGATGTATGAATTAGGCTATTTAATGTTGCGTATATATATATATATATATATATATATATATATATATATATATATATATGTTGGTATTATGAATTTTTTTTTACTAATTGAAAGTCGATTGAATGAAATAAAATGAGTATTCTAAATGTAAGATTCTTAAATGATGAATTGAAGTGAAATAATCTAAGTATATGAGGGTTTTTAACAATATATATATATATATATATATATATATATATATATATATATATATATATATATAAGGTGAGTTTCGCACAATTCATATACCTTAGAGGGAGATTTTGTAAAAATAAAAGTTGAAAGGTGAATTTTACAAAAAAAAGGTACAAATATAAGGGTTATTTTTACATTTTAGTCTTGTTCACTCACAGGTGTATGAATTTATGTATGTATAGAGTTATTGGTTGATTTGATGTGTCCCTTGGTTTTGTGGTTTGGGCATTTGATGGGCTATTTGGCATTTCACATTTATAATTTTGGTCATATTTAGGCTACTAAGTTTGAGTCCAAAAGTTTCAAAAAGAGGGAAATTAGATTCATTGGATCTGTGAGATTTAAAAAGGATGGAAAATGAAAAGTTCCGGTCCAAATGTACTAAATTCTTAATGTAAGATTAGTCAAATTGAAGTCCATCATCAAATACTTTGATAACAAAAGAATGATTATAAAAAATATATATAAATGATGTGGTTGATTGTGATTGATTATTATCACTAAGTCCACTCATAGATCAATAACTAATTACACTTTGTCATATTATTTTATAAGTCATTTTTTATAAGATTCTTTTGTCACCGTCTCCATCAAATCACTATCTATATAATCGCAATTTCTAACAGACACACCATCAAGGACTACCGTTCTAATAACATCTGTAACAACTATACCCGGCACGAGTCTGAATCAAATATCAAATGTATTGTCCCAAGAATACCTTATATACCCTCCCGAAAAGTAATGACATTAAAACTCTTTATAGTAACTTTAAATCTTATATACAATATGATAGTATTAAAAATACAACGATACCCGAATAATACTGGCAATTACTGGTAGGCAAGCCCAAATTTAAGCCCATGCAACAGAATAGGGAACATCTAGGGCGACCATGCCGCACATGCTACATTATTAAACCAGTACATCGATGTTTTGGATCATTGGTCTGCATGCTGTAGATTTCTGATATAGAGGATCCTCTTAACAGAGGCAACTTTAGAGCATACTTTCATAAGCAATAAAATGATTGTTTATGTATTAAGATATATAAAGTACTCTTTCAGAAAACTATAAAGGAAATTTAGAAGGCCATAAGATATAGTGAACACACAAAAGTTTTATTGCTCGGCTAAGTCTCCCTTACAAATGATACATAGCTTTCCTTTTATAGTGATGGAGAGAAGAAACCAAAAAATAACATACAATACACACCTTAATTATTGGTGACTCTACTTTTTCTAAAGGAGAGCATCCAAGGTACATGTTAATACAATGCATATTTTGGATTTGATGATGATTCAATGTATATTTGTAACTGGTAATTTTTGTAAAATCCTTATAATGAAAATGGTGTAAAAGGACTTAGATTAGAAGATCAAACTTGTTAGTTTGATCTATTTCGTTGAGTGAATATAATGTATAGATCTTAAGTCAATAGACGATCGTAAAACAAGCAGCTGAAGATCGCAGAGTCTGCTGAAGATCATAAAGTTTACTAAGGATCATAGAGTTTAATGGTGGTCGTAGAGTATCTAGCTAAGCCGACTCTATAATTGGTAAGCTCTACGATCCTAAGTAAACTTTACGATCTTCAGTAGACTCTGCGATCTTCAATGTACTTTACGATCTCCAGCTGCTTGTTTTACGATCGTTTATTGACTTAAGGTCTATACATTATATTCACTCAACGAAATAGATCAACATAACAAGTTTGATATTCTAATCTAAGTCTTTTTACACCATTTTCATTATAAGGAATTTACAAAAGTTATATTGGTTACAAATATACATTGTATCACAATCAAATCCAAAATATGCATTGTACTAATAATCTCCCCCTATTTGATGATGACAAAACCAGTAGTTTGAAGCAGTCATCAATTCTAAGACGCAATTAATTTGATACTAAAAAATTTAAACGTGACTTACATACAGTGAGCAACTGGATTTCTAGAGAGAAAAAATGAATTTATTGATGAAAAATAATTTTACATAGAGTAAAAAAAAATTAATTTTTTTTTACAACACAACTATCGATTTACCTCCTACCTCTTCTACTCCTTGGCGGATCTTTTCTTTCAGCTTCTCTCCTTCTAAGATAGCTTTCTCTCCCTTCCTATGCTCTTCTTTGAATTTCTTTAAATGAGTCTATGGGTCTAAGATCTGGCATGTCGAATCGTTCTTCCCCTTCTATGTGAATTCCTTGAAGAGTTTTGTTCATGAAGGTTGGGTCACTGGACGGGAGTCGTGAGCCAATAGGTGTTACTGCACTTGACGATCCTGGCCTAGATAAGGAAGATTGGCCTGTTTGTCCACTTGACTGTCCTTGGCCCAGAGGTATGGCTTGAGGTGCATAAGAGATTTTAGAGGGATGAGGAGGAGCGATTAATGATTATTGAGGTCGTCTCCTCTTTCCCTTTTTGTGAGCATCTCTTTTATTTCATAAAGCATTTACTTCTTCAGAGAGTTGCTTGATAGTGTTAACCAGTTCTTGCATTTGGCTTCTGGACAAAGAGATGTCATCTCTAGACTCTTGAGACCTGGCTTCAGCTTGATCGCGCTGATGGTGAACAAGTGCTATAGCATTATCAGTCCTTTCCATTGACTAGCTAACAAGACTCTTGAAGTCGAGCAGAGAGGAACTCATTGAGAAAACTTTATCTGAAAGGTGCTTGATAGATTATGCTGGTGTTCTAAAGAGATAGAACTACTGCTTTATGCTAAGCAATATTTTGGAAGTAGAGTTCATCACGCTTGGAGAGGTTTTCGATACTTGTAGGTAACTATGTAGGGAGTGATATATTTGATGAGGATGTTATTGATTTAGAAGAGATGCCACCATATAGGGAAGAGGATGATGAGGTACCATTGTATCCAGTCTTTGATGCTAACATACACATGGAAGATCTCACTGAGCTAATGTTTGAGGTTGACATGCTTTTCAAGGACAATAAGGCTTTCAAAGATGTAGTAAAAAATCATTCCATTGCAGTTGGTAGGACAATTATCCCTGTAAAGAATGAAAAGTTCAGAATTAGAATGAAATGCCAAAAAAATTGCCATTGAGTTATCTATGCTTCTAAATATAAGGATGGTGAAGATACAGTCCAAGTGAAAAGATTTGTAGGGGAACATAGTGGTTGCACTAGGGAGGAAAGTGTGAGGCACATGACTTCTGAGTGGTTGGCCAAGAATTATATAAATGAATACATTATTCATCCAAACATGAAAGTAAATAAGTTTAAAAGTAATGTGCTAAAGAGACATCAATTAGGTGTAAGTAAGCACAAGGCTTATAGAGTTCAAAAGAGAGCCAAGAACATGATTGATGGTACAATAAGTCAACAGTTTGTAGTCTTATATAACTATGCTGAAGAATTGAGGGTTAGAAATCCAGGCACTACAATTGTCATATCTCCTGTTCAAGGCACTTTAGCTACTGGGAGACCAGTATTTGAGAGAATGTATGTGTGTCTAGGGGCTTGCAAAGGGGAATTTAAACACTACAGGCCATTGATAGGGTTAGATGGTTGCTTTCTTAAAGTGCCATATGAAGGGATTCTATTGAATGTTGTAGGAATAGATGGAAACAACATGTTTCCAATAGCTTGGGCACAAGTTGAATCAGAAAACACTACCTCTTGGACTTAATTTATTAAACTACTGAAGGATGATATTGGGACTGTCAATGAAAGTGGTTACACTTTCATCTCAGACAAACAAAAGGACTAATTAGAGCATTGCAAGATATGAGTCCAAATTCTGACCATATGTTTTGCTTCATGTATATGTACAATAATTTTAGGTATTTAATTTTGTTAATTCAGCAATTTTATTTAATTCTTTACAATGCATCACCATAAAAACTGATACTAACTTATACTAATAGTTTCTGATCCACTTATAGATGTGCAGGCTATAGAGGATTGTCTCTTAGAGATAAATTATGGGATTATGTTAAAGCAACCACTGAAGTCACTTTCCAATAAGTCATAAAGGCATTGAAGGCAATGGATGCAAAGGCATGTGCTTGGTTGGATGACAAAGATCCCATTCACTGGTGTAGGGCTCATTTTAGTGTCTACCAAAAGTGTGACATGTTGTGTAACAATTTATGTGAGGTATGCACTTCACTGCATTTACTAATTTTAACATTTTCATTTCACTACATTTTCATTGTAACAATGTATGTGTAGGGCTTATTTCACTGCATTTTCATTGTTAAAAAATAGGTGTTCAACAGCAAGATTGGGGGTCCAAGAAATAAACCAATCCATGGCTTGATGGGAGGTTTAAGAGAATATTGTATGAAGAGGATGCAACTGGCTAGGGATAGGCCTCTCAAATGGAATACCAGATTGATATGTCCATCAATTGTTGAGAAGTTAGACGCATTAAAAGAGGATTCAAGAGGATGTATCCCCACTTATGCAGGCTATAGCAAGTATCAAGTCATTGAAATGTGTGTGGATTAGTTTGCTGTGAACTTGGAGACAATGGAGTGCACATGTAGGAAATGACAACTAAATGGCATCCCTTGTACTCATACCATATGTGCAATATTCAAGCAGCAAGAGGATTCCCAATCATATTTCAGTGACTGGTATAATGTATACACTTATAAACAAACATATGTGGGGATTATAAATCCAATGCCTTTATCAGAGTTTTAGAAAGATCAAAATCTCCCACTTATACAACCACCTGCATACACTATAAAAACTGGGAGACCACAAAAAGTAAGGAGAAGAAGCAGAGGTGAAGTAGGGCCAAATCCAACAAGGCTCAAATTAGCACCTTATCAAGTTAGATCCAAGAAATGTGGTGAGCATGGTCATAATAAAAAAAGATGCAAGAAAGGATGACAATGGAAATAATGAGGCTACAAGTTCCCAACCATCTGCTCCAAAGAGAAAGGAAATTAAAACTCCCAGTAAGTTTTTTCAACCCTAGCTCACCTATATACATTATACATTGCAATATTGATTGATTATTGATTGAAGGTGAAAAGGGCAGCCCAACCAACCAATGCATCACAACCACCTACTGCAAAGAGGAAGGACAAACTCCTAGTAAGCACCTTAAACACAAGAGAATATTGTTGCATTATATTTGGTTCCTAAGCTTATGAGGATTCATTGATTGTATATTATTTATTGAAGGTGAAAGGGGCATCATGGCATCACAACTAACCAACACATCAAATTCAACATCCAAGGCAGGACAACCAAATGGAAGCAAAAAATTTGTTTCATTGAAGAATCTCCACAATGCAATGGATTCAACTAGAAAAAAGTACTAAAAAGTAGTATATCAATTAGTTTTGGTACAGTTATGACATTTTTGGGGCTTGAACTAGATTTTTTGTTAATATCTGTCAATAGTATTAAGCAAGGATGTTTGTACCCACTATAGGAATAATATGAAAATTTTTTGGGGTTTGAAATGGGGTTTTTTGATAATTTTTGTCTCCACTTACTAAACTAGAATGTGAATATCTAGTTAGACAATAACAGTTCAATTTTAAGGGCATGAAGTATGTAATCTTTGTTAATATCTGTCAATAGGCTATGCCATAGCTTGGATTACTTATGTATATCAATGATTGTTGGTTTTAATTATATATGTGAATGACAGTTGGTTTTTACTTATGTATGTTAATGGTAGTTGGTTTTTAATTATGAATGTGAATGACAGTTGGTTTTTATTTATGTATGTTGTTAATGGCAGTTGGTTTTCACCTTATGCATCAATGCTTGTTGTGCTTTATACAGTTGGTCATTTAATGTAGTGTGTTTGTGACTAACACTTTGTTTTTACTACCAGTGTGTGCTTTTTGACTGCAACCACAAAATGAATGCATTCTGTGCTTTCCTACAATACCTTTTCTTACCATCTAAAGGCAGAGGTTAACTTGCATCTGGTTGTTTGATATGAGTACTTAAGTTCTATTTGATTCATTTTCAGGGCTCATTATGGCAATGTAATGCATTTAATGCAGTGCTTGTTTGTGACTGAAACAAGTGTGTAGTGCTACATTATAAGATTAATGCTATTGTATGGCTTGTTAGGTTATATTGTGGCTGCAAAAATGTGTGCTTGTGCTAGATTTAACATTTACGCATTAGTGGTTTTTACTTATGCTACTTATAACAAACCTCATTTGATGATGAAAATCATACTTAATTAATATAAATGCATTACATTACATAGATCATGGACTGCATTTGGAACATGATTACATAGTAGCTAGTTCATTGCCAATGGTTATGGTTTTAAAAAGCCAAATTAAGATCGCAAAAATAATTACTGATGTTAGGCATCTATTTCTAGCTCTTTGTTGTCTAACCTGTTCTTCTAGTTGGTTGTTCCTTCTCAAGAGTCCGGGTATTATCTGCCTAGCTCTGTCTCCACTCGGAGGGTCCAACCAAACAAAGAAGTCGCATCCATTCACCTGGAAAAATTCCATTCGTTTCTAAGATGAATAGAAATGACAGACCAAACAAGAATTGAAAAGAAGGATTCAAACTTACCCCTTGGTTCTCACAGCGATAGAACCTTCGACCTGGATTTGCTTCAGTCCATGAAGTGAGGACGATAGACCTTATACCGTAATAACAAGTTATGTCCATGATGTGACGCCCCCAAATCCGGGTACCTCAAACCCGAATCCGGTGCTACACGGTACATCCCATTCCATACAACATAATAGACATGAATGTAATTACTATATTATTACAACACGTCTTACTCTCAATCCCAGGTTCTATTACCATAACATCAATCCAAATACATAATAAGTCTTAGTATTACAACATCTCTAATACAAATAAACTATGACGCCATCTAGACGTTCATCTTGCCCTTTCCCTTGTCCTTACCGGAACCTTCGGCCCCGCTCGGACTTAGCTGCAATGTTTAATATAAAGCAAGAATGAGCATTCAATTGCCCAGCAAGTATAACAGTTGAATAACAACAATATCATCAATAATATCATTTCCCTTCGACAACTGAACAATAGTTGTGAAATATTCTGAATAAACAGGAATCATACTTTGCTTTCGTTTTAAAAATATATTTTTGAAACGACATTGAGTGGTCATAAGACCTTGAACTTTCTTTTGCTTTCTTGAAAAGGTACACAGCATTATAACTGCAAACCGTCTTACTTACGAGCACTTCTAGGTGATCAGCCTATTGTACTCTATGTTGATCAACACTCTAGCTGGAAACGACTATATGCGTTTGTTTTAGGCGCTCGATGCCTTGTCAGAATAACTGACTAAAAACTGCCCCTGATATTAGGGTTGTTCATCTCATTCATGTCTCGGAATCCTAACCAAAACAATTCGGTTGGATAGCTCTACTTACTCATAAATAACATTTCAAGGATTTATTATCAAATCAATAAAATATCTCAATATCTGTCTAGCCGAAACAAATGGCATCGACGTTCTCTATAACAGTTCATATATATGTGAACTTGAAAGCTTCAACAATTTATGTCATAACATAGCTCGAATACTTGTGCAAATACTAAAAGATTTACATAAGTAAGGAATTCACACAACCATATATGTATTGCGTAAATCGGAACTTCAAACATCGCATGAGAGTCAAGAGAATATAATCAAATGAATCAAATAAACTTGCACAATATACGTCTCTTGTATAAGATACGAAACTTGCATTCAATACTGAAAATGAATGAAGCTAGAGAACTTGCCCAACACAAAGGTTAGACAAGGGTTTAGGAAACTTGCCTTAAGCGCTTGCTACAAGTTGACGTTAATCGTCCTTCAAATATGTCCTCTTGAGCTTGTTCTAAGGTTGCTAATGAGCTAAAGCCAGCTGCTACTATACTCCTTCTTCTTCCTCAAATCACCCGTGAACACTCTCTTCACTATTTTCTCTCAAGTTTCAGCTATCTTACTAAGCAACAATCAAAGGAATGGATGTATGGCAAGGGAGGAGTATTTATAGAAGAAGAACTGAGCTTCAAGGATGGGTTCAAGGCTGAGCATGCCAGCCATGGCAGCTCCCAATGCTCGGGTAGGAGAGCTTCGGCTCCTCCAAGGTGTGGTCAGCCATTGGGCTCTCCCCCTCCCTTCTCCCGAGTTTGCTTTCTGACATTCTTCCTTCACCAAATGTAGAAATGCTTCTCCCCATGCTCTTCCCACGTTCTTGGCACCCTCCTCCCTCTCTTCCTCTCCTTCTCCCGTACTCTTCTCCCACCTTCAAATGACCAGCTGATTGCTATAACCCATTTCCCTTCATGGGTCATGGGTTTGGGTCATGGATGGTGGGTTTGGTTCATGGATTAGGTCCATGGGTTTTGGGCTTCACTTAATAACCTTTTGGGCTTCTCTTGGACTCCAAATTTAATACCAATTGGGCTTCTAATAAATATCCAATTGGGCTCAAATAAAATTCCACACTTGGATTATTAACCCCTCTCATTAACGCTTTGGCGAAATTATGAAAAGTCATAAAATCGAAAAAGGCGTCTTTTGCATAAATAGCGTTTTAGCGCTATTTCTCTAATGATTTAATCAACTCCAATAAAAAAATAATAACAATCAAAAATTATCACATACATATCATATGTAGTAATAAAATATTCATACCCATAACACGGAATAGTATTAATAAAAGTTCAATTTATTCAATAAAATTCATAGGCTCGCGTTACAAAGCTACCCGCGATCCGCGATCGTTACACATGAGTTCTTTCTTCTACCTTTCTTCTCTCTTCTCTTTTCTCTATCCACTCTCTTCTACCTTTCTTCTTCTCCATTCTGTTTTTATTTCCTGCCCAATTTGGTTGGATACAAGGGATATAAGCTGGTTGAGGTTCAATTTTGGAGGGAAAAAGTTAATTTTCCCTCCTTTTTCTTTCAATTTATGGGTTATACTAACTATACCCCTCATGTCTTAACAGACCGTCAGTCGGGTGGAAGAAATTTGACGCGGGGACGGCTTTTTATTACTAATATAAGTTGGAGGGTGATTTATGCTAAAAATAAAAGTTGGAGAAAGGGTTCATAAAAAACATGTAAATAGAAGGGTCAGATATGCATTTCAGTCTCTAACGGTAACCTATAGTCCCATGGATCTTGAAAATCCTGATAAAGTGGATCAGAAGGACTGCGACAAGAGGTTTGATAACTTGTATCCAATTCATTAGGGTAATACTCTAGATCTAAAAGATTAGGAGAATATCGCCGATTTTTTGGATTACTTTTAATTTTCTAAAAATGAAAATCTGATCTCATCTGTCTATCATATTCTCTTGGAAAATTGTTATCCTATGGTGCTTGGGTTCTATAAGGCTATATTTCTCGTGCTTGGTAGTGTTTTCTGCTTGAATTGTAACATTCAGGGAAAAGCTGACATGTCCATTTCTACAAGAAAATGATTCCCTATGAGATGGAATTCAAACTTCTCAATACCTCTTTTGACTGCTAGCACTTCTTTGTAAGTGGAGTGATAATGCATTTCCGAGTCCTTGAATCTGCCACTTTTATAATCACATTTTTGTCTTTTTCCATCTTTTTCTTTAAGCAAGATGATGAGTGGGTTTTATACCTGTGAATTAGATATATCTTAGTCTTATTTCTTTACTATCTTTGAGTATTTTTAGTGTCATTTTACTTGTTTATGCATTGGTTTTGTAGGAAACAGCTTCAGAGGGTTAAACGAGGGAAATTGGAGCTTAATGGCATTTCTGTAAATTCTGGGTCAGAGTTCTCGCCGGGGCGAGAATCTTAGGCTTAAATTTCTCGCGCGGGGCGAGAATTCGCGGAAAGGAAAAAAATATTGTAATTCGGTTATTTTGGAAAGTTGAGTTGGAATTGGAGTCTTTCTGCTGATTTGATTCAGAAACTATAAAAGAGATAGGGAGAGATGGAAATAGAGAGGAACATACATATATACATACATATACATAGATACATTCATAGTGACATAATTACGCAAGGATGGAGATATAGAGCTGAATTGAGAGATTGGAGACTGAAAAAGCATCACAAGGAATTTAGATTAGAGACTTGAAGATTGAAGAACTTTTACTGAGTTTTTCTTATCCTCTATCTTATATTTGCAATTTAATTGTGATGACTTATTTGGGATTCATGATTTCTATTTTCAGTATGAACTAAATTTGCAATTAAGGCTACAATTGAACCTTTTATGTTCATGGATTAATTATCTATTTAATTCTAGTTATTATTTCATATCTGTCTATCACATTTTGTGTTTATTGAGTAATTGTCTGATCAACAATTAGCGGGATACTTTAGATGAATTCGGGAGATGAAATCTAGGGTTAGATCTGAATGTGATAGCATGTATTCTTAATTATTTAAATGGGATGAATAATTAGGGTTGTGAAGTGAATAGGAATATCTCTTCGCTGCATGTATCTATTGGGAATTGGTGCTTAATGAATTTAATTCTTTAGTTTTGCATAGGAATATCGCAGAATTAATTGGGTTAGATAATTTTATTTGATCACTTGGGAAAGGGCTTATGAATAACTTTGAATTCTTGTTAACAACTCTGTTGAAGTTAATAATTGGATGAATTGAATAATTAATTTGTATTGCATAATTGGGGATATTGTAGTCTTAAACCTTTAAATATCTGAATTTCAACCTTTGTGTCTGTTTTACTTTTAGTTTAATTATTTTTAATCATTATTCACAAATTGCGATTGTTTAAATAAAATTGAATTGATACCATATTAGTAGTTGGGAATTATTGAACCGAGATTCTCTGTGGGTTCGACACTCTATCTTATCACTTTATTACTTGTTGATCGTGTATACTTGCACGTAATTGTTGATTGTGAAATCTGACAACACAAGACAACTGCCTAATATTCATCACTGGCATCTATCTAGAGAATCCTTTTTCCTATTGAAGGAATTTGTAAAGCTGGAAGATGCTTCGCCTTTTCTTTTATTGTATTGACAGTTTGAGTCTGTAAATTTGACCAAATAGGAGCATTTTTCTTTAACATGACTTGTAAAAGACGAATTATTGATGCCAACTTTGGAATGAATTTTGCCATATAATTTACTGTTCCTAAAAACTGTTGAACTTGTGTCTTGGAGAGATTGTCATCTGGAAAAGTAGGAAGATATGTGGCAATGTGTGGTTGTAAGGAGTACTGTCCATCGTGAATGTGCATTCCAAGAAAATCACTTTTTGTAACTCCAATGACCATTTTCTTTTGGGATAACATGATTCCATACTGTTGCAACATATTACTGAACTAGATAAATAATTCAGCATGATGAGTAATATCTGGAGAGAACAGTAGGATGTCATCAATATAGATCAAGGCACTATGAAGAATAGGCTCAAAGATCTTAATCATAGCTTTTTGAAACAATGCTGGAGCTATTTTTAAACCAAAAGGCATGACTGTCCATTGAAAACGGTGATCTGAAATGCAAAATGCCGTTTTGAACCTTTCTTCAAGTTGAATCCCCAATTGCCAAAAACCAGCTTTTAGGTTAAATTTTGAAAATATCTTCATTGCTGGTAAATTAGAAAAGAGAGTATTTCTTCTAGGGAGTGGAAATTTATCATATGCTAAAAAATAATTTAAAGGCTGATAATTAATGACCAACCTTAATTTTCCACGAACTTGTTCTGCTCTTTTGTTAACATAAAAAGCTTCACATGCCCATTGAGAACTTTTGAATTCAATAAGACCTTCAGTCTTCAACTGGTTTAATTCCGCCACTGCTAACCTATAATGATTAGCATGCATCCCAGAATGACTCGCCTTTGTAGCATTTACATCCTCATTCCTTTTGAAAGGCAAAGAAATAAAGAATTCCTTGTTGGTCTATAAAGGATTTTAACATTTGTTAAGGAATTCTGATCGAATAAGATTCTGCACATGACTGTTGAATCAGCTTATGTTGAATACCATGAAGAGATGTTGCACTATGGAGATGATCCATGTGTGTCCATGGCAAAAAGTAGGATTTCCACTGTAAACCATGAGGTTTGCATAATACTCTTTTCATTTGAGATATCAAATCATAACCAAAAACTAAGTCGTTTCCTGGTAAAGGACAACCTAGTAATCTGGTTGTGAGAATGAGACCAGGAAAAACCACGATCTTAATTGGTTTACTGATTTTTGTGACTTCCATGATATCAGAATTTGCAACCTTGAATAATTGACTGTGTGGTAGCTAATAATTATCTGAAAGAATTTTTGGATTTAAAATAGATCTTGATGCTCCTGTATCAAAGAATGTTATAACCTTGATAGGTTTAGCATATTTTTTTGGTAACAAGCTGACTTGCCCTAGGGGGATTGATGGTGCAGATGAAATTGGTGATAGATCAGCTTGCCCAATCTCGTAATAAAATTCCTTCTCATCTAAGGACTCATCTTCAGAGGAATCTTGGTTGTCTTCTTACTGTACTGAATCAAAGGCAAAAAAAATCTCAGGATCATCTTGATCAATTTCTAAGAATAAAGATTCAATATCATCATCCTCAAATTGGATTCTAGTGATTTGAGAAAATTGAGACAAAGTTGTGTCTCTCTTCTTTTTGTTTGGATAATTTTTTGCATAATGTCCTGGCTTTTTGCATAAGAAACATCTATCAGACTTTCTTGATGATATCTTTCTTCAAAAGAATCTCTTTTTGAACTTCTTCCTGTATTTGGATATGTCTTTGAAGAAATGCTTCTTATAGTGTTTCTTTTTGCCTTGAGAGAGAACAATCACAATTTTCCTTGTCAGAGCATTTGATAAGAAGATGTGATTTATTGCAAGTATTTTCAAACTTCTGAGCTTCTTTGTTGAAATCTTTGAAAAAAATTATTTTATTGCACAAGCTCTACAAAGCTTTCATCACATGTTGATGGATATCACCAAGACTTGTAAGGGCCAAGGTTTTGCCTTTCATCTCCAGTTGCTGGAATGCCTCTTTGCTACGAGGAGTTGGAATTGAATTTAGGGTTAACTGCATATCGGACCCCGAAGTATACACCTTTTTACACTTCGTATCCCAAGAACGCTCTCATCCCGCTACCCAAAGTACCGTTAAGTAACCACGATGGATCCTATTCAGATTTTCGGTCAATTGTTTTTACCGAAAAATGGCCACATGTCATAATTTAATATTTAAATATAGTTGACCGTATAAATACCGTGTTGACTCGTATTTGGTGTTTTAAATTTGTATAAATGCATACATATCTAACCCAAATTATTTACTCAATTAATTAACCCAATTATCTCAAATAAACAATTAATCCATTGATTAAGAATAATTAAATAATTAACTCCACTAATTAATCAAAATAAAGTAATTAACTTCACTAATTAAGCAAAATAAAATAACCACATTATTAACACTTAAATTTGTAAGCACTATTATTAACACTTAAATTAAACTCAAACTCAGAAATTAAATTCAAACCCCTTAATTAATTTCTAACTAACCATATAAAATAATATGTCAAATAAAATACTTAATTAAATTAATTAACCTAAATAAAATAATTAACCAACTATTTATTTTTTAAAATAAAAGAATTACTCCAACTAATTAACTCAAATATAACAATTAACCACAATGATTAGTCAAAATAAAATAACAATAGAAATAATAACAACAACCTGCATTCATAAAGAAACACAAAGCCCAAATTAAAATTAAAGCAACTCATCCCCATCCAAGATAGCTCTTTCTCTCTCTCTCTCTCTCATATTGAATCTCAAAACTAGTCAATCTTAGCTAGAGATCCAGTTGGATCGCCGGATCTGGTGATTCTAACGATAATTCCGGCTTGTAATGGAGTCTCATAACATCTAACTTCATCAATTTCATCTACCACCACCACCCTTCTTCCCCAAACTCAAGAAAATAAACGTAATCTACATCTTCATCTTCTATATATCATTACCGTGTGTATTCACTACTATTGTTGTTGAGTTTTGTTTAGTAATATTGGCGTGGGTGATTATTTGTATGGGTTTGTCTTCTTCCTCTGCTCATTAATTCTTTCATGGGTTGTGTCTTAGAGAGAGAAAATGAAGTGAGTTTGAGATTTGTCCTTTAGAGAGAAGAAGTGAGATGGTTTGAGATTTCTTCCCCAATTGTTGCAAATATGGGTTTAAATGTTTGATTTATGGGTTTGTGAGTTTGGTTGCGTATGGAGAATTTGACACATCTAATTTGATTAGAGTATTGAGTTTTGCATATTGTGTGTTTGGATTTATGAGTTTTGAGATTGGGTAAAAATTTGAAGATGATGAACGGATTGGGTTTTTAATTTGAATTTTTTGAGTTTTGTGAATAGTTATAAGGGAAGAGGACGAATAATTTGGGTATTTTGAATTTTAAAAATTTTGATGAGCTCCATGGTAATAAGGAAGATGATGAAGGTGGGGAAGAAGATGAAAAAGAAAAAAAAATTAAATAAATTTTATATGACTTTGTATTAGGGAGTATGAATGTATTAACTTGGTATTTAGTTGATTTTAAATTGATTTTATACGGTCAGTTATATAAGTATACGGTAAAACCGTACTTATACTCTCTCTACCGGAACACGTGGCAATTCCGGCCACTTTTCTTGCCCAAAAAAACATGAGGGTCAGTTTTGGGAGGATCGAGTTACATTGGGTAGTAGGATGAGAGCTTTTAAATCTCGGGGTACGAAGTGTAAAAGATGTATACTTCGGGGTCAGATATGCAGTTAACCCTTGAATTTAAATATGCTTGCTTCAAATTTGAATCATCAACTCCTCCAAGTAAATAAAATCGTTTTCACATTTGCTGGAAGTGTTTATCCAAATCTTTTGGAAAATAAGAATAACACTTCGTTTGAAAGTATTCCTCTCTGGCTGTGTCAATGGCATGAGCTGGATTTCCCAAAAATTCATTGTAAAGAAGTCCAATGAATTTGTGACGACCCGAGAAATTGTATAGTCTTATAATTAGGTTTTCGATATCTATATCTAATAAAATGAAGTTTATGAATATTATTCTGTGTAAATGTGATGAGTGAATAAGTATGTGTGTTATATATTTATTTACTAGTATGTATGTGACGCCCCCAAATTCTGACGCCACTGTCTCGAATTTGGTTCGTCACGTTCCAACACAATAATGACATAAAACTAATGCAGCGGAAAAGATAGAATAAATTACATTGATTTAATATAATTATTCTCGTCCCAAGGTCTCGCAACCGTTACTACAATACTATCCAAAAGTCTTGATTTAAACTACCACATAGTACTAATACATAAACCCTGCATAAGTTTATTACATAACCAAATTTAGAAAAGAAACTTAAAGCAACATAGTAAATAATCTCCTTCTTAAGGAAAAACAAAGCTACTCCGTAGTTTTGCCCTTTCCCTTATCCTTGCCTGAAGGTTCACCTCGCTCTGCCTTAACTGAAAGGTTTAAAGAAAGCAAGAATGAGCAACAAATTTGCCCAGCAAGTGATATAATAACAAGGGTAAACAATCATAAGTTTGAAGTCTCGAGGATATAAGGGATAGTTCAAGAATATTATGAATTATCAATTTTTCCGAATAAAATTGTTATGGACAGATAATCTCAATAAGATTCAAGAAATAATTCTATTGAAGTTCGTGGTAATGAACACTGAGTAGCCACAAAGGACTAAGAACTCCTGCTAGAATTAACAGTTATTATACTGAAAATCAAATAAAAACAAGTACACAGGTGATCAACCTATAGTACTCCAGGTTGTGCATAACTTTCACATGCTTATAAGTGCGCACGTCGGTTCCCCGACAATATATAATTTCCCCTTTAATGAGGGTTGTTCATCTCAGTAGATAAAAGTCCGCACCAAGGCAATTGGTTTGGATAGCTTCTTAACACATGCATAATAGTCTAGCCGAATCAAATAGCATAGACAACATTCACAATATATTTATGAACGATAAGTTCAAAGCTTACCACAAGAATCAAGATATAAGGGTCGTTTCGAATTAGAATAGGCATTCGCTTGGTAAATATAACCGATATAGCAACACTATAATAGGTAAGGTCAAAGAACTTGCTCAATGTAAAAGTTGAGTAAGAATAGGGGACTTGCCCTCAATAATACTTGCACCGCAATAATATATTTGCACAAGTTAATACAAGTCAAGGGAACTTACCTTTAGCGTAGTTTACGACTTTACAACTTATCAACACTACGACGAACTAAGATATCCTATTGTAACATAGTTACGTATATATAGAAAACGCTTCCATTAGTCACACATATCAATTACTAGATAATTAACTCTTTCACATAATCAAGTATGTAAGACAAATACGAAAACTATCTTTGGTATATAATTAGACCGCATAATAGCATACTACCATGTTTTGTAGTTTTGAAATGGACGTTAATCCTTACGTTTCGGAAACTCTATTTATAAACCATGTACACGTCTTGAAGCACTCATATTATAATACCACTACATATTTGAATACCAAAAACATTGTTATAACTTCTGCTTTACACTTTAGAATAACAATGCAAGCAATCCACAAGGTTCAGATTACAAACAGAATCAACTAGACCAAACTGCAGGAGGGCGCAACTGCGCTCTGGTTAGGCTTAGGGACGGCGCAGCTGCGCTATCCCCTGGCCAGACCAGAGTTGAGTTTTTATTTTCCTGGTTTCAGTCCACTACTTAGCATACCAAGACATTAACAATTACTACTCACACATGTTAAAGGGTTTTGCATACTTACATGATCATTTCAAGTTTATATTGCTACTTTATAAATCCTTAGTTTAGAACTTTGGCAAAATAATGTCAAACAAGTTCAAGTCCACGTAACTTACCATATCAAATATTTATTCATATACAAAGGTTATACCATCTGAAATATGCATGTTCATGTGTTCACATCATCTATACTTAGTTAACATAGTCCACAACTTGGAAATTTGCTTAAATTCATGCTTGAACGATGCAATGCTATAACATACTAGAGAGACACACATACACATCATGTTTAATGAACTCTTACTATGCATACTCATATGTATATGACTCGTTTACACATTGTTAGCATAGTTCATCATTCGAGAACTCATTTTAAAACATGCTTGAATATACTATATCATGCTCAACTAGTTGTGTGCACATATTAGTCTTGTTTAAAGGTGCAAGGAGTGTTATCACACATGTTCCAATGTCAGATTACAAGTAACTTAATGTCTCATCACTCCTAGCTTCAAATTCTTAAGTTTCCCTTTCAAAAATCATACTAAGCCAAGCTAAATATGCAAAGCGACTACGAATCATGTTTCATGTTCATGTATACACATAACTGAGTCACATTCATAAGCTAGAAAAGGTCAGAACTCAAGGGTTACAAGGTTTGTCAAGGTCCACTTTTAAAACTGTAAGTTTCCTTTTAAAATCATTCCAACCAAGCTAGTATAGCTCATTGCATGCAAAGCTACTAATAAATAGATTTTAAACTCATTTACATACTTAGTAAAGTCAAACTAGCATGTTCAGAATACCAGAAGAAGCAAAAATTATTTTTCCAAGGTGACACCCGGCGCAGCTGCGCGGGTTTGTACTACAGAAGTGGCGCTGCTGCGCCACTTCGACTCAGTGCCAAGATTGACCCTGTTTCAGCATAATTCTACAATGGACATGGTTAGACCTTCCTGGATGCAGCTAAATCCAACCACATTGTGTTCTTAGCATACATATCGACTCACATAACAACATAGCATCAACTACCAACTAATTAACAAGAGAATTTCATGCATTTCTAAGAATTTTCCAAAATTGAAATCAAAAGCATGATAAAATTAATATTACCTTCTTGAAGCTAATAGCAGATTATCACTCCTAATTCTTCTGATTGCTTTCAAATTTCTCACGCTCACTCTCTACATATATTGACTGATACAATTTTTCTAGCAATTGGAGTTTGGGGAGGAAAGGACTCTTATTTATAGGCAAGCCACTATCCAACACTGGGTTCTTTCCCCATGGTTTGATTCAGCAGGAAAAATGAGAAGCCATTGGACAATAAGAAGTTGGTGGAAAGGTGCTCAACTGCCCTTCCCGGCCACGCTCCACACCATCATTCCCTATTTGGTTTACGACAGTTAGCATGCTAGGCCATTGGCCTATATACGACTGAAGGATTTGCTGAGACAAGGAAAGTGGGACAAGGACTTGGGTTTACTGCCTTACGAATTGGCGCCGGTACTCTAATTTGGGTTCCCTATTGGGCTCACATGGATCATTTCCAAGTCTCACTACTACTCCCTTAAGTTACAATGTTGGGCCCTTGCTACTACATAATTTGTTGGGCTAGCGTATAATGTATTAGTTACCATTATTCTAATTACACATACATACCAACATTAATAACTAACAACGACCATTCCTTAAAATAAATATCGCATTTAATAACAACTATTTACCAGAATAATTATCATGGTTAAAGAATTATTAATAACATAATTTTATTATATGCATGATGCACATTAAATTCAATATTTAAATAACTATGTAACGCATGTAATTGCACATAACAATAATTTAAACAATTAATAATAATTACTCCATCACATTATCTAATTATTCCCTTTATTATTAATAATTTGCTCATTTCATCACGTTGCCACGCTAGGCACATTTCACAAGTTTAATAAACTTCATTATCAATCTTGTCCTATTCTGAATCATCATACACTTTCTTCAACTTTAAAAGGTATTATCACATTTCATGCCACAAAACTCATGTGTATTCACAATAATTATTCCAACACTTTAATTATCAATAATTATAATATTCATAAAAATTTCACGGGTATTACATCCTCCCCCCTTATAAAAATTCCGTCCTCGGAATTGGTATAAGGTTACGCAAACAGACAGGGATGATCTTTCCTCATTTTACTCTCTAACTCCCACGTAGCCTCCTCGGCGTCGTGGTTCCGCCAAACTACTTTCACGGAAGATATACTCTTGTTTCTCAAGGTCTGCTCTTTCCTATCTAGTATTTGGACAGGAATTTCCTCATAAGTCAGATTCTTTTCTACTTGAATCGGCTCATAGGAAATCACGTGCTTATAGTCGGGTTTGTACGGACGCAACACGGAGATGTGAAACACGTTGTGGATGTGTTCCAGCTCAGGCGGCAAAGCTACCTCGTATGCTACTTCACCCACTCGTTTCAAGACTTCGAATGGTCCTATGAACCTCGGACTCAACTTCCCTTTCTTGCCGAATCTGATCTTTCCTTTCCAGGGAGATACTTTCAAGAATACGAAACTACCAACTTCGAAGTCTCGGTCCTGACGATGCAAATCTGCATACTTCTTTTGGCGATCTTGAGCGGCTACTAATCTGGCTCTTATTGTTGTCACCACATCGGCCGTCTGTTGAACTATTTCCGGCCCCAAAAGTCGTCGTTCTCCGACTTTATCCCAACACAACGGTGTTCTGCACTTCCTCCCGTAGAGAGCTTCGTACGGTGGCATACCGATACTCGCGTGATGACTATTATTGTAAGCGAATTCTACTAAGGGTAAATGGTCATCCCAGTTCCCCTTAAAATCCATTACGCAAGCTCGAAGCATATCTTCTAGTGTCTATATGGTTCGTTCACTTTGTCCGTCTGTCTGAGGATGATAAGCGGTACTCAACCTCAATTGTGTTCCCATTCTTTCTTGTAAGCTTTTCCAGAAATTTGACGTGAATCGCGGATCTCAATCGGAGACGATTGACACTGGTACTCCATGTCGCGAAATTATTTCCTTTACGTATAAATTTGCTAATTGATTAAGGTTAAAACGAATCTTGATCGGTAGAAAATGAGCTGTCTTCGTTAGTCGATCCACGATAACCCAAATGGCATCAAAACCCTTCTATGTAACTGGAAGTCCCACCACGAAGTCCATCGTAATGTGCTCCCATTTCCATTCCGGTATTTCCAGCGGTTGAAGTAGACCAGTCGATCTCTGATGTTCTGCTTTGACTTGTTGGCAAGTAAGACATCTACTGACGTACTCTGCAACCTCTCGCTTCAGATTGGGCCACCAAAAATGTTGTCGTAGATCCCGGTACATCTTCGTTCCTCTAGGATGAACAGAATATATCGTGCTATGCGCCTCGTGCAAAATGTCTTCTCTTAGCTCAGTAATAACTGGCACCCACACTCGATTTTCGAATCTCAAAATACCATCCTTATCCATTCGAAATTTTTCCTCCTCATTTTTCGAAATCCGCTTCTTTATCTTCTCACACTCCTCATCGTTCTCTTGTGCCTCTTTGATTCGATCCAATAATGTTGGACGAGCTTCCATTATAAACAACTTTTCTTCGATTTGTCTTGGTTCCTTTATCAGTATTTCCAATTTCTCCATGTCTCTTATTAACTCCTCCTGAGTTGTCAACGTAGACAATTTCTCCCTTCCTTTCCTGTTCAGCACGTCAGCTACTACGTTGGCTTTTCCCGGGTGATAAAGAATTTCGCAGTCGTAATCCTTGATTAATTCCAACCACCTCCTTTGTCTCATATTTAACTCCTTCTGCGTGAAGATATATTTCAGACTTTTGTGGTCCGTATATATCTCACATTTTTCTCCGTACAGGTAGTGCCTCCAAATGTTTAACGCAAAAACTACTGCCGCTAGCTCCAAGTCATGGGTAGGGTATCGTTTTTCGTAATCCTTTAATTGTCGTGACGCATATACAATGAATTTGTCGTGTTGCATAAGCACACAACCGAGTCCTTTATGCGACACATCACTATACACCACAAATCCTCCCGTATCATCCGGTAAGGATAATACAGGTGCCTCGCTTAACCTCTTCTTCAGTTCTTGAAAACCTTCTTCGCATTTGTCCGTCCACACGAATTTCACTGTCTTTCTCGTTAGATTGGTCAACGGGGTCGCTATCTTAGAAAAATCTTGGATAAATCTTCGATAGTACCCAGCTAACCCCAGAAAACTTCTTACTTCCGTCGGCGTCCTTGGTTGTTCCCAACCACTAACTGCCTCCACCTTCGCAGGGTCCACTGAAATCCCATTCTTGTCTATCACGTGTCCTAAGAATTGAACCTTCTCCATCCAGAATTCACACTTGGAAAATTTTGCGTACATCTTCTCCTTCCTTAGTGCTTCCAACACCATCTTCAAATGTTCGGCGTGCTCTTCTTTGGTCTTTGAGTAAATTAGGATGTCATCGATGAAAACTACCACAAACTTATCCAAGTATGGCTTGAAAACTCGGTTCATCAAGTCTATGAATGCTGCTGGAGCGTTGGTCAAACCGAACGACATCACTAAAAACTCGTAGTGTCCATATCGGGTTCGAAACGCCGTCTTTCGAATGTCTTTCTCTCGTACCTTCAGTTGATGATAACCCGTTCGTAGATCTATCTTAGAGAACCACTTTGCTCCCTTCAATTGATCGAAAAGGTCATTTATCCTTGGTAATGGATATCTATTCTTGATCGTTACTTTGTTCAACTCTCGATAGTCGATACAAAGCCTCATCGATCCATCTTTCTTTTTGACGAATAACACTGGTGCTCCCCAAGGAGACACACTTGGCCGAATATAACCCTTATCTAATAATTTCTGCAATTGTATCATCAATTCCTTCATTTCCACCGGTGCCATATGGTACGGAGCTTTCGAGATTGGTGCAGTTCCCGGTTATAAGTCTATTACGAATTCGATTTCTCTGTCTGGCGGAAGGCCAGGCAGATCATCAGGAAACACATCGTGAAACTCTCTCACTACTGATATATCTTTCGCTTCTACTCCCTTCTTTTGAGTATCTGCAATATAGGCTAAATAACCCACACATCCTTTCTTTAACAATTTCTTGGCCTGTATCATCGTAAGACAACAGGATTGCTTAAGCGATGAGCTACCATAAAACACTACCTTAGACCGATTCGTAGTCCGAATGTTCACACTTTTCTTTCGACAATCGATCATCGCAGCGTGGCTGGATAACCAATCCATTCCTAATATCACGTCAAACTCTCCCAGTCTTATCGGAATCAAGTCTACACTTAGTTCGTGACCTCTAATGCTTGCAGAACAATTTCGGTAAACGAACTCTACGGGAATTACTTCCTTATTCGCAATCTCTATGTTCAAAGGTTCTCTAAACGTTCTTGGGGTAAGTTCAAACGTGCAGCAAAATCTTCAGACACAAAGGAACAGGTAGCACCCGAATCAAATAATACATAAGCATTTATATTATTGATTGGTACAATACCTGACACCACGTCCTTTGCAGCAACTGTGTCTTGGACGGTCATGTTGAAAGTTCGAGCCGTTGAGCGGTTGGGTTGTGCTGGTCCACCTATCATCAGCTTGCTTCCCCCTTGATTGCCGTTTCCCCCAGTGTTCCCCTTCTTCGGACAGTCCTTGATCTGGTGTTCAGTCGAGCCGCAACCAAAACATCCCCGGATTTTCTTCGGCTTTGGACAATGGGGTGCAATGTGCCCTTCCTGGCCGCAGTTGAAACAGGCACTGCGTCCTTTCCAGCATTCCTCTTGATGGTTCTTTCCACATTTAGGGCATACCTCAGTCCTCTTCTTAAATCCTCCCTGATAACTTCCCGACTGGTTGCTTTGGTTGGTGTTGTTGTTGTTGTTGTTGTTATCCCACTTCCTTCTTCCTAAATTACTTCCTCCACTGCTACTTCCCCCACGACTTTCTCCTCCAGAATTCTTATTCTTTTTCTCCTTGTTGTACTGACTTAGCGCCTCGCTACCTCCCTCAGCAATGATCGCCTTCTCCAATAGTGTGGCGAACGAATCAATTTGGAGAACTGACACCTTGTTGAATAACCAAGGTTTCAGCCCTAACTCAAAGCGTCTAGCCTTCCTTTCTTCAGTGTCGACGTAGTGTGTAGCGAATCGTGCGAGCTCGTTGAATCTTGCCGCATACTGAGCTACCGTCATTTCACCTTGCTTCAGTTCCAAGAATTTAACCTCCATCTTATTCTTCATGCTCTTCGGAAAGAAATTCTCGAAGAACAGAGTGGTAAACCTATCCCAGGATATCACTCCTTCACCTTTCATCATATAAGTAGCGAATATCGTCTTCTGATCTTCCCCCACTCGAGCAATAGTAAACGCCTTTTCCATTTCCTTGATCCAGGTTTGCGCTTCGATGGGATCGGTAGTTCCCCTAAACTCGGGCGGTCCTACGCTCTTAAAATTTTTAAAGTTTGCTACTGGCGCAGTTTGGGGGTTAGGGTGTACTGGTTCGTTGTTCCTTCCCCGCAGGGCTTCTCCTAGCAAGTCTACTAGTCGTTGAATGGGGTCCGCCTGGTTCCCTTCGTTATTGACTGACTCATCCAACTCGGCGATTCTACGTCTGGGCGGCATTTTTTGCAACACAAGATTTTACTCTTATTATCTAAGCATAAATCTCAGGTATTCCTCTAATACAGAAATTTAATAACGCAGTGATGAAACAAAAACATTTATATTCATATGCCAAGTTGTTACATCATGTTGACTTCTTGCATACTGCTATAAATGTCACCTCTATCCCCTAATATTACAAAAGGTGGGGAAAACATCAACATACTACCCTTTAACATCAAAAGGGTTCACATAACTATTCCGTATCTTACACAATATATCGGAGTTTACATAACAATGCACACCTAGACATACTACTACCACTACTAGACTACTAATCGCTAGGTTTCATCCCAACATTCCGCGTTCCACTACGCTGATAAATTCTTGCTGCGTGATATGTGCCACCAAATCCCGGCTCACAGTGTATCGTGTCTGCCCCTGCTCTGCCGGGTAGTGGTACACACCATCCACTATCCTCTCCATAGCGGTGCGAAAAACATAGCCCATCTTATTCGTCTTCCTTTTCTTGTATCTCACCTCATCCTCTAGGTCGTTAGCTCTGTCATCGGCTTCCTCCCACTTCTCCTAGAAGTGGATCCTATCCATCACCTCCATCTCTAACTGTGTGCGAAGGGCTTCCTTTTCTGTCTTCTCTGACAACTCCCTCTGCTCGGATTCCTCTAGATTTCCCACCAATTCCACGTTCCTAGCTACCGAACGGTGAAAAAGGGTTCCCATCTGAATACCGGCTTCCTTGCGATGTGCAAGTTCCACCTCCATCTCCTGCATCCTCAGGTTCCTTTGTTGAACTTCCTCCCTTAGCTTTTGAAGTTCTGGCACTCTATCTTGGGCTTCGGTTTCTAACTCTAAGATCCGTTCTTCGTACTCTCCCAATATGCGATCCTCGATAGGAGTCTCGTCAGGGTCTGTCTCAGGCTCCTCCTCCATGGGTTCTTCCTCGGGGTCAGACTCTATTTCTATTGGTTCTTCAGGGTCAGACTCCACCTCTTCATCTATCATAGGTGCCTCATACACCACGTGTATATCACGTGGCTCCTCCTCGACAATCCAACCATTTCCTCCTATACTTGTCATCCTACAGCCACAAACACAAGACAAAACAACAAGCTCCATCAGAAGGTCAAACAAAACATTAGTTCATTGTATGGAATGAAAATATATTTCATAATGCTACTAAGTCTTCACGAAAACTCTATATGAGTTTTATCTCCTCCTAGTTCCTAAATTCTTCTAAGGTTATAGTCTAAGGATTCTCGCTCCTAAGGTTTATAACCTAATGCTTTGATACCAACCTGTGACGACCCCAAATTCTGACGCCACTGTCTCGAATTTGGTTCGTCACGTTCCAACACAATAATGACATAAAACTAATGCAGCGGAAAAGATAGAATAAATTACATTGATTTAATATAATTATTCTCGTCCCAAGGTCTCGCAACCGTTACTACAATACTATCCAAAAGTCTTGATTTAAACTACCACATAGTACTAATACATAAACCCTGCCTAAGTTTATTACATAACCAAATTTAGAAAAGAAACTTAAAGCAACATAGTAAATAATCTCCTTCTTAAGGAAGAACAAAGCTACTCCGTAGTTTTGCCCTTTCCCTTATCCTTGCATGAAGGTTCACCTCGCTCTGCCTTAACTGAAAGGTTTAAAGAAAGTAAGAATGAGCAACAAATTTGCCCAACAAGTGGTATAATAACAAGGGTAAACAATCATAAGTTTGAAGTCTCGAGGATATAAGGGATAGTTCAAGAATATTATGAATTATCAATTCTTCCGAATAAAGTTGTTATGGACAGATAATCTCAATAAGATTTAAGAAATAATTCTATCGAAGTTTGAGATAATGAACACTGAGTAGCCACAAAGGACTAAGAACTCCTACTAGAATTAACAGTTATTATACTGAAAATCCAATAAAAACAAGTACACAGGTGATCAACCTATAATACTCCAGGTTATGCATAACTTTCACATGCTTATAAGTGCGCATGTCGGTTCCCCGACAATATATAATTTCCCCTTTAATGAGGGTTGTTCATCTCAGTAGATAAAAGTCCGCACCAAGGCAATTGGTTTGGATAGCTTCTTAACACATGCATAATAGTCTAGCCGAATCAAATAGCATAGAAAACATTCACAATATATTTATGAACGATAAGTTCAAAGCTTACCACAAGAATCAAGATATAAGGGTCGTTTCGAATTAGAATAGGCATTCGCTTGGTAAATATAACCGATATAGCAACACTATAATAGGTAAGGTCAAAGAACTTGCTCAATGTAAAAGTTGAGTAAGAATAGGGGACTTGCCCTCAATAATACTTGCACCGCAATAATATATTTGCACAAGTTAATAGAAGTCAAGGGAACTTACCTTTAGCGTAGTTTACGACTTTACAACTTATCAACACTACGACGAACTAAGATATCCTATTGTAACATAGTTACGTATATATAGAAAACGCTTCCATTAGTCACACATATCAATTACTAGATAATTAACTCTTTCACATAATCAAGTATGTAAGACAAATACGAAAACTATCTTTGGTATATAATTAGACCGCATAATAGCATACTACCATGTTTTGTAGTTTTGAAATGGACGTTAATCCTTACGTTTCGGAAACTCTATTTATAAACCATGTACACGTCTTGAAGCACTCATATTATAATACCACTACATATTTGAATACCAAAAACATTGTTATAACTTCTGCTTTACACTTTAGAATAACAATGCAAGCAATCCACAAGGTTCAGATTACAAACAGAATCAACTAGACCAAACTGCAGGAGGGCGCAGCTGCGCTCTGGTTAGGCTTAGGGACGGCGCAGCTGCGCTATCCCCTGGCCAGACCAGAGTTGAGTTTTTATTTTCCTGGTTTGTCCACTACTTAGCATACCAAGACATTAACAAATACTACTCACACATGTTAAAGGGTTTTGCATACTTACATGATCATTTCAAGTTTATATTACTACTTTATAAATCCTTAGTTTAGAACTTTGGCAAAATAATATCAAACAAGTTCAAGTCCACGTAACTTACCATATCAAATATTTATTCATATACAAAGGTTATTCACATCATCTATACTTGGTTAACATAGTCCACAACTTGGAAATTTGCTTAAATTCATGCTTGAACGATGCAATGCTATAACATACTAGACGGACACACATACACATCATGTTTAATGAACTCTTACTATGCATAGTCATATGTATATGACTCGTTTACACATTGTTAGCATAGTTCATCATTCGAGAACTCATTTTAAAACATGCTTGAATATACTATATCATGCTCAACTAGTTGTGTGCACATATTAGTCTTGTTTAAAGGTGCAAGGAGTGTTATCACACATATTCCAATGTCAGATTACAAGTAACTTAATGTCTCATCACTCCTAGCTTCAAATTCTTAAGTTTCCCTTTCAAAAATCATACTAAGCCAAGCTAAATATGCAAAGCGACTACGAATCATGTTTCATGTTCATGTATACACATAACTGAGTCACATTCATAAGCTAGAAAAGGTCAGAACTCAAGGGTTACAAGGTTTGTCAAGGTCCACTTTTAAAACTGTAAGTTTCCTTTTAAAATCATTCCAACCAAGCTAGTATAGCTCATTGCATGCAAAGCTACTAATAAATAGATTTTAAACTCATTTACATACTTAGTAAAGTCAAACTAGCATGTTCAGAATACCAGAAGAAGAAAAAATTATTTTTCCAAGGTGACACCCGACGCAGCTGCGCGGGTTTGTACTACAGAAGTGGCGCAGCTGCGCCACTTCGACTCAGTGCCAAGATTGGCCCTGTTTCAGCATAATCCTACAATGGACATGGCTAAACCTTCCTGGATGCAGCTAAATCCAACCACATTGTGTTCTTAGCATACACATCGACTCACATAACAACATAACATCAACTACCAACTAATTAACAAGAGAATTTCATGCATTTCTAAGAATTTGCCAAAATTGAAATCAAAAGCATGATAAAATTAATATTACCTTCTTGAAGCTAATAGCAGATTATCACTCCTAATTCTTCTGATTGCTTTCAAATTTCTCACGCTCACTCTCTGCATATATTGACTGATACAATTCTTCTAGCAATTGAAGTTTGGGGAGGAAAGGACTCTTATTTATAGGCAAACCATTATCCAACACTGGGTTCTTTCCCCATGGTTTGATTCAGCAGGAAAAATGAGAAGCCATTGGACAATAAGAAGTTGGTGGAAAGGTGCTCAACTGCCCTTCCCGGCCACGCTCTGTAATACCCTGAATATTTATGAGGCTTATAAATACGATCGTATATGATTAGAGGATAATTTAGTGACCTAAAACTAGGTATCGAGAAGTTTAAACCCTTAAGCCCTAATGAGATTCGAATTTATGTTCTTAATAAAGATCCAAATGATATTTCGAAACAGGTGTTTTGTGATTTTATTATGTAAACGATGAATTAGGTCAAATAAAATTTTTCTTCGAAAAACGTTGTGCTTGACACGTCGTGCTTAAAAATAAATATTTCGCCAATGAACTTGTTGGTATATTCGTTTTTGACAAGTTGGTATCAGAGCATTAGGTTATAGCTCTAGGGTAAGTGTACCTTAGGATATAACCTGCGTAAAATTTTAGAGATAGAAAAACTCGTAAAAAGAATGTTAAAAATGTTTATACTGTAATTTCGAGGACGAAATTCTTATAAGGAGGAGAGAATGTAATATCCTGAATATATATAGAACTTATAAATATGATATTGAATGACTAAAGTTAGCTGTAAAGTTAATTTCGAGGACGAAATTCTTTGAAGTAGGGGTGAATGTAATACCCTGAATATTTATGAGGCTTATAAATACGATCGTATATGATTAGAGGATAATTTAGTGACCTAAAACTAGGTATCGAGAAGTTTAAAACCTTAAGCCCTAATGAGATTCGAATTTATGTGCTTAATAAAGATCCAAATGATATTTCGAAACAGGTGTTTTGTGGTTTTATTATGTAAACGATGAATTAGGTCAAATAAAATTTTTCTCCCAAAAACGTCGTGCTTGACACGTCATGCTTAAAAATAAATTTTTCGCTAATGAACTTGTTGGTATATTCGTTTTTGACAAGTTGCTTTGTTATGCTTACGCTTTGACATGCTTACGCATTGTCGTGCTTACGCTTTGACATACTTACGCATTGTCGTGCTTACGCTTTGTCGTGCTTACGCTTTGTCGTGCTTACGCATTGTCGTGCTTACGCTTTGACGTGCTTACGCATTGTCGTGCTTACGCTTTGTCGTGCTTACGCTTTGACGTGCTTACACATTGTCGTGCTTACGCATTGTCGTGCTTATGCTTTGTCGTGCTTACGCTTTGTCGTGCTTATTGAGGAGCTTAGAAGAATATTATAAGAATTTGCTAGGCACTAAAGTGTAATTAACCTAGGTACCAAAGTGTAATAAGCCGAGCCCCTAACGTGCAATTAGTAAAACTTGGTTTTTCTATAAATAGCAAGCTCAGTTCATTCATTCCTTGCTAATTTTCAAGAGCAGTTCAAAGAGCAAAAACACTCTATATTTATATTCTGAGAGATATTGTGAGGTAAAAATTACTTTCTAAGCATCGAAGCGCTGCGTGATTGGAAGTAAAGCTAGCAACTACAAGATGTATTACTATAGTGGTTATTATTTTCATTCTTCTTTATATATTTAGTAAAAATATACTTTTACAAGCAGTTATAATGCCTAAATTATTTTAAGTATATAGTACAAAAGTCCTATTTTAGAAGCAGTTATAATGTCCGATTTATTTCTCTTATATATTAGAAAATATACTTTTATAAGCAGTTACTGTGTCCATTTTTATTCAAGTATTTAGTAAGAATATTCATTTTATAAGCAGTTATAATGCTGAAATTATTTCAAATATAATAGCCGAATATTCATTTTATAAGCAGTTATAATGCTCAATTTATTTTAAATATAGTTGATGAATATTCATTTTATAAGCAGTTATAATGCTAAACTTATTTCATGTATAGTAAAAGAAGTCTTATTTATAAGCGGTTATGATACCCGAAATAAAACTTAAAAGATTTAATCGTTAAAATGCTTAATTAGCCTGGCATAATCCAAGGAAAGGAAAAGCTTGGAGGATAAAAGTTCTAGTGCTTACACTTCAGGAGATTGAGCGAGGAATGAAAAATTAGCGTTAACATATTATCCATATTCAGGCAAGTCTACTTATTTGCTAAAATACACTCCGTGCAATAATGCAAGTCTACTTATTTGTTGAAATGCACCCCGTGCAATAACGTGTCTTATTTATGAAGTTTATTGTTATGCAAGTATTGTTTCTTTTGCACCCCGTGCATTAACATGCTTGTTATCTATTCTGTGCAACGTGATAGTGATTGTTGAATTTCAATTGAAAACCATGTTAGTATCTTAGTTGAACAACTCTCTTGTATGGGCAGGAGTTTAAGATGTGTTAGAAAACCGATCTAACTCACTAAGGTAATATTTGTCGCAGTGTAGATGTATCGTAGAAGCGATATACACTATTGATGCAATTGTAGCAGTGTTGATGAGACGGGGAACTAATTCATTAGTTCACGGGTTAGGAACAACTCAGTCTACTATATTGATAATCGTTGAAATCTTGTATCAGCTTATTCTGTATATATATCTTGAAAAAGTGATTCTCTTCTCATATATATATATATCTGTTAGACTTGTTGGGCATTCTTATGTTCATTCTTGCAATTATCTTTTAAAAATTGCAGCTAAGGAAATATTACCAGAAGTGTCTGGGAATAAAGGAAAGGTTAAAGAACAAGGCATTTTCGTAGAGGTTGAAGTCATTTAACTATGTTAGATAAATATTATTGGCAATGTCTAGAAAGTTCTGTCAAGGAAAGGGGTTAGGTTATCTAATTGCGCGCCGTTTTAACGGAAAGCCCCCTCTTTCCTGGGAACTAACTGGTTGCTAATACTGCAAGTCTCGGATAGATAAATGGAGATTTGTTTTCAAGTCTTTTAGGACTAATGTGTAATAAGAACAAGTAACCTGGGAATGATGTAACAATGAACGAATGATATTATAATATTATCACTTTTTCGCATTATACTCTGATTATTAGAAGTCAAGATTTCTATATTCGATTCAAATCAATTATATTGCGAGTTTTATTAGAGAAAACTTATTGTGTATATTACCTTTAAGTTAATAAATGTTATGATTAAAGTTGTACAAGTCAGCACGAAGTCCGACCTGACCTGGCTGAAAGAAGCTAGCAGGTGGATTTTCGGGGCGTGACACGCTCCACACCATCATTCCCTATTTGGTTTACGGCAGTTAGCATGCTATGCCATTGGCCTATATACGACTGAAGGATTTGCTGAGACAAGGAAAGTGGGACAAGGACTTGGGTTTACTGCCTTACGAATTGGCACCGGTACTCTAATTTGGGTTCCCTATTGGGCTCACATGGATCATTTCCAAGTCTCACTACTACTCCCTTAAGTTACAATGTTGGGCCCTTGCTACTACATAATTTGTTGGGCTAGCGTATAATGTATTAGTAACCATTATTCTAATTACACATACATACCAACATTAATAACTAACAACGACCATTCCTTAAAATAAATATCGCATTTAATAACAACTATTTACCAGAATAATTATCATGGTTAAAGAATTATTAATAACATAATTTTATTATATGCATGATGCACATTAAATTCAATATTTAAATAACTATGTAACACATGTAATTGCACATAACAATAATTTAAACAATTAATAATAATTACTCCATCACATTATCTAATTATTCCCTTTATTATTAATAATTAATAATTTACTCATTTCATCACGTTGCCACGCTAGGCACATTTCACAAGTTTAATAAACTTCATTATCAATCTTATCGTATTCTGAATCATCATACACTTTCTTCAACTTTAAAAGGTATTATCACATTTCATGCCACAAAACTCATGTGTATTCACAATAATTATTCCAACACTTTAATTATCAATAATTATAATATTCATAAAAATTTCACGGGTATTACAATGTAGGTTATGTGATTATTGATCGAGTACGAATTAACCTAGTTGACAAACCCTAGTGTTAAGCCAATTAGGGGAGTCCAAGAGAGAATGCGAGACGCCAAATATATGTTGGTTGAGGTTCAACCTAAATCGTAATAAACGATAAGCGTAATGAGATCGTATGTGATTAAAGGTCAAATTAATGACCTAGGTTAAGGAATTTAAGTGTTGTTGTTTCGTATAAGAAAATAAAAAAATTTCCGAGAAATAACGCTAAAGTACTATTCACGCAGAAAAGGCTTTTTCATTTTTTCAACTTTTTGAATTAGGTCATAGCGTTTATTTGGTAATTAAAGACATAATCTCTATTTAAAAGAGCGAAAGAAAAATCAATATTTTGACTAATCAGAAGAGTATCTAACTAATTTGTCAAGCCGTAGGTTTTTGCCAAATATCGTACTAGCAAAAGCACGCAAGTATACGTGGTCAACAAGTAATAAAGTGATAAGTAGAGTTGTCGATCCCATGAGGAATTAATTCTAGCATTTTTCCAAATACTAATTTTATATCAAGCCAATCTTATTTAAACGTGTGAATTAATTAAAATTAATAATTAAACTAAATATTAAAAATAAATAACTAAATAATAAAACATAACTAATTAATACATAAATAAATATAAGAATTCAACTTCACCTCATGCTTCATTCAAATCTCATAACTTCTCATTTGATTATATGGTCACGATGAACTGTTAACTAGGAATACGTAATTTCATTTATAAACCTCTTCCGATAGCAAATAAAAATACCCACTCTAAATAACTTGCTATATTCCTATGCAAATTAAATTAGAATAGATTCATTAAGAACAAATTCCTGAATTGGTTACACATGGCGTATAGGTATATTCCTATCCTATACACGAATCATGAATTCCATCACATGCAGAAAACACAAACACATGTCATTATATTTTGATCTAACCCTAGATTTCATCTCCCGAATTCATCTAAAATATCCCGCTAATTGTTGGCCAGACAATTAATCAATATGCACAAAATATAATAAACCAATCTATATGGTGCCAATCAAATAGAAAGGAAATCAATTTAAAGTACACATGGGATTCCATTAAATACTTAAATAAAAACCTTGTTCATAGCAGATAAAATTATAATCCACAAAATATTCATCATCAATGAAAGATAAGATAAATAATAGTTTAAAGAAGAAAAACTGCTCCCGCATGTCTTCTAACTCCAAGCTTCATCAATCCATGACCTTCATCTTTGATGATACTCTGTTTTCTCTTGAACTGGGAAGAGAGTTAGCCTCATATGGCGTTTCTTGGCCTTTTTCTCCACACCCTTTACAATCCCTAAATAAGATTATTTATATGAGTTACTCCACCTAACCCTAATAGAATTATAATTACATTTATATCCCTAGGTGAATTTGTATTGAAGTCAGCCGTGTAGTCTTTGTAACTCTTTAGGCTTCAATTAGCAAGTATCCTTAATAATCAGGAACGTAAATAATCCAATTAGCCCTTCAAATCTGCCGTAACACGCGCGTGCCCATAAACCCCCGAGCGCCACGACCCACATTAACAAGCGTCGCGGCTCACAATAGCGAGCGTCGCGGCCCATAAGTTCTGTTTGGTTTCCTTGCTTTTCTTCCTTGCTCGCCCAATTGCTTCAAATATTACGATTTTGCCACTTAACTCTTTTATTTCTACAAAATAAATTAAAACAATAAAATAAATACAAACTCTATAAAATAACATAAAATACTTAAAAACTCACAAATTATATATTAAGCCTAAAAGTATCCAAATAATATGTATAAAACCCACTCATCAGTAGGGTTTTGTAATTGGGAGTCTAATGGAAGGAAATGTAGAGGCCGCCCCAACATGATTTAATTGAGGCCCAAGTGATGAATGATGGAGGCCCAAAGAATGGCCCAAACCAAGTCCAAAAGCAAGCCCAAACCAAAAGGTCAAAGCTTGGTCAAGATGCTAGCTAAATGAAGATGAAAAAGAGATAAACAAAATCCAAAAAGCAAGGGAAAAGGGGGAGGAACCGGCTGGTCTTGGGGGGGGGACCAAAAGGGAGGCTAAACTTACCGTTTATGGTAAGTTTTGCTCTCTTGCAAGTTACCCAATTAATGCCCATCTACCCCCATTAATTCTCTTAACCAAAAAGTCCTTATTCTTATCATTTTGTCCACCATTGGTTAGCTTAATTATTGGATGATTAAGTTAGCTAGGGGATGGTTAGCAAGGGTTGAAAAGTTGAGGGTATTGACCAATGAAGACCCAAAGTAGGATGACCAACTTATAAGGCCATCCAAAGTTGTTTTATATATACAACCACCTATCATCTCTTCTCAAACCCTTGATCAAATTCACTAAGTAAGAAAAAAAAGAGAGAGTTAGTGAGAAAGAGGGATAACTCAGATATTGCTAGAGGAAGAGAAGAAAGAAAGCAAGCTATCAAGTGTTAGCTTAAGCAAGAAAGACGTTAACTAAGAAGGTAAACTCAAACCTTAGCCTTTAAACTATTTCAAGCTTTATAAGTTTTATTTTGCTTGGTTATGGTTGTTATTGCTGAGTTTGTTGAGGATCATGGTGGATCCGGAGGAATAAGGTGGTTTTATGTTTAAATCACTGGTCATATGCATGAAAAGTGAACGAAAAACTAAAACGAAACCTATGTTTAAAGGATGAACAAGAACCTTGTAGTGGACTGTTAGTTGGACTAGCATAAATTATTGTGAGTAATTCATTTTTTAAGTTTCGGGAAGAGGGTTTCGTGCTCTTAGGAGTTATGAAGATAACCCAAGTGAAACGGAGTAAAAATAAGCTATAACGAAGTTGTGGCGAAAGTTTTATTAAAACATGTTAAAAGTAGAAAACCTAGGTCTCGGGTGATTTTCGGGCCATTTTTGTGGCTAGTTAACACTTTCAGAAAATTTTAATTTTCTGGGGATTTGATAAAGCATAGAATAAGTGAGTTGTAGGCTCAAGAACGAGCTCAATCCGACTTCGGATGAGTAAGTTACGAAATGTTGGAAAATGGACGTTAGAATCATCAAATAGCAAAACCTAGGTCACAAAGGATTTTTGAGCCACTTGTTTGGCTTGTTAGTGAATCTGAAAAATTATTCCTTTCGGGGGCTTTTGTAGTTTATGTTATGAGCAAGAAAATGGCTTAAGAACAGACTCATTCTGATATCAGATGAGCGAGTTATGAAACTACGAAGTAGTGTCGATGAAAACGACAAAAGCTTAAAATCTGGCCAAGGCTGGAAATATTTCTGCAGGTTGGGCGTGGCAGCACCACCTGCAGTACAAAATGGTGCACGACAGCGCCATAGTGGCAGTGGGTACACAACTGAAAGGTTGGGCTGCTGTGCACTTGGGCGTTCGTGTAGGCAAGTCGGGCGTCCGAGCGTGCAAGCGTCTTGACGTTTTGTCAAGTGTTTATGACATCGTTAAATGTTTTGATTCTAATAAAAAGAATCATTATGGAATATGAAATAAAGTTAACGTAAACCAATAATTAGCGTCTTTATGTGGCTAATTGGTGTGTCAACATTAATTAAATTATGTAGAACAATTGAAGAGCAAATTAGCGTAAACTATAAAGAACGCTTGAGGCAAGTTTCTAACTCTTGTTTAATTTTCGTAATTGAGCAAGTTTTCTAATTTCATTCGACTATGTTCTTATGAATGTTATATGACGTATTGATGTTCTAATTTACGTAATGCTTATATATTATGTGAATTTTAAACTTATGCAAATCTTTTAATATTTGTACACGTTGTTCAAGATATGCCAAATTGCAAAGTGACAAAGTTTTATAGTTCTATATTCACGAACTATTTATGAAGAACGTCGATGCCATTTGTTTCGGCTAAACAGATGTAAGATATTAAGTTGAATTGTTGAAAATTCATTAACTCTATGCAAAGCTAATCTAAACTAGATTAAGTTAGTACGGATTATGGTGTTAAGTAAGGAGATAAACAAACCGGGAATGTCCGACATGAGACAAGTTGGTGCCAACTTGAAAGTAAGACACAAGTTGGTGTCAACCCAAGCGCAAGACACAAGTTGGTGTCAATGTAGGTGCAAGACACAAGTTGGTGTCAACTTAAGTGCAAGACACAAGTTGGTGGCAAAACCAAACGCATATAGTCGTTTAAAAGGTCGAATTTAGAGAAGAAATGAAGAAGTTCAAAGTCTTCTGACTGCTCAGTATGTCATTTCAAAAATGTTACACGGAAGGAAATTATTATTTCTATTTATTTGAGATGTTTCACAACTATTGTTCAGTTGTTGAAGTTTTAAAAAAGAAAGATGATACAATTCTTGATTTTGTTGTTTATTCAACTGTTATACTTGTTGAGCAATTAAATGCTCATTCTTGCTTTAAATTAAATGTTTTCAGCAAAGCCAGAACAGATGGAAGGTTCCGGTAAGGGCGAAAGAAAAGAAAAGATGAACGAGTAGAAGACGTTATGTAATAGCATAGTAGTACAATATAATATCTAATATTATTATGTTTTGAAGATGTAAAGGTCTTAGAACTTGGGATTTAGAGAAAGACATATTGTAATAATATAATAATTACATTTATGTCTTTAAGATTATGCTGAATGTGTAGTACCGTGGAGCACCGAACCCGAGTTTGAAGGTACCCGGATTTGGGGGCATCAAAGAATTGATGGATATTTAGGACTCTATGTACTTGGATATGACGATATTCATGGAATGTGTCCCACCATTCTTTTAAAGTACCCACCATTCAAGCTGTAAACCTCTGAATAACATCATCAACTATAACATTGGGTTTTTCGAGTTCAGTTACACACCAAGATGTAAAAGATGTAAACTCTTACATTTTTCTCTCTACTTCAAGGGGGAAACATCATCAAGAGTAAAGAACGTATGTTTATCCGAAAATGATTGTGAAATGAACGGATCAACAACAAAAGGTTCTTCTGTCATTTGTAGAGCTTCACCATCACCACCAGATGGAGCGTCATCAATAACTTCTTCCATATTAAATCTGACCGATTGATTCATGAATTGAAAAAGAACATTATCCTCTGAGGATTCATCAGATATTCAATCTTGGTCAGGGTCATTCTAAGGAAAGTTTATGGTTTAGATTTTAGGAGATTTGGATTCTTTGTAGCTGACATAATTTTTTAGTAATGGGGTAAAGGGATTTTGATCCATCATCATTTGTGTAGGAGATGATGAAAAAGATGTTTGTGAAGAAGATGACTATTATGAAGATGGTAAAGATGTTGTTACAGCCAATGGTTGAGATGGGGTTATGGTAGAAGTTTTAACTAGTACTTTCATTTTTTTGGTTGGGTTTTGCCAAAGGTTTCTTTCCATAATTTATGAAAGTTTTGCCAAATATATTTTCTAACTCAGAAGAGTCTGGTATGGCTAAGGGCTAAATTACTTTAGGATAAACAGAAAAAGGATTTATGGACCACGCTGGTGGAAAGAAATTTGTGGGTGTTTGAGTCATGGGTGATTTGAGGTGAAAACCCCTTTCAATATCAGCTAGTTGGGCCTTTAAAATTTTCATCTTTCTTTCCTGATTGCCAAAGGATTTGTTTTCATGAATTAATGATAAAATTTCTATATTGAGAGATTCAATCTTTGACTTGAGCATCTCCAACGGAGTTTGTAATGATCTAAAATTTTGACTCATGTTATGCTTCAGTCTTTGTTGACTTTGCTCAATCCTTTTAAGAATATTATTTTGTGCCACAACATTTTTGGATTGCCAGTTTAAGACTGCTTGCTTCAGCAGGAGAAACTTATTTTACTAAACCATCTGGATGTATGGTTCCTGAATCAGAGATTTTCCACTAGTGGGTGATTTTGTTGGCTTTGTCTAAATGAGTTCCTAATGGAGGAAACTCATATTCTTGATTCAACTTGGGTAGTACTTGTTGAAACATGGCAATTGTCTGTATTGGCTTTTGGACTGTTGTAGCCATGGACTCCTTTCTTATGTACTTCAATGCCTTTTGATAATAAGGTCGTAAAGGAGTAACTGGCATTGGAGCAGGTGGTGGTGTGCTTTTATCGTCTCTACCAGTACAACTTTTACAAATTGTTGCACTTAGCTTCTTCTTCTCCTTTTTCTTCTTGATTTCTTCTTCCCGAGGCTCCATCCACTCAGTTTCTTCAAAGCAGGTATAACAATGACAGGTGTCAAAATAACAATGACCATCCCAATCTTTGAACATATAGACTAGTTTTCCTTCTCGATCAATGGAAAGAATTGGCACTTGCATATCAGCTTCATCTGTCATGTAAGTCTGTGAGTGGCCATACTGAGTAGGAATTATGTGTTGAACATTTTCCTAATGATCATTTTTCTTAAAGTAATTATTGTCTGACCCTTTGAATTTTTAGAAAAAATTGGATATGTATTTTGGATTGGAGTTGGCTGTTGGCTTTGCTAGTGATTTTCTTCATAACTTGTTACCCATTGTTCAGGTAAAATTTTAACAATTCTTGTTTGGAAATCTGTCTGGGTATGTGGACACAGGATGGAACTTGGGTTAGATCAACATTAATTAACAAAGCCTCATCAATTCCATTTGGGACCGTCAAGTTAATTGCATGATTTTGGACTCGATACACCATTTGATGGTGCAGGGTTGTAGCAAATGTTGTCCAAACTTGAGGTGCTCCAATAGTTTGGATTTGGACTTTTAGGGTTGTGGTTAAGTGAGCATCTTGGAGGGGCATGTTAAAGTTTGGATATAGTGTGATGAATATTGTTCCAGCATTGAGGGTTGTTTGGATTGTGGCTATACAAGTATGTGGATATTCCATAAATCTGGTGTCAAGGAGGGCTATTCTGGAAGTAATAGGTAAACTTTTTCTTCTATGAAAAGTAAGAGCTAATCGAACTGCTCCAAAATGCAAGTAGGTGTATCCTTCCCTAAGCCATTGAGTAGGGAAATGAGATGAAATTTCTAAGGTAACATATTGTTCCTAAGAGGTAGCAGGTAAATTGCATTGGTCAAAGCGAGAGGCTTGGACATATTCTTTTACATTTTTACGGGATGAACTAAGTAAAGAATGCAAAGATCTGTAAGGGGATGATGAGGGTTTTGTGAAAAGTGGTGTAGGGATTGATGATGGGAATTTCTGTAAGGGGAATTTTATTCTCTTCAGAAATATGATGAATTTCATAAAGGTAATCTAACTTATGAGCATTAGATTTCCTGTATGAAGAAGGGTTGGTTAAAGTAGTTAGCTAAAGAGAGGAAAATGATAATGAGGTTGAGCTTTTGGAAGTACTCATGATTGAGAACAAATTAGTTTTCTTCCAGATACATACATATATATATATATATATATATATATATATCCCTAGTACATAAACAAATTTATATGAAACCTGGCTCTGATACCAAAATACAACTATACCTGAATAATACTGATAATTAGTAGCAGTCAAGCCTAAATTTAAGCCATTGTAACAAAATAGGGCACATCTAGGGCGACCATGTCGCACATGCTACGGTACATGTTTTATTGTGAGATTGAACTCTAGAAAATAAAATAAAAAGACAAAACACTTACTCCCTCCGTCTCCAAAAGGATGAGCAAAGTATAATTTGCGTACATATTAAGAAAAGTAAAAATAGAGGAAAGAAAGTAAAAAAAAATTCAAATTTATTCATAGTGGCCCCACAAGATTATATAAAGTGACGAGTACTTTTATTTTTTTTATACTAATGAACCCCACTAAATAATTAAGTCGCCCTTCACTTTATGTATCTTATCTTATCTGTTTGGGGATAAAAATATGTGTACCTTTAGTCATCCTTTTGGGGACGGAGGGAGTATATTCATAGTCTAATTATCTTCTTTTTAAATTTTTTATGGTTAAATAGAAATGAGGACATAAAAGTTAGTTAGTTATTTTGTCAAAAAAAAATCGTCGAAAAATAGATGATTTGAACGTAAAACGAAATAATATAAGCAAGCATTTCATAATTCCTATCTCCCTCTACAATCTATATACAAACACAACAAAATTAATATAAGGGTCAAATAGTAATTAAAATGTAAAATTTAAATTTTCTCTTTACTTTTTTTTTTAAAAACAAATTATTAAGTTTTCTCCTGTCGTTCCTTCTCCCCGTAGGAGTGCATCACTAACTAACTTGGATGAAGAGTTATAATCTGTTTGTGAACTTTCTTTTTCCTTTTATATTTATTGAGATTTGTTTTATGATTTTGGACAAAGTTTGGGTATTATTTGGTGTATTTTATTTATTCTTTTTTTTAAAATAAAATTTAATTATTATTCTTGATGATTACGTTATTCTTTTTGTTTATTTATTATTGTGGACGTGTGACTTTCTTGTGATTTTGCGCGATGTAACAATTATAATGAACCTTTGTTACAATATTGCACTCTTATTATAATTGGGCTACTCAATAAACAGGCCCCCGATAGTCCAGCCCAGTCAATATGTATGGGCTCTCATTTTTTTTTGGATTTAATGTATGGGCTATCTGATGAAACATACTCTATCAACAAATTTTATGACTGATATTTTAAGGCCCTCAAAATGCTACCATTTTGTGAATCTGTGCAAGTAACCAATGGGTATAGATTCTAACCACATGGTACAATTTGATGGATCTGTTGTATTAATCTTAGGAACAAGCAAATGAAATTAGAAATGGGAGACGCGGGAAACAACACAATTTTATGGTGAAATGATATAAATATTTTTAATAAATTAACTGTTTTAAGGACTACAATACCCAAACCCCCGGCAGGTGGCAAGATTAATATTCGTTTTTTTATTATATAAATATGTAAAATAACAACTGTGGGCAGATCCACACCTCCTATTTTCATATTTTAATAATTCCAATGTATGAGAGAAAATATGCACCGGTGTTGGTCCAATGTACCGGTAAATCTATTTTAGAATTAGAAATACATTTATAAAATTAAGACTTTTATGTTTTGTTTGGATTGCAAGTATTAGAGGGGGAATTTAGCGGTTCATTCATCAATATCAATACTAATATATAAATACAGTAAGACCGATCCATTCAATTTAAAAAACGGGTGAGTCAACTCACTTAATTTGAAAAACAGGTACCTTTCAATTTGAAAACCAGGTGAGTCATCTCGGTTCAATTGTTTCGATTGTCGATTCCTTTTCCGCCTGGCTTTGGCTCTTACTCTTCTGTTTCTCTTCATTTCTTTTCAGATTTCCCCTCTTCTTCCTCTTCCTCTTCCTCCACTTTCAGTCGATTCCTTTTTCTCGGTCGGCTTTTTCGATTCTTTCCCTCCTTTGGGTCAAGTATCAAATCTCTTTAAACCCCATTATCACAAACCTAGCAGTCCCAAATCAACAAATCCCCATCACCGCCTCGCCGCCATCCTACCGATCTCAGCATACATTTTGGGTGCTCAAAGTAATCCTTCAAATTGTGGTGTTTAGTATTCCTATTTTAATTGTGTTTGCTTGGGTGTATTGGGGTGTTTAGTATTTAGATATTCTCGCCTTCTCATCTCCCATTATGCAAAGCCGGCCATATGTGTTTATTATAGTGGAAATCAGGATCAAGGATATTTCTGCTCCAAAATCTTGATGATTAAATTGAAGTTTTTTTTTGTTGTTGGTTTTTTGTTTTAATTGATTTGTTATGGGAACTAAAAATTTCTTACTCAAATTAGAATTGCCTCACACCTTATTATATATTAGTTTTGATTTCTTGATTGACTAATGTTTGATTTTTTGTGATGTTTTGTATAGAATTTATTTCACCACCACGACATTCCTTCTTCGAAATTTACCATATAAAATGGGATTATGATCATGAGAAACTTTTCAAATTGGTAAGTGAATAGTTGAACCCTTGGAGACGATTGATAAAAATATTTATACGTATTGGGCAATCGAATAGATAGAGCAGTCGAATAGATAAAAGAGAAAGGAAGTGATATATATGTATACATGTTAGATGGTCATATACTGTTTAATTTGAATGAGTACACCTTGATTTACTGATTAGTATAAATTTCTAATATTCTGATAGCTTCCTTTAAAAAGTGGGTGAAATTGGATATAATAACTATAAGCAATATTTCACTAAAGATGGGTACCCGGTTCATAACTTCGATTAAGATTTATATAGATGTTTGCATGTTGAATGACCCTGTATGTGTGTGTTTGTGTGAGTTATAGTGCAGAAAATTTGTATATTTAGGAGTCATTATAATGTCAATTAATTAAGAGTTAACTCGCTGATAACTCATAATTGGTCTGATCGATCTTCAATTCGGATCTTCACTATCTTTTCCGCTCTCTTCTTCGCTTCATCTTCGGTTTCCTTTTTGCTTAATAAATTCAATCGACTCCTCTCTTCTCACTATTCAATCGCGAAACTGAACGTCCTCCCTCTCCCTAATTTCACAATCTCGCGATTCTCGCATCCTTAATTTTACGATCTCTAATTTGCTCCAATTATAATATGGAACGTGTTGCATTTCATTTGCATCCCAATTTCAACCATCATCTTCTTCAATTCGTCTACTACCCTAGGAAAATGTAGTAAGATGAAGGTTTTTAGGCGACGAAATCAGCAATAGAATGGAGGTGAGTCCTTTTTTTCATGCTTCTCTATTTGTATATACACACACACACACATAGATATATATATATATATATATATATACACACACACACACACAAATCCTCTCTGAGATTTACTTTTTTCTTCATGAATTTATTCAAAAATGAATTGGGTATGTCATTTGGGATTTTTTGTTCATGAATTTGTTCAAAACTGAATGGGTATGTGTTTTGGGGTTTTTTTCTTCATGAAAATTGAGTATGTGATTTGGGTTCTTTTTTCATGAATTTGTTCTAAATAACAAATTCGGTCTGTGATATGGGATTTTATTTTCATCAATTTGTTCAAAAACGAAATCGTTCACTATATTGTTATGGTTTCATGTTGATGGGATTCTTCATTTGGTCTCCAGTTATTCATAGTGTTGCTTTGGTACTTCTAAATATTGATGTTACACTCATAGTTTAGCTTAAAGATTTAGCTTTCATTTTACATTGATAATTTTGTTCCAGCTTTGGCTTTTGAATGGGGACTCTCATTATGTGACAGAGGCGCATATGTTGTTTTGTATATAAAATTTTGGTATTTGTTTTTTATTTAAAATTTGTGGAGATGATCGGATGGAGTGGGCTGGATAGTTAGATGGTAAATCTTAAGGTTTGATTATATTTGCAAATTATATATTTCGAATCTTTGAGAATGAAGGGACTAAATTGTACATATTACCTCTGCCCATAAATCTACTTATATTAAAAGTGTTTATTTAGCAGGGGAGTAAAAATAAATAAGAATAATGAAGCAATACGACTGGACTAATATGTCGTTATTACTATTGTGATTCTTGAACTGATATACTATTAAGACCAATCCACATAATGTGTCTCACTACTGGCCTTATTTGTAATTTATTGTATTCGATATGCCATTGTCTAGCAATCACTATCTTAGCATCAGATCGCCAACCGCTAAACGAAATTGAGCTTTGAACAATCTAAAAAGCCTCAAAAAGTATAATCAATTTCGAATTTCATTTTAATCTCTCACTCTCTGTGTATATATTTATACATATGAACAACGCTTCGATACTTTTTGTATTTAACTTCAATATATCGTTTCAATCTACTTCTGCAGGTCGCCATTAAAAGATTGAATTCCGTATATTCGCCTGGATCAGAAGATGTCTCGCTCGAATTATCGAAGGACTCTACCGATGTCTCTCCAATCTTCGAGGTTTCAGACGATAATCAACTCTATGAATCAACGGAGGTAATCTCAGATCCGCTGATAACTCACTGTAATTTTAGAAGTAGTATAACTTCTGTTGAAAGCACTATGAAAGTGATTCATCGTTGTTTTCACTTCTGCAATCAAGTGTTTTGTTTGTGTTATTGAAGTAAACCTGTTGAGTGTACATTTTTTGAGAGTTATCCCAAAAAATAAAATAAAATAACAATTAATCAATTCCTAGCATACTTGCCTATTACTTGATTAATATTGGTTTGTTGGTGGTTTTGGTGGTAATTCTCTTGGTTATTGAGTGATTTTGATGTGTTGTATAGCAAGTTAAGAGCAATGTGTGTTAATTGACAATCCACAGTAATGACTAATTATTAAGCAGTTAATTTGTCATTCTATAATACTTTTATTAATTTATATTCACTAAATTGTGATGCGAATTGCTAAGAATCACAACTCGAATCGTAAAATGATGTGAATTTTATTGTATTTGTGTCTTGAGATAATTGTGAAGCTGTTGTATATGTGTTTCTATCTACTTTTAGCAAGTTCCATTCATTTATTAAGTTATATGTATGCTTTCAGTACATGTATGTATTGGCCGTTGATTTAACACAGAAAAGCCTTGAAAGTTAGGTACGAAGACTGAACTGTTAAATATAGTTGTTTAATAGACTAAGTAGTAATGTGAGAAATGAAAATATATTCATCCATGAAATGATTGTACTTTCAGTAGTAGTTATTAATAAATGCTTGAAATTTAGATTTTATGTTGTGTATGAACTATGGAGTACTTATATTACTATTCTGAAGCTTTACTAATTTAATTTATTTGTAAACAAGGACTCTCAAGTGTTCTGAAGTTTGTTATTGTCTTCTTACACTTGCTTAAGTGACAAATTTTGTTTTCTCCTATAGAGTTTTTAAGAACACAGTGGAGAAGGTTGACCTGAGAGGTGAAACTCCAAAATATATTGTCTTCAAGCAGGATCATCACATCATCCATCTGTATTAGACATTTATTATGCAACTTATAGAACATAATTACTCTGTTTGGTTAATGTCATATTTGCTCAACTCTCACATTTTTAATGAATTGCTTAACATTTTCAAGTTTATCAAATTTATCAAGTTTTAGTTTTGAGACTAATGAATTGATTTACGTTAGTCAATTTCTTGATATTGATTGTGTTTTGTTTGCTACAATTTAGTACATGTAGTGATTAGAGAAAACAAATCTTGTACATCCGACATGGCATGAATAATCGAATTTGGACTTTGAAAAAAGTGTGATTCATTAAGTAAAAGATGTTAATCGATGCAAGTTATAATCAAATTTTTATTGTTTTACCTCCAAAATTTCAAAGTTGTATGCCAAAAAAAATTCTGACCGAATTTCCTTCATTCTCATCAAATTTTCATTGTTTTACCTCCAAAATTTCAAAGTAGTATGCCAAAAATAATTCTCACAGAATTTCCTTCATTCTCATGTGAAGTTATAAAGTATATGGTGAAGGAACGTTAGATTAGCCAAGGATATTATAATTCATGCAGCTCTTTTGGACATAACCCGCATAAGTTTTGTTCATTTGTTTCCCTAATACAGTTTGTCATCTATTATTATTTTATGTTGTATATGTGCATGAGTTAATTGAATGGTGAGGCCTCTCTTCTACCAGAGCCTCTCTGCTGTTGCCAGCTAATCCAATCGATAGGTGTGGAAATTTTAAGATTAGTAAGATACCCATGCCCGTTTGTTTTTCAAGTTTTATGAATGCATAAGGATCATTATATATAATTAAATTAGATAAATATATGACAAATATTATAAAAATACTAAAACTATATATAAAAAATGAAGTTAATATTTAGCTGAGATGTTTGACAAATTATACAATGAGTTATTCAAACCAGCCTGTGCATTGCACATGCTATTACCTAGTATTTAATAAATAAATAAATAAAATTGTTTGATTGTTCCAATTAAATGGGTATTTGGCTCCCCTCCTTTACACATTATCTCTAACAATTTTAATGAAATGGAATTAACAATTCAAATTCCCGCTAGCTTGATGATTTTCATTTCTTAGGAGGTTGTGAAATGACTAATCCATTCAATTTTCATTCAATTTACTTTTTTATTTCATTGACACCTTAATTTCATTCATTCAATCCATACATTGTGTTAAAAGAAAAAATATGTATTTTACAAAACCTAATTCTTACATCGATAAGAAATGTAATTGTGATGACATGATTACAACCAACTACGAGTAAATGATATGTAAGAAACTTATTTTCACATTATAACTTAAAAATAAAAATATATTTCTAATTTTGGAATGAAAAAAAAGAGAAAAAGATAATGTTAGAATTTTTAAAATTTTGATCTAAAATGATGTGCGAACATTAAATAAGATAAATGAGACTATTTGACATTGCCAATTAGAAGAGATGTACTCGATCAATATAATAATATGCATCATTTAAGACACTATATGAGATAATATATATGAGCTGATATATATATATGAAATATTGTATGTTTGATTACTAAGCATTTGGAGCGTTCGGTACATTTGAAAGTTCAAATGTACTTAAAAATTTTGTTCGTCTACTAGCATTTTATTATAAACGCAATTTATTTAATTCACACAAACGTAATGTTTGAGGCTTAAACACAATGTACCAAAGTTGATGTGATGTGTTTGGAGGTTTAATCACTGCAAATGCTACCGCCGCAAAGGCCAGTAACCGGACAAATTCTAAAATCTTTAATCTTAAAACACATGGAGTAAACAAGTGCTAGTCCATTCGGTTTAGAATATTAAGTGCTTGAAACGCGCTTAATTTAAATATGTGGTGAATATGTGATTAATGAACTGTCCAGTGCCATGTATTGAATTGATTGACATCCAATACTGAGTAAGTAGCACTAGCCACTAGTGAGTATTTTCTCCTCATATGAACCTCTATATTTAGTTGATCAATGATTAATTTTCATTATAGCTTGTTTTGAAATATATATTAAGGGTACGTCTAGCAGCTCTGTTACTAATACCATTCTATGAGTGTGTCTCTTCCCATTTTGCTTTGACGCCACTTCTGAGCAATGTGAACATCTAAGTCAAAAAGTATAGTGCCTGCATGGCTGCATCCCACAAAAGATGTCAAAAACATAAAAACATTATATAAAAAAAATCTTAAATAATATTTAAAATGCAAAATTCAAATCTCAAAATGAAAATGTTAGATAAAGAGTACTAACTCTAAAAAGTACTTAAATTAATAGGATCAACTACTTTTTTTGTAAAAAACAATAGAGAAAAAAAAAATAAAAGAATCATTATGTACTTACGTTTGGTCTATTATGGATATAAATTAAAACTTATATTAATAATGTTTTCCTCTACTTTGATATTTTTTTTAATTTGTATGAACTATGTAGTATGTACTTAAGATATCTTTTATGGGACAACGTAGTACTTATTAGAAAAATGATATATATTGTGACTTTATATGTGACTTGCGTAGATAAATCTAATTAGTAATATTTTTACGATATATTTGATACAGTGGACCAATTTTATAATCCTGTCTAATTTTAATTTCATGTATTGATATAGATCGCAATTGTAATTCAATATAAATCTTTCATAATATATAGTAGGACTCTACTTATTATGTCATCATAGAAAGAGTCTCATTTACTATTTTGTTTTGTTCCACATAAAAATAAAAAATAGAAGTAGTTTTTTTTTTATTACCAGTAGTACGATATAACACAATCTCTTCAAATTAGCCATCAATATTTTATAATTGATCAGGTCACGCTAGTAAACGAAGGGGTAAACATTAACTCAAAATATAAAATTATAGTAAAATAGACTCATTTTGTGGATAAGAGGGAATGTAACTTAGGTGGTGTTTGATTGCATCTTAATGCATCTTAACAATCTACCTTTTAATACATATTAAGAGTCTATATTTTTGTATTAAGAGGTCCTCTGAATAGTTTAGACTTATATTTGTATCTTAACTATTCAGAAGACCTCTTAATACAAAGACGTGGGCTGTTAAAATGCATTAAGAGGTGGACCGTTAAGATGTATTAAGATGCAATCAAACACCACCTTAGTTGAGTTCTTCAAGGCATCAGATTTAATAGCACTTGAACAATACAGAGAAGATCAGCATAGTCTCTGCTCATGCACAAATCTGAGAAACGGTCAAAATTTTATTAGCAATAAATAAATAAATAAATAGCTGACCAAGAGGCCAATCCAATCTTGCTAAGTTGCAGAAGCATTATTTAAATTACATGTTCACAAGTAGCAAATAAAGACTTGCCAATTTTAAAACACGATAGACACGGGCAGATCAGAATTTTGATTCAGTTATGACAACATCAATCCAAAAAAAATAATTACGGCAAAATACTAAAACCAAAGTATTATGCATGTGTCTTTCAAGATGATAAATTAATATTAATATAGACCAAGTTAAAATATTATGTTCCAAAAGAATATTATTTTATTTTAGCCATCTGATAACCCAAGTGAAACTGATATTTTACCCTTTCTTTACAAAAATTCTAATCTTTTAAAATCATACTACTCCATTTTAAAATATAGCATCACTTACCTTTGTATCATGCAACAGTAAGTGATTTTAAATTTTAAAACAAAAGAAGTATTAAGAAAATTCAAGTTAACTTAGCTTTCACACATTACAAAAATTTCTAATCCCCTTAAATCATCTTAAGATTCATGCTAATATTTTTTTGGGATATATACTATAATTATTAACCATGGGAGTATATGGAGAGAAATTCATATTTAAGTAGACTCGGTCAAGAATACATACAAGAATGATCACTTTAGAAATATTTTGGGATATAGGATACTATAATTATTAACCATGGGGATGGGGGTATGCGGAGAGAAATTCATATTTAAGTAGACTCGGTCAAGAATACATACAAGAATGATCACTTTAGAAATGCTCCCTTTGTTTCAAAATTTAAAATTATTACAGATAATGTATCTAATAAAACATCACAAACTCAAAAGCAAGTTCATACCTGTTATACAAGCCTAGATACACAACATAATAGTTTTAGAAGTCAGGTTACTGCTTGTTACAATTGCACAAGGTTGATATTGTAATGAGCTCATTATTTATAAGGGTTTTTATGTCTTTTAAGTCTAGATAGTTAGGAAGACAGTTAGTATAAAGGAGCTGATATTTTCACACTATCTTTTTATATTTCCACACTGTGGTCTCCACATATTTGGTAAGTTTATTTTTATGTCCATTTTATCCTTCCTTGAAACAATCCTCTCTCTTCCTCTACTCAGTCTCATCCGATCCAAATTCCTTCCATCAAACAAAACAATCCAAATCCAAAACAAACAAAACAAAAACCATATCAAAATCCAAATCCTCCTCTATATCTTTGTACATCATCAACTCCAAATCAAAAACCTCTGTCGTCCATTCCTCCCTCACCAGCGACTGCACCCACCGTGGCAAATTTGAAACATAAATCAAAAAAATTGCAAGTACAAAATCAAATCCGTGGGAGAATACTGAGAATTTTCAGATCTACTTGATTGTGTGAATCTGGGTGTATTATTTTCAGGATCTGATTTTGACCCATTTTGCATGTAAGCGGGTTAGGTTATACCAACTAGAGGTTGAAGATGACATCTAATTTGGGAACTACGATGTTGGTGGATTTGATGTTACCGTGGGTGAGTTTAAGGGACTGCCATGAGTTGTGAATGAAGACCAGCCCACGAGTTACTCCTACCGGAGCTTTCACGCCTTCAAGTCGTATTTGCCGACGCCGTTAGTCGTCAAAGTTGAAATCCGATCCTTCGAACTCTTCAATGTTCCGATCGGAGAGTAACTGGCAAGGGTATGATACCGTCAGATCCGGTAGTCCTTTTGCCTTAAACGTTTCATCGTTCAGAGCAAAAACCTTACTGCCTTACCGCCTTTCAGATCCATGATATTCACAAACACTAGCTTACCTTTGGAGATGTCGTGAAGCTTTTTGGCATCGTAATAATCCAGCAAAACATGGAGGCTCAAGGCGTTTTGTGACGACGAAGAGAGGATATTTTGCGAGAGCGGATATGCCACCGTTATTCACTACCAGGACAATGATGATTTGGATTTAGACATGGCTTTGGTTTGTTTGTTTTGGATTGATTTGTTTGATTCTAGGAATTTATATTTGATGAGACTGAGTTCTGTGCAGGGGAAGGGGAAGGGAGAAGAAGAGAGAGAGGTTTGTTTCAAGTAGGGATAAAATGGACATAAAAAATAAACCTACCAAATTTGTGGGGACCAGAGTGTGGAAATATCGATTCCCTTAGTATAAATATAGTAGCTTAGTTAGTAAGCTGGGTAAGTAAAAGCTAGTTAACTATTTCTTTTTTTTAGTTCTGTAATGGTATTTTAGCTGATGAATGAATATATTGAAATTCTCCAGATTGTGAATTTTGTGAAACTTGTCATGGTATCAGAGCAGATCCTTCTGTCATTGTTCTGCTTCAATTTTCTGGTTTGATTCCTTCACTTCTGGTTTTGCTATTGGATATATATATAATTCAACTGTTTGTTTGATTGTTGAACACAAATCTACTTCAAATTCATCATACTTCACCCCTTCATTGTATGATTCTACATATTTTTGTAATTATTTTTCCTGATTGGTATCTTTCGCAATCGAGTTTGATTTTAGGGTTTTCATACCTTGTGTTGCTTGATTAATTGATTGTAGAATTAGGTTGTTGATCGTGTTGTGTTGAAACCTTGGTTTTCTGATTGAATTGTGTTGTTGATATGGCTGGGACAATTGCTTCTTCTTCTTCTTCTTCTTCTACACAGTCACAAACTCTTGAATTTTCCATAGATTCTAATATGCATCCATTGTTCATACACAGTAATGACCATCATAATCTTGTGTTGGTTAATAAGAAGCTTAATGGAACTGATAATTTAATTTTTGAACATGGAAGCGTTCTATGCAAATTGCTCTGTCTGCTAAGAATAAAATGAGTTTGGTCAATGGAATGTATAAGGAACCTGATAAGGATTCATCTCTGCATCCACTATGGGATAGAGCAAATGATATGGTCATAGCTTGGATTTTTAATGCAGTATCTGATGAGATTAGTAACAGTTTGAGTTATGTAACCACTGTTGCAGATGTTTGGACATAATTGAATGAGAGGTTCTCCTCTATTGATGGTCATAAATTTTTCAAATTGAGAAGGACCTTCATAAAATAGAACAACAAGATAGTTCAGTGGAAATTTACTATCACAAGCTCAAAGGTTTATGGGATGAAACTAATGTTATTGAAGCATTAAATTCTTGCACTTGTCCTTGTGTTTGTGTTTTTAGTAAAGATCATGAAAAGAAAGTTCAAAGGAAGCAGTTGATGCAATTTTTGATGGGGCTTCATGAAAGTTATATTGTCATTCGAGGGCAGATTTTATTAATGAATCTTTTGCCTATTGTCAATCAAGCTTATGGTATGATCAAGCAAGAGGGGACTCAACGACAAGGATACATTTAATCTCTTCCAAATAGTATGGTACTTGTTGTTAATTCAGTTCATAAACCAGGCACAACTAATTCTAATGCAGGACATCATTTTTCTACTACTTCCACACAACATAATAGGTCTGGTTATGTAAGGCAGCGTCTTCTTAAAGAAATATTTTGTAATCATTGTCATAGGGAGGGACATATGAAGCATGCTTGTCATAAACTTCATGGTTATCCCCCTGACCATCCAGCTCATCCAGCTAATAGAATCAAGACGTCTTTTCCACAGACATCTATACAGCCTTCATATATTACATATATAAAATTTCAACTTTTGGATATTCATATAAACCTTAAACACCTAAGGCTATGCAAGTGATGCAAGAATTTTCAGGACTTTCTACTCTTGATTCTTCTACACCATTATTTGCTCATTCTGAGACTTCACATTCTTATTACTATACCATTAGTGCCACACTTGTCACACAAGACAAGTTTGATCAGTTGCAACTTCAACTTAATCATGTCATGACATTGTTAAGCAACAAATCTGCATCTAGTACTTCACCTGAAGATCATTTGATTTCTCAACGCATGGCAGGTATATCATGTTCTTCTTTTTCGCTGGTTGCTAATGTCTACATTGCAAATACTTGGGTGATTGATTTAGGGGCTACAAATCACATATGCAACTCAATGCATTACATGCATGATGTTTACTCAATTTTAAAGCCAATATCCATCTGTTTACCTAACGGGCAAGTTGTGTTTGTTACTCACATAGGTTCAGTTTATATTAATTAGGATTTTTTTTACCAATGTTTTGTTTGTTCCTAAATTTCAATACAACTTACTCTCCATTTCTAAATTGATTTCTCAGTACCATTGCAATGTACAATTCTTAAACAACACTTGTGTGTTCCAGGACCTACACAAGAAGAAGGTCCTAGCTATTGGAGAGCTCCATAATGGTCTCTATCTGCTTCAGTCAATCCCTTTTTCTGCTAGTTATTTTCATGACACCACTGTTGTTGTTGCCTTTTCTTCATCTGAGAAGTTATGTCATCAAAGATTAGGTCATACTTCATTGTCTTCTTTAAATAAGAAAGATTCTTTGTCATCTTATTTTCCTATTTCATGTAATAAGCATGGGAACAATTGTGTTGTATGTCCTATTGCTAAACAACACAAGCTACCTTTTCCAACTAGTGTAATTTCTACTACTTCATGTTTCCAGCTCATACATTGTGATTTGTGGGGTCCATATAGGATCACCACTATGAATGGTTGTAAGTATTTTCTTACAATAGTGGATGATTTTTCTAGAGTTGTTTGGACTTTTCTCATTCCTACTAAGCAACATGTTCCTCATTTGCTTAAATCTTTTTGTGTTTATGTTCAAAATCATTTTCACGCCTCTGTTAAAATTTTGAGAAGTGATAGAGGTACATAATTTTTTAATACAGAAGCTAAATTCTTTTTAACTAATTTGGGAATTACACATCAAAGCTCTTGTTCTGACACTCCTCAACAAAATGGAGTAGTTGAGAGAAAGCATCAAATATTATTGGAAATTTCCAGAGCTCTAAGATTTCAATCTGATCTCCCAATTCATTACTGGGGATTTTGCCTTCTAACTGTTACTCATCTAGTTAACAGGCTTCCTTCTTCTGCTATTTTTTACAAAACACCTTATGAAGTCTTATACAATTATTCTTCCCAGTATGATCATCTCAAAATTTTTGGGTGCCTTTGTTATGCTTCTTGTCATACTTCTGACAAATTTGCCCCAAGGGCTATTCCATCAGTTTTTATAGGATATCCCAATGATCAAAAGGGATATAGATTACTTCGTTTAGACACAAAGAAAGTTTTTGTTAGCAAACATGTGATATTTCATGAAGACTCTTTCCCTTTTCTTTCTATTAATTCTGCTACTACTGTAATGTCCAGGAATTTTAAACCTTGTACCAATTTATTTTGATATATAACATTCATTTTTATTTAATTTTTCGGACTTAATTGGATCCATGTAGGTATTATTATTTAATTTTATAACTATGTGGTCCAATAATTTTCTTTGCACTAAAGGGACTCACTGACAGTCGAATAAATTAGTGAGTTAGCCCTAAGAATTGAATTGCAAGAAAAATTTGGGAAGAAAATTAATAAATAATATCATTATCGGATTAAATAATTCAAATGAAGAATTATTAATAAAACAAATATTTTAAATAATTAATTAACCGAATTAGTTAATTAATGTAAATATTAGAAACATAAGGGTATTAATTTAATGTGTCACTTTTCTTTCATTTGGGCTGGGCCCATTTTTCTTTTATTTTCGGATTGGGCCGAACCCATTTTCTTTTATTTTTATTTTGGGCCATCCCTTCTCCATGCATTAGCCGACCCAACTATTGGGTTGAGCCCAATTTCAATTCCAGTCGGGTTGGACTAAATGCACCGGGTCCATCCAATTAAATTGGGGAAACTGGTTATTTGATTTGGGATAAACCAAGCAATTGAATTAGGAACCCCCAAACCAGATCAGTCAAGAAAAAGGAGTAGGCTAGCCAAACCTAGCTAGACCCCAAACCCTCAATCAATCGGACCAGACAAGCGAGAGACGGGAAAATAAACGGGGTTGTCAATTGCCGGCGACATCATGGAGCAACCGACCAGCGGACTAATTAAGGGTTCGAGTGGGCGACCGAGCATGCGACGTTCGGACCAAAGGATCCCAAGCGACCGACGATTTGACCGGTGAGGGCACACGGCTCAAAGGCCAGCTAGCGATTCTCAATCGATGGACGGGGCTTGACATGGACAACCTATCGACATCCCTCCTTCCTACCGATGGTCCTTGAATAGTCAATTGGGGTAATACCCAGTTAATTGGGTAAATGATTTTCTATAAATTGGGCACCCAAAACCCTAAACAAGGCTGCTACAACTTTGCCTTTCAAATTAGAGAGAGAGAAATCGCAACAAGGAGAGGGAACAGGGGAGCCATCGGCGGTGAATGTCCGGCTTGGTCAGCTATTTTGGGAGGAGAAGACGGACTGCAATTCGGTCGAGTCCAAGGTATAGCAGTAAACTACTATAACAGTTATTTTTTTTTGTGATTTTAGGCTTTAATTGTTCCCCTTCTCTGATTATTGGTTGTGACTATTGTATTATGTTGCTCTTGTTTGGGTTGTACTGTATTGTGTTAAATTTGGTTGGGAATCTAGTGTTGATGAACCTTAAAGGTTCTGGCAGTCGATTTTGTACTGTATTTAGGCCAATGTAGAATTTTGGAATGCCCAGCAGATGATGGGTATAATGCCTAAATTAAACTTGGTTTTCTTTGTTTTTCTGTTTGGAATGGTTACTGAATTCGAAATCAGTATTGCTATAATCTGTTTAGGATTTGTTGCCTATTGTGTTGGGTAATAATCTTTGGTCAGTTTGGAATGAAATTGCAGGAGTTGGATATAATTGTGACTGTTGATTTTGGCAGCATAGAACTATTAACTGAGTAGTATTATACAATAATTGAACTGTTTTTGTTCGAATGGGTTGTGTAATTCACTGGGGTTTAACTGTTGATCAAATGTGCTATCATTGGCTTAACTATTGGTTATTAAATTTGTGCAAATGATACACTTGTAAACTAATTAATAAATAAAAATTTATAAAGTAATTATTTATTATTTATCAATAATAATAAATAAAGATAATAAATATTTAATTATTATTTGATTAATATTGAATAATAATTAAAATGAATAAATTAGTAAATTAATTATTATTTATCAATAAATAATAAATAAAGATAATAAATATTTAATTATTATTATTAAATAATAATTAAGTATGAATAAAGTTAGTCAATTAATTATTTATCACTAAATAATAAATAAAGATAATAAATATTTAATTATTATTTAATTAATATTAACTAATAATTAAGTATGACTAAAATTTATAAATTAATTATTTATTACTTATCAATAAGTAATAAATAAAGATAATAAATATTTAATTATTATATAATAATTAAGTATGAATAAAATTAATAAATTAATTATTTAATTATTATTTAATTAATATTAAATAATAATTAAGTATGAATGAAATTAATAAATTAATTATTTATTACTTATTACTTATCAATAAGTAATAAATAAAGATAATAAATATTTATTTATCATTTAATAATTATGTATAAATGAAGTTAATAAAGTAATTATTTATTATTTATCAAATAACAATAAATAAAGATACTAAATACTTAATTAAGTATGAATAAAGTTATTTATCAATAAACAATAAATATTTAATTATTTAATAATAATTAAGTATGAATAAAATTAATAAAATAATTATTTATTATTTAATAATAATAAATAAAGATAATAAATATCTAATTATTATTGATATTAATAATAATTAGGTATGAATAAAGCTAATAAGGATAACAATTACTTAATCATTAATGAAATAATGATTAAGTGTGAGTGAGATTAATAAGTTAATTATTTATTTGTGGCCCTTAATAAATAAAGATAATAAATACTTAATGATTATTTAATTAATATTAAATAATAATTAAGTGCGTGTAGGATTAATACATTAAGTATTTAATTAATGTTGAATAAGGAGGAAAGAATAATAATTACTCAATTACCCTTAAAGGTAAATAGTAATTAAGCGCAAATAAAACTAAATAAGTGACCAAGTATTATTTAATTGCTATTATTCCATAATAAATTTATTATTTATTTTATGAGTGGTAGATAAGGATTATTAACCCATATTTAGAGACAAATAAGGGTAATAATCTGAGTATTCGAAGAATAAGTAATCCTGATTAGCTATCAATTATTTAATAGCTAAATGACATTAATTAATTTCTGTCTAGCTAATGGTAAATAGTAGTTAAATGATAATTGAGTTAATAAAGTAATGTAATGTATTAAACAATTATAAGTAATTGTTAGAAAGTGTTTATCACTTAAGAGGAACATTGTTAGTAAACAATTTCTCAGTCTACCGATTAATTAAGTATCTTATGGAATTGAGGATGGTCCATTGACGTATATGCTATGTGAATTGTTTATCTGCTAAATAAATAGCAAAAGAAGGTGTACCAATGTACAACTATGCCGTATTAATTGATAAGTCAACTTTATCAATGCTAGGTCCTTCAAGACCAAATAGTTAAAGCTAAGATTAACTGTAGCTGAGCAAACATGCAAGTTCCCTAACTTCATTCCTTCTGTATACTGAATGCAAGTTTCCTATCCTTGAGCAAGTTCTTTACCCTGAAACTTTAATTATTGCAAGTTTCCTTAAGCCCTACTCAAATTATCTTTTGAGCAGGGTGTTATTTTACTGCAAGTTACTTATTTAAGCTTGAATCTCATTTCCAAGCATGCTTTAAGTGGTTTAATTTCTTTAAAATTATTCCACATCTATGTATTTATTGACATTCGCACTCGTGCATTTGAATTCGTACATTTATTAAAGTTCCGAAATTTACGAACTATTCATGATTAAGTCTGAACCCTGGTTCGGTCAGGCAAGTATGTGAGAATTTATAAAAGCTATCCGAACCAATCGATGGTAAGGATTCTTAGACTGACTGATCACCCCTTTTATTATAGGGGAATACCCCAGGTACCGTATATAAGGTACAAATAGCAGAGTTAAATGTTATGCGTATACATAGCGTACGCGAGGCTGATCCCCTCAAGTACTTATTCTGTAGCCAGTAACCAGAGGGTCAACTAGCTATTGACTCCTTTGAAAGTTATTGTTTAGAGTCTATTTGACTATCAGTTTTCTTAAAAGCAATTATTGTTCTTGCTTCCGATATTTATATTGTTGAATTCTCTTTCTATATTCCTTTCATCATGATATATCCTTTCTTGTTGTATCTTAAACTTGCTGAGCAAACTCGTTGCTCACCCTTGCTATGTTATGACTCCATTGCAGCTAAACCCGAGACATCAGGAAAGAGCAAAGGGAAGGAAAAGATGAAGTGATAGGCTTCACGTAGCTGATTTTACTTTATGTGTAGTTAATTACTATTAATGTAATTTAAACCCTGATAGTTACTTGGGGTATGGATTTGTGTTAAGCATTTAAGGTTATTGTATCTTGGGACTAGTAACACCTTTCTAATGAACAACATATGTTTGTTATATTCCGCATTTTAGTCAATGTATGTTGTTGAAGGTGAATGATGTATTGGATCGTGATGACCGGATCCGGGTATTTGGAGACCCGAATTTGGGGGCGTCACAGGTTGGTATCAAAGCTGTAGGTCATAAACTTTAGGAACGCTAAACCTAGGTTATGACCTTAGATTTAAACTCGTATTGAGTACGCTAGGATATGAATCAAGGAGATTCGGATAATGGCCTGGTCTGGGGGTGGATTGTGGAAATCTGCCAAGCCGAGATGTACATGATAAAATATCCTTTCATTTTGTCGATGAATATATTTTATTGTGATACTGACATTGTTGTCTCTGTCTGTGTTCGTAGGACGGCTGACATAGGAGGGACCAGTGGAGTCCAGGAGGAGGTATTCACAGATATACCTGTTGTTGCCGAGCAGTTAGTGGGCTATGCACCTATTGCCCCAGGAGTACCACTGGATGGGCCCGAACCAGAGGAGGATTATTTGGAGGATCTGGTAGAGCCGGTCATAGGCCGAGTCATGAGATCCGGCAGTCAGGACCCGGATGATGAGGAGGAGGACCCCGAGACTGAGGGAGATGAGCCACCTACTTATGTTGATGGCATGGGGTCCACTGCAGACGATATCATAGAGGGACTGACCAGTAGGAACGAGGAGCTGGAGGACCGGGTAGCTCATCTGGAAGAGCAGAACCAGACCCACCAGATCAGGGAAGATCAGTATAGGGAGCTAGCTTATCAGCTGGAGCATGAGTTGGGAGTGGTGAAGGTACAACTGCAGGGTTATGAGATCTCAGCGCAGCAGATTGGACCACTGCTACATCAGATGGTGGCCAGGAATGCTGAGCTCAGAGAGAGACTGGAACAGAAGGATTTGGAGGTCGCCCATCTGAAGGCCAAGCAGGAGGCCATGAAGTTCGATTTTGGGCTGAAGACTGCTGAGAGGATGCGAGTTAGAGATGCTTGGGTCAGAGAAGCCAGAAGGGTTGATCAGTTGGAGGACCAGTTGGAGGCCGGAGCGGTGAGGATCGAGACCTTGGGATTTGCCTTGGATGCAGCCTATAGGAGGCCTCGGACTGAGATGGGAGAGTCTAGCCGCTCGGTTCGTCGCCGGGTCATGGGTGGAGCATTTTCTTCAGGTCAGCAGGCACGGATCCGTCACGATATGTAGTGACGTATAGGGATGATTGTCTTGTTTTGTCTTAGGTGCAGTAGGTCCCACTTTTTGGTTAGACAAGGGACCTGTTTGTGTTGTGAACCATTGTATTTTGTAGCATGCTTGGGGTGGCAGTTAAGCCCCAACTTTTGTCTGTTATGAGGGATGGACAGTTATAATTCCCCATTTTTGTCTCAGGGGAAATGGTTAATGATTGATAGGGCACGCAGTGGCACATTTATAGAAGTATGCCACAGGTTTAGTCTTTGTAACAAAACAGTGGTATATAAATATAAATGCAGTCGTTTCATTTAAATCAAATGTGTTTGATAGATGTTTCTACTCTTGATCGCTGATTTCAATGGCATATTGTGTAAAATATAAAATTATAGGTAAATGTCAACGGTTTTCCCTTATCAAATCATGCCGCCAAGAGGACGACCACGTAACCAGCGTGTTGAAGAGTCAGAAAGCGAGGTTACGGATCAACCCAATCCCATGAGAATGTTCGCTGAAATGCTGGCAGAAGCCATGCAAGCGAGACCACCACCTGTAGGGACCCAACCAGCACCCGAGCCAGCGCATCATTTGGCCACTTTTAAGGATTTCAAACTGGTTGGACCACCCGAGTTCAAGTGAACTCTTAACCCAATAGAAGCACAGACCTGGATTGAAGAGATAGAGAAGGTCTTCGAGGTCGCGCGGGTGGCCGAGGAACAGAAAACCGGATTCGCCACTTTCATGCTGAAGGGCGAGGCTAACTATTGGTGGAAAGCCAATAAGGGACGAGCAGGTGAGGGAGTCATTTCGTGGGATAGATTTAAAGAGCTATTCTTCGAAAATTATTTTCCGAAGAATACACAGCAAGACATGGAAGTGAAGTTCCTGGAACTGAAACAGGGGAGTATGACTGTCGTAGAATACGCGGCAAAATTTAATGAATTGGCCCGATTTGCCCCACATCAGGTGGACACCGAGGCCAGGAAGGCAAGAAGGTTTGAGTTGGGACTGAAACCGTGGGTGCAGAAGTCAGTCGCAATATTGAAGATTAAGAACTTCTCGGAACTGCTGGAAAGGGCTATCATTGCGGAAGGAGGCAATGAAGCGGTGGTACGGTTCAACCAAGACAGGAAGAAGAGTCAGGAGGTAGCCAAAGCAGGGAGCAGCGGAGGCAGCAATCCCAATAAGCGCAAATGGAATAAAAGCCAATCGTTCGGGAGCAATAAATCCGGAGGAGAGGCTAAGAAAAGTGGGAAGTGCAACAATTGCGGGAAGAATCACTTGGGGGAGTGCATGAAGGGGAAAAGTGTTTGTTATTGATGTGGACAACCGGGGCACATGGCTCCTCAGTGTCCGAACAAGCAGAAAGGAGGATGTTTCTCTTGTGGATCACCCGACCACGAGATTAAGGACTGTCCGAAGAGGAAGGGCGACGTCGGGAGTGGCAACAGGAGCAACAACAACAGCGGGACTAACAACCGGCTGAGCTACGGGGCACCAGCCAGTCAAGCTAACAGACCCACAGCACGCACTTTTAACATGACCGTTCAGGATGCAATGGAATCCAAGGACGTGGTATCAGGTATCATCCCAATCAATGATATAGATGCATATGTGTTATTCGATTCGGGTGCTGCCTGCTCTTTTGTTTCCGAAGAATTTGCTAGTCAGTTAAATTTACCTCGTGAAAAGTTAGAACACCCTATGAACGTAGAAGTAGCAAACAAAGAAATTATCCCCGTAGAATCCATTCATAGGAATTGTTGTGCTAAATTACGAGGATTTAAGCTCAAGGTGGATTTGATACTAATTCGGCTGGGAGAGTTTGATGTAATCCTGGGAATGGATTGGCTATCAATTCACGGGGCAGTTATTGATTGTAAGGAAAAGTGTGTACACCTAGAGACTCCTAATAAGTCGAAGGTGGTATTTTATGGTAGTAAGTCACCAAGACAATCTTGTTGCCTTACTATGATGCAAACCAAGAAATTGCTTAAGAAAGGCTGCGTGTGTTATTTGGCCCATGTGATTGATACCCGTCAGGTCAGGGATGAGATGAGTCAAATACCAATCGTGAGGGATTTCGTTGATGTCTTCCCAGATGAACTTCCGAGACTGTCGCCGGACAGGGAAATTGAGTTCGTTATCGATTTGGTACCGGGAACCGCACTAATATTGAAGCCGCCGTACCGAATGGCACCTGTAGAAATGAAGGAGTTGATGGTGCAACTGCAGGAACTGTTAGACAAGGGTTATATCATACCTAGTGTGTCCCCGTGGGGAGCGCCAGTTCTGTTTGTAAAGAAGAAGGATGGTTCTATGAGGCTTTGTATCGACTATCAGGAGTTGAACAAAATTACGATTAAAAATAGGTATCCGCTTCCTAGGATTGACGATCTGTTTGATCAACTTAAGGAAGCGAAGTACTTTTCAAAAATCGACCTAAGAACAGGCTATCATCAACTGAAGGTGAGGCAGGAAGATATCTCGAAGACTGCATTCAAAACTCGTTACGGGCACTTCGGGTTTCTGGTAATGTCATTTGGATTAACGAATGCACCAGCGGCATTTATGGATATGATGAACAGAGTGTTCAAGCAGTACTTGGACACGTTCGTAGTCATATTCATCGATGACATTTTGGTGTATTCAGGGTCAGAGGAAGAGCATGTTGAACACTTAAAGATTGTATTGGAAGCTCTCAGGAAGGAGAAGTTGTACACAAAGTTTTCTAAGTGTGAGTTCTGGTTGCAGAGGGTGCAATTTCTGGGTCACGTCATCGACAAAAATGGTGTTTCGGTGGACCCAGCAAAAGTAGAAGCAGTTATCAACTGGGAACAGCCGAAGATGCCAACAGAGATCCGAAGTTTCTTAGGATTAGCGGGATACTATCGGAGATTCATACAAGATTTTTCAAAAATAGCATCACCGTTGACCAATCTCACCAGGAAAACAGTTAAGTTCGTTTGGTCGGAGAAATGTGAGGAAAGTTTTATGGAGCTGAAGAAGAGACTTAGTCAAGCACCGGTGTTGACCTTACCAGACAACACTAGGGGTTTCGTAGTGTATAGCGATGCGTCGCACAAAGGTCTTGGATGTGTGCTGATGTAGCACGGCAAGGTCGTGGCGTACGCATCACGTCAGCTGAAGGACTATGAAAAGGGTTACCCGACTCATGACCTGGAGTTAGCCGCGGTAGTTTTCGCCTTGAAAATTTAGAGGCACTATCTATACGGGGAGAAGTGCGAGATATATACAGACCACAAAAGTCTGAAATATATCTTCACTCAGAAAGAGCTGAACATGAGGCAGCGCCGATGGTTAGAATTGATCAAGGATTATGACTGTGAAATTCTGTACCATCCAGGCAAAGCAAATGTAGTGGCTGATGCCTTAAGCAGAAAAGGCAAGGTGAAATTGATGCAGCTGACAGTTCAAGAGGAGTTGATAAAGGACTTTGAACGTCTGGAACTGGAGGTTAAGTATCCGATGGAGACGGACGAAAAATTGTTCATTGTGACGGTAGGTCCGACTCTACTGGATAAGCTAAAGGAGGCTCAAGAATTTGACGAAGAGTGCATTGTCATTAAGAAGTAACTATCGGAGGGAAAAACATTGAAGTACAAGGTTGACAGCACAGGATTGCTGAGGTTCGAGGGAAGGGTCTGGATACCCTATGTACCAGACTTACGGGAAGAAATATTGCAGGAGGCCCATAATACGAGATTTTCGGTACATCCGGGTAGCACCAAGATGTATCAAGATCTTCGTCAGCATTATTGGTGGCCGCACTTGAAAGGAGAAGTTGCAGAATTCGTCAGCCGATGTTTAACTTGTCAGAAGGTCAAGGCAGAGCACCAACGGCCGAGCGGATTGTTGCAACCTTTGGAGATTCCAGAATGGAAGTGGGAGCACATCACAATGGATTTTGTGGTAGGACTTCCAACAACACAAAAGGGTCTAGACGCCATCTGGGTGATCGTAGATCGTTTGACCAAGTCTGCCCATTTTCTACCAATCAAGATCAGGTACAAATTGGAGCAGTTGGCGAAACTTTACGTAAAGGAGATAATATCGCAACATGGAGTGCCGGTATCTATTGTGTCTGACAGAGATCCGCGCTTCACGTCAAATTTTTGGAGAAGTCTACAGGAAAGAATGGGAACACAGTTGAGAATGAGTACGGCGTATCATCCTCAGACTAATGGTCAGAGCGAGCGAACAATTCAGATCCTAGAGGACATGCTCCGGGCAGTTGTGATGGATTTAGGGGGCAGCTGGGACGATCACTTGCCCTTGGTAGAGTTCGCTTACAGCAACAGTTATCACGCTAGCATTGGTATGCCACCGTACGAAGCTTTATATGGAAGGAAGTGTCGAACGCCATTATGTTGCGATGAAGTTGGTGAACGGAGATTGTTGGGACCAGAATTGGTATAGCAGACCGTGGAAATCATTAAAGTAATAAGGCAGCGGTTGGTAGCAGCTCAGGATCGTCAAAAGAAGTATGCCGACTTACATCGTCAGAAGCGAGACTTTGAAGTTGGCAGCTCTGTATTTTTGAAGGTATCTCCCTGGAAAGGGAAGATCCGTTTTGGGAAGAAGGGCAAATTGAGCCCTAGGTTCATAGGACCGTTCGAGATTTTGAGGCGGATCGGCGAAGTGGCGTACGAGGTAGCATTACCTCCTGAACTTGAGCACATTCACAACGTGTTTCATGTATCAGTGTTACGTCCATATAAACCAGACTACAAGCATGTCATCTCCTATGAACCAATTCAAGTCAAAAAGGACTTATCGTACGAGGAGATTCTTGTCCAAATACTTGATAAGAAGGAACAGAAGCTGAGAAATAAAGTCATTCATTCTGTTAAAGTTCTCTAGAGAAATCACGCGTTGGAAGAAGCCACGTGGGAACTCGAAGAGAAGATGAGAGCAAATTACCCCCAGTTATTTGAGTAACCTTAGATTGAAATTCCGAGGACGGAATTTTTATAAGGGGGAGAGGATGTAATGTCCAGGAATTTTAAACCTTGTACCAATTTATTTTGATATATAACATTCATTTTTATTTAATTTTTCGGACTTAATTGGATCCATGTAGGTATTATTATTTAATTTTATAACTATGTGGTCCAATAATTTTCTTTGCACTAAAGGGACTCACTGACAGTCGAATAAATTAGTGAGTTAACCCTAAGAATTGAATTGCAAGAAAAATTTGGGAAGAAAATTAATAAATAATATCATTATCGGATTAAATAATTCAAATGAAGAATTATTAATAAAACAAATATTTTAAATAATTAATTAACCGAATTAGTTAATTAATGTAAATATTAGAAACATAATGGTATTAATTTAATGTGTCACTTTTCTTTCATTTGGGCTGGGCCCATTTTTCTTTTCTTTCCGGATTGGGCCGAACCTATTTTCTTTTATTTTTATTTTGGGCCATCCCTTCTCCATGCATTAGCCGACCCAACTATTGGGTTGAGCCCAATTTCAATTCCAGTCGGGTTGGACTAAATGCACCGGGTCGATCCAACTAAATTGGGGAAACCGGTTATTTGATTTGGGATAAACCGAGCAATTTAATTAGGAACCCCCAAACCAGATCAGTCAAGAAAAAGGAGTAGGCTAGCCGAACCTAGCTAGACCCCAAACCTCAATCAATCGGACCAGACAAGCGAGAGACGGGAGAAAGAAACGGGGTTGTCATTCGCTGGCGACATCATGGAGCAACCGACCGGCGGACTAATTAAGGGTTCGAGTGGGCGACCGGGCATGCGACGTTCGGACCAAAGGATCCGAAGCGACCGACGATTTGACCGGTGAGGGCACACGGCTCAAAGGCCAGCCGGCGATTCTCAATCGATGGACGGGGCTTGACATGGACAACCTATCGACAACCCTCCTTCCTACCGATGGTCCTTGAATAGTCAATTGGGGTAATACCCAGTTAATTGGGTAAATGATTTTCTATAAATTGGGCACCCAAAACCCTAAACAAGGCTGCTACAACTTTGCCTTTCAAATTAGAGAGAGAGAAATCGCAACAAGGAGAGGGAACATGGGAGCCATCGGCGGTGAATGTCCGGCTTGGTCAGCTATTTTAGGAGGAGAAGACGGACTGCAATTCGGTCGAGTCCAAGGTATAGCAGTAAACTACTATAACAATTATTTTTTTTCTTTCTGATTTTAGGCTTTAATTGTTCCCCTTCTCTGATTATTGGTTGTGACTATTGTATTATGTTGCTCTTGTTTGGGTTGTACTGTATTGTGTTAAATTTGGTTGGGAATCTGGTGTTGATGAACCTTAAAGGTTCTGGCAGTCGATTTTGTACTGTATTTAGGCCAATGTAGAATTTTGGAATGCCCAGCAGATGATGGGTATAATGCCTAAATTAAACTTGGTTTTCTTTGTTTTTCTGTTTGGAATGGTTACTGAATTCGAAATCAGTATTGCTATAATCTATTTAGGATTTGTTGCCTATTGTGTTGGGTAATAATCTTTGGTTAGTTTGGAATGAAATTGCAGGAGTTGGATATAATTGTGACTGTTGATTTTGGCAGCATAGAACTATTAACTGAGTAGTATTATACAATAATTGAACTGTTTTTGTTCGAATGGGTTGTGTAATTCAGTGGGGTTTAACTGTTGATCAAATGTGCTATCATTAGCTTAACTATTGGTTATTAAATTTGAGCAAATGATACACTTGTAAACTAATTAATAAATAAAAATTTATAAAGTAATTATTTATTATTTATCAATAATAATAAATAAAGATAATAAATATTTAATTATTATTTGATTAATATTGAATAATAATTAAAATGAATAAATTAGTAAATTAATTATTATTTATCAATAAATAATAAATAAAGATAATAAATATTTAATTATTATTATTATATAATAATTAAGTATGAATAAAGTTAGTCAATTAATTATTTATCACTAAATAATAAATAAAGATAATAAATATTTAATTATTATTTAATTAATATTAAATAATAATTAAGTATGACTAAAATTTATAAATTAATTATTTATTACTTATCAATAAGTAATAAATAAAGATAATAAATATTTAATTATTATATAATAATTAAGTATGAATAAAATTAATAAATTAATTATTTAATTATTATTTAATTATTATTTAATTATTATTTAATTAATATTAAATAATAATTAAGTATGAATAAAATTAATAAATTAATTATTTATTATTTATCAATAAGTAATAAATAAAGATAATAAATATTTATTTATCATTTAATAATTATGTATAAATGAAGTTAATAAAGTAATTATTTATTATTTATCAAATAATAATAAATAAAGATACTAAATACTTAATTAAGTATGAATAAAGTTATTTATCAATAAACAATAAATATTTAATTATTTAATAATAATTAAGTATGAATAAAATTAATAAAATAATTATTTATTATTTAATAATAATAAATAAAGATAATAAATATCTAATTATTATTGATATTAATAATAATTAGGTATGAATAAAGCTAATAAGGATAACAATTACTTAATCATTAATGAAATAATGATTAAGTGTGAGTGAGATTAATAAGTTAATTATTTATTTGTGGCCCTTAATAAATAAAGATAATAAATACTTAATGATTATTTAATTAATATTAAATAATAATTAAGTGCGTGTAGGATTAATACATTAAGTATTTAATTAATGTTGAATAAGGAGCAAGGAATAATAATTACTCAATTACCCTTAAAGGTAAATAGTAATTAAGCGCAAATAAAACTAAATAAGTGACCAAGTATTATTTAATTGCTATTATTCCATAATAAATTTATTATTTATTTTATGAGTGGTAGATAAGGATTATTAACCCATATTTAGAGACAAATAAGGGTAATAATCTGAGTATTTGAAGAATAAGTAATCCTGATTAGCTATCAATTATTTAATAGCTAAAGGACATTAATTAATTTCTGTCTAGCTAATGTTAAATAGTAGTTAAATGATAATTGAGTTAATAAAGTAATGTAATGTATTAAACAATTATAAGTAATTGTTAGAAAGTGTTTATCACTTAAGAGGAACATTGTTAGTAAACAATTTCTCAGTCTACCGATTAATTAAGTATCTTATGGAATTGAGGATGGTCCATTGACGTATATGCTATGTGAATTATTTATCTGCTAAATAAATAGCATAAGAAGGTGTACCAATGTACAACTATGCCGTATTAATTGATAAGTCAACTTTATCAATGCTAGGTCCTTCAAGACCAAATAGTTAAAGCTAAGATTAACTGTAGCTGAGCAAACAGGCAAGTTCCCTAACTTCATTCCTTTTGTATACTGAATGCAAGTTTCCTATCCTTGAGCAAGTTCTTTACCCTGAAACTTTAATTATTGCAAGTTTCCTTAAGCCCTACTCAAATTATCTTTCGAGCAGGGTGTTATTTTATTGCAAGTTACTTATTTAAGCTTGAATCTCATTTCCAAGCATGCTTTAAGTGGTTTAATTACTTTAAAATTATTCCATATCTATGTATTTATTGACATTCGCACTCGTGCATTTGACTTCGTACATTTATTAAAGTTTCGAAATTTACGAACTATTCATGATTAAGTCTGAAACCTGGTTCGGTCAGGCAAGTATGTGAGAATTTATAAAAGCTATCCGAACCAATCGATGGTAAGGATTCTTAGACTGACTGAACACCCTTTTATTATAGGGGAATACCCATGTACCGTATATAAGGTACAAATAGCAGAGTTAAATGTTATGCATATACATAGCGTCTGATCCCCTCAAGTACTTATTCTGTAGCCAGTAACCAGAGGGTCAACTAGCTATTGACTCCTTTGAAAGTTATTGTTCAGAGTCTATTTGACTATCAGTTTTCTTAAAAGCAATTATTGTTCTTGCTTCCGATATTCATATTGTTGAATTCTCTTTCTATATTCCCTTCATCATGATATATCCTTTCTTGCTGTATCTTAAACTTGTTGAGCAAACTCGTTGCTCACCCTAGCTATGTCATGACTCCATTGCAGTTAAACCCGAGACATCAGGAAAGAGCAAAGGGAAGGAAAAGATGAAGTGATAGGCTTCACGTAGCTGATTTTACTTTATGTGTAGTTAATTACTATTAATGTAATTTAAACCCTGATAGTTACTTGGGGTATGGATTTGTGTTAAGCATTTAAGGTTATTGTATCTTGGGGCTAGTAACACCTTTCTAATGAATAACATATGGTTGTTATATTCCGCATTTTAGTCAATGTATGTTGTTGAAGGTGAATGATGTATTGGATCGTGATGACCGGATCCGGGTATTTGGAGACCCGAATTTGGGGGCGTCACAACTACTTCTTATCCTAATACTTCTAACATTCCTTGGATTGATGATGTTGTTTCTTCATCTGTTTCTATTTCTCAACAAGAGTCTATTCTAGCACATTCTCCTAACTCTTCTAATTCTACATCTCTTGTTCCTCCTGTCCTAGTTCCTGATCCACCAGTACTCCGAATGTCTACCCGGAACAAGACCCAACCTATCAAATTCAATAACATTCCTTGGATTGATGATGTTGTTTCTTCATCTGTTTCTATTTCTCAACAAGAGTCTATTCCAGTACATTCTCCTAACTCTTCTAATTCTACATCTCTTGTTCCTCCTGTCCTAGTTCCTGATCCACCAGTACTCCGAATGTCTACCCGGAACAAGACCCAACCTATCAAATTCAATGACTATGTTCTTCCTAAAAATCTCAAACAAGTTCAATCCATTTCTACTACTCCAGTCCAATCCAAATTTACTTTGTCCAATTTGATGTCTTATCACAACATTAGTCCATCACAGTATCATTTTATTAATGCTCTCTCTAATATTACTGAACCACATACTTACAAACAAGCCATTAAGGATACAAGGTGGATTGAGGCTATGGATAAAGAAATAGCAGCTTTATAGAAAAATAATACTTGGACCCTTACTTCATTACCTAAAGGCAAGCAGACAATTGGATGTAAATGGGTCTATAAATTCAAGCATCACTCAGATGGATCTATTGAGAGGTTTAAAGCAAGACTTGTACCTAAGGGTTATACACAGACAGAGGGCATTGACTATCAAGAAACCTTTGCTTGAATTGCTAAAATGGTTGCAATTAGAGCTTTACTTTCTATAGTTGCCTCTAAACAATGGATTGCGCAACAACTGGATGTTAATAATGCCTTCTTGCATGGGGACTTATTAGAGGAAGTCTACATGGATATTCCTCAAGGATATATTCCATCATCTTCAGTTCCACTAGTCTACAAACTCAATAAGTCTCTTTATGGACTTAACTTAAACAAGCTTCCTGACAGTGGTTTTCCAAGTTCACTGATTCTTTATTACAACTTGGCTACATGCACTCAGTCCAAAGCAGACTATTCATTGTTCACTTTCACTTCTTCTACCAAATTCACAGTTGTCTTAATCTATGTTGATGATATTTTAGTGGCTGGGAATGACAAGGATTCCATTGATTTTTTAAAGACTTTCTTAGATACTACTTTTAGTATCAAAGATTTAGGTGACATCAAATACTACCTTGATATTGAAGTCTTCAGATCAGCTAAAGGTTTTCATTTGAATCAGCGCAAATATGTCTTAGATCTTATTTCAGATGTTGGTCTCATAGATGCTAAAGCACGTACAATTCAACTATATCAGAACTCTATTTTTGACAATGTTACTGGTGATTTAATTTTTGATCCTTCTCATTATAGACAATTAGTGGGCAGGCTTTTATACTTGACCATCACAAGGCTTGATTTGTCATATTCAGTTCAAACTCTCAGTCAGTTTATGCAAGCCCCAAGAACTCCTCATTTACAAGTTGCACACAGATTGTTGAGATATTTGAAACTTTCCCCAGGACAAGGTTTGTTATTACCTGCCAATAATCATTTGCAACTCCAGGCATATTGTGATAGTGACTGGAGTGGATGCAAAATAAGTGGACGATAAGTCTCTGGTTTTTGTATGTTGTTGGGTGATGCCTTAATCTCTTGGCATTCTAAGAAATAAAGTGTGGTTTCCATGTCTTCCACAGAAGCTGAATATAGATCTTTAGCAATAGCTAGTTGTGAAATCATATGGCTTATTAATCTTCTAAAAGACCTACAGCTTTCAGTTCCTTTGCCAGTTACTATCTATTGTGATAGTTCTTTTGCAATTGATCTTGCTTCCAATCCTGTTCATCATGCCAGAACTAAACATATAGACCTTGACTGCCACTTTATTCGAGAGAAGGTCCACCAAGGTTTGTTGGTTCCCACTTATATTCCTTTCAAACTTCAACTTGCAGATATATTCACCAAGTCTCTTGGCAAAACTTTGCACTGGTTTTTTCTCAGCAAGTTGAGGGTTCTAAATCTTTTCCACCCATCAACTTGTGGGGAGGGTATTACAGATAATGTATCTAATACAACATCACAAGCTCAAAAGCAGGTTCATACCTGTTATACAAGCCTATATACACAATATAATAACTTCATAAGTCAGGTTACTGTTTGTTACAATTGCACAAGGTTGATATTGTAATAAGCTCATTATTTATAAGGGTTTTTATGTCTTTTAAGTCTAGATAGTTAAGATGACAATTAGTATAAATATAGTAGCTTAGTTAGTAAGCTGGGTAAGTAAAAGTAGTTAACTATTTTCTTTTCTTAGTTCTATAATGGTATTTTAGCTGATGAATGAATATATTTAAATTCTCCAAATTGTGAATTTTGTGAAACTTGTCAAAAATTATTGTTGATTTTTTGAAATTAATTTGAGAATTTTTCAACTCAAAATTAACGTAGATTCATTTGATTTTAGTCAATGAGTCATATTGTAAACTATGTAAAAAATCGGGAATAAAGGGGGACATAATGGACGTAACCACTCCCTTGGTTGGGGACTATGTCGCCCTGCCTTTCGATCGATACACAGTTGAGGAGGCCGATCACGAACGCTACAGTCTTCCGTCTTTGATCGCAAAATGCAAATGCGATGTTGAGCCCTTCAGTAGACTAAGAAGGATTTTCCTTGAAGTCTTCGCGCAAGGCTTTTTCCGTCATCCCCATTCGAAGCATAAAATCAAAATATTACTACTAATTATAAAATTTATAGTTTCGTAATTGTTAATGAATTATATCTATTTTAAGTTTAAAAATATGATAAATTAATTTTTAAAAAGCAATAACAATCTTATAACTTAGACAAAGAGAGTATTATTTAATGGTTAAAGCTCATTAAATGCAAACTATTTGTAAATGATGCATATATATACAGATTTTCATACTAGTAACATTTTTTTCTTTAATGTCAATAATAATACTAATGATAATAATAATAATAATAATAATAATAATAATAATAATAATAATAATAATAAAATACTACAAGCTACATCTGTCTAATAGATTGGTTTGATCCTGACCCTCTTTTGCATTCTTTTTTTATTATACTATGCAAATGTTCACACTGTATAATACTAGTGGTTTGCCCAAACTCCAGCTATGCCAATTGCCATGGCTGGCTATAAGCTAGATCCGCCCTGAAGATAGAAAATGATGTATTTAAATTGGATAATATCTCCAGGGTCCTTAAAAGAGGGGCCAAATCAAAAGTTTTGACAAATTTTATCTTAAATTTTTGCTTGATTGATGGTCTTGAATGGACTGGATTGATAACTTTGATTCAAATCTTCATTGAATTTAGCAAGAAATTCGGTGAATAAATAAATATAATTTAGTTCATAAAAAGAGTCTTATTTGCAATAAAATAAAATAAAATAAAATTTGTTTTATAAAATGAATCCACTTCTTACTCGTACTACCATAAAATAATCTATATTCTCACGGTTACCACAATAATTTTATTATCCTTTATTATTATAAAACTTATAACTTATTAAACGAAAGATATTAGTTTAGTGGTAAATATCTCTTTGTTTACCGTACAAAATTAAGATTTAAATTTATCCTTCAAAAAAAAGTCAGAATTCAACATGCCTTTATAATATTGAAGATTCTCTAGATTCCTCTTTAAATAGTATATGTTTTAACTGGAAATAGAAGTTACAATTCATTATTTTCAAGCATATGTGAAACAAAAATATATCATTAATATTCTCAAATTTTGCAAATAAAACTTTTTTGTTCTTTCTCTCTCCTTTTGCCTCAACTTTTCTCTTTATTTCTCTCTCCCTTTGCTTCAGCCAATCAAGGTGACAGAGAGAAACTAGTTAACTAGTTTAAGTGGGTATTGCTTGTTGAATTACTGAGTTGGAATCCTATAGCCATTACATATACCTCTTCGTTACACAAAAAGAATTTTATTTGTCAAATATTTTTATTTTGATTTTATTTTAATAATATTAATATAAAATGACACAATATTCTCAAATTCGCATCCTAATTTCATTATCGTGTCACCAATATTAAACTAACAACTTTTTTAAGGGTAAACATCTAATAAAAATACATATGTTATGAATATCAATGTAAACTTGTCATATGGGGGCAGATCTAACATCGGTAGTATGGGATACAATGTGGGGTTGATATAGGTTTGAACATCTCCTCTTGGATAGCTAGGAGGAAATTGGGGTTTGAACTTATATCGTAACATTTGGTATCAAAGCAGACGCTGTAGACATCATACTGATAGGTGCAAAGGGTATCGAGTTAATGTCGTTAGATTGAAGCCACCGTGAACGTAAGTAAGGAGTCGTGGTGGAATGTTATGAAGGGAGCATGGTGGAGTGTTATGAATACCAATGACATCAGGTCAGTGCCGCTAGAGTGATGCCACCGTGGACGTCAATAAGGAAGCGTGGTGGAATGTTATGAATACCATCAGGTTAGTGTCGATAGAATGAAGCCACTATGGACGTTAATAAAGAAGCATGGTGGAATGTTATGAATATCAATGACATCAAGTCAGTGTCGCTAGAGTGAAGCCACTGTGGACGTCAGTAAGGGAGCGTGATGGAATGTTATGAATACCAATGCGAGCTTGTCATATTGGGGGGCAGATCATACATCGGTAGTATGAGATATCAATGTGGGGTTGATATATGCTTGAACCTGCTCTCTTAGATAGCTATCTTTTCAAGAAGAAATTGAGCTTTGAGCCTATATCATAACATCTTTGATATTTATAAATTTTACAAATACGACTCTTTTTGTGAAAAGTAGGGATTATTATTCGTGTTCAACTTCAAGGCCGTAACTGAACCATTCACACATTGGTCATTTCCAAATTTGCATTTTCACTAATAATGTCAACCTAAAAGGACTTTTTGATTGAATTCACATGATCCATTTTGACTATAAAGTTCAAGAACGGCAAAAACAGACAAAGCGTACCAAAATTGACTACTTTTTTGTCGCAAAATATATCATTTCTTATGCTACGTTTGGATTGAAGAAATGGAATGAAGAGTTGAATGATTCATTCCATTCTAGTTAGAATGAGTTATTCCATATGCTCTCCCTCCCTCAAGGAACAAAACACAATTTTTTTCATTTCAATCGCAACTAAGCACAATTTTTTTCATTCCATAGGAACGAATCATTCCATTCTCCTTATTTCACCAATCCAAACGCAGCATTAATGTGAATAGAAAAACCAGAAAATCACTTCTTATAACGAGTAAGAAAACAGACAACTACTATTCTTTGTTGCATACATTTTTCAGGCGAAAAGAACACATGGGGAAAGCGGTCATAAGATTCCAGGAGTTTAGACCTGCAAGAACGAAAAGAGAACTTGCAGCTGGATTCAACTCCGGAGGAACATTCAATGCTAAAAATCCAGAATGTCATGTAAACAAAGTTCATAAAAGAGAAAACAGTTTGGAGAATTAAGGGTTGCCCTCCGCGTGGTGCTACATGTCAGATGATGATTGGTTAGGGTTACTGGCATGTCAACCAAAATAAAACTATAGGCTTGACGGCTCAAATGGAAAAATAAGGCTTTATTGAGGGTTTGCAAGATATGGCTTAGGCCATTATGGAGTACTTAACCATATCCTCCTACTGCTTGTGCAGCCTTCATAATGGCAACTGTAAATAACTTTTTACCTGTGACAAATAGTATTCATGCCAGAAAAATCAGTTCAACTATCCACTTCGATCATGACATTTTTTTTTTGTTCACATAAATTAATAATATGAAATTAACACGAGGGGATGCGATTATGAAATGCAATTAAACAATGTGATAAGCGTAATGCAGAACCCCATGTCACAAATGTAGTAGGCAAGTTGTGTGGTACATTTGTAGTTAGTGGGAAGGTCATTTTAATTTATATAGATAAAGTGGAGCAATATTGATCTCCACTCAATAGAACAAATCAAAAGCTAGGTTCACAAACTAGATCTCATTCCTTTTCTGTGATGCCTTTAAAGAAAGATCACATTTTCAATTAATTCTAGTTCAGTGATATCTTGGTAGGACTCTGATGATAGTCATCTAGAAGATTAAAATATATGACTAGATCATGACAACATGTACAGTCAACACATGACTCTCATTCTAAAAAGATAAACAACTATTCTAGATATTCTTCCACTTCCATAATGAGGTAATCTGTAAGAGGGGTTTTAAAAAATAAAAAAATAAATGAAAAAAACCTACTATAAATTGAGCATATGGTCATTCGTATCTTCATGCAGCATTGCAGCTACAACAAGTCTTGTGTTTGTTTTTGCTTTGAAGTCAATTAAAAATCATGGGTCTCCTCCTCATTATGGCAATAGTTTTAAGCATATTCTGCAAGGAAGTGAGTCTAGTCCATTGTGACATAGGCACAGCCAGTTCTTACACTCCCCCATATACACGTAAGTACAAAAATCTTCATATGCCCCATGCGTTCGTTCAATTTTACTCGTCCCCTTCTCTTCCGAATGTCCCAAAACATTGCCCTTCTAGTTCATCAGTTAATAAATATATAGCGTCTTTTTACAAAAACATTTGCTTACTTGAAATGCTTGCAAATAAAAGGGAACAACTAAATTTGGATCGAGGGAGTATAAAATCAGCAAAAACCATAAAACGAGGCCATATAATCAAGCAAACTAATGATTTTTCTTTGTTTGTGCAGCTACCAAGTGCAGTGGGAACAGACAAGACCAATTCCCGCCGGGAAATCTGTTTGTTCAAGTGAGTGAAGGACTGTGGGATAATGGGGCAGCGTGCGGTAGGCGTTATAGGCTCCGGTGTCTAAGTGGAAATAACAGGCCATGCAAAGGTGGTGTTGTTGATGTTAAAGTAGTCGATTTTTGCACCAAGAGGCCATGCCCTTCGACTATTGTTATGTCAACCGATGCATTTTCAGAGATCTCTAATTCTCCTGGAGAGAAAATCAATGTCGAATATATCCAGTAATAACAAATCCGACTATCTATTTTCTTATTCTTTGAAGCTAAAATAATTAACGGACTTTATTATCAACTCTGCAGGATTTAAAATGAAGCATGCTAAATGTAGTGTGGTCCTATCTCGAGGTGTGCAAGGTTCAGAAGAAATGTAGACGCAATTTGAAGAAGCTGAAAGTAAATTAATTACTGATTTTTTACTTCTAAATCTTTTGTACTTTAATCATCTACTTGTATGAAGTACTCAGTAATAATGGAAGATTGAGGGATTTTTGGCTACCATCTCTGTTTTCTATTTCCTTACAGAAACATTTTATAAAATAATTAATGTCGTCATTACATATAACAATTTATGAGAGACTGAATTGACAAGCGAGGGTGAACCATTGTGCAAAATTATCCGCGTTCTGCTGGGGATGTTCCTGAATTACCCACAAAAATAAAATCATATTTATTTAAAGGAAATAAAAATGATATAACATTAATGCACTTGCTCCAATAGCGTATATTTAAGTTGCAGTTAAAAAGTTGGACTTTGGGTTGTGTCGGCCGGTCTGCCTCACCGATGTCTCGTCCCTTCTATCGGCGATGCGCTCATGTACTTAATTGATTGGGTTGTGCCTCCGGCGCTGTTACTTTGAAAAAATTAGAGTAGTCAAACCAAGTTTACGCTATGTGGATACATTAACATTGAATAACATGAATGATACTTCATGTCCATTCCCCGTTACTGTTTTACATACGGTCCAAGCAGGGGCGGATCCAGGAATCAAATCCAGCAGGGGCGGATTTTGGTCTTAGAGCGGATTTGACGGGGGTTCGGAGGTTGCGCCCCCGAGCCAATTTTTTTAATTTTTTTGTGTTTTTCGGTCAGTTGCATATGTAAAACATGTATTTGATTACAATATTATTAATATAACAAGTAATAATATTTTATATATATATATAATAACAAGTCAACAACCCCTTTGAGAGCAATTATTTTATGCAACATACATAAAATTTTATAATATACAATAAATAAATATTCATAAATCATTACCTAAAATAAAAAGAAATTTTAAAATAAATAAACATTTAGATAGAAAAAAAAGGGACTAACACATCACATGAATAGAGTTCTATTTCATAACAAGAGTCTCACTTTTGAAAAAAACCATATTAACATCGTCAATGGCCAAAATCTCAATTTACTAAATAATGAGATTAATTTTGAAAGCAAACCCTCATTTTTCCAGGATATGAACACAAATTACTAGAAATCTTGCACATGCTCTATTCATCCATGCATGGCCATTATATTCTACAACTTGAATATATTTGCAGCAACTATACCTTAGGAATTTATTCAAGTGATAATAGCAAAAGACTGTACTGCTGTAATTCACTTTCTTATTCCAGGTTAAAAGTTGCTAAACATTCCCACCTTTTATCAGGATGAGGGTAATTTGATCTCGGTTTACATTTTAATAGGAACCTTATTCCTTTTTATTTCTCGTCGTGTGGGTAAAAAATGCTCCATCTGTCCAAAAAATAAAACCTTTTTTGTTGTTTTTACCAACAGTAAAGTTTGCAGAACATATATTACACACTTAAATGTGATTTTTTTTTAACTTAAAACTTAATAAAAGACTAAAGGTTATTTTCAGGAAAAAAATTATTTAGACAAATTACCTTAATATTCACTAGAAAAAAATATCAACAAAAAAGTAAGACTTCTGTTTTCCAGATAAAAGGTCTAGCTTAATCTTACAGGAGTGGTGGAAACTTCAAACCAGAGTTACCAGATACTCTCATATACCTAGCGAATCGCGTATTGGTATTTACATACCCGAACAGGTTACTCTTACGTACCAATACTCTAAATTTAGCGCATCAAAAACTTTCATTGTTGTTTAATTATAATTGCACAAATATCAATATTATAATTTAGTATTCGATGCTCAAACATTAC